>CM031240.1:885950117-886550117 GCA_018340775.1 Taxus wallichiana var. yunnanensis | reverse complement strand
ACCTTTCGTCATACCATTGTAAAATTTGTCTACTTCGCAATGCTTTTGTTATAAGATGTGAACATACAAAGAATGAAGAGGAATTGGAATGAGCACATAGTAGTTTGTGTGTTTGTCATTTTATCATTTCAAATATAGTTACAAAGTGGTTGAGGTGGTTACAATCGAACATGAGTTAATACATAACTAATAACATCTTAATTATAAAAGGTAAGTCTTATATTATGATACCCCTAAGGCTTACACTACAAAAAGTAAAAGAAAACATATTGACAGAGAAGTAAAATAACATAACCAAACAAAGCCACTCATTCTTTAGAAGATCTCTCTTTGAAAACAATTTTTGACCATGTAGCGTACCATCTTGCTGCCTCGTAACGTTCATAAAGGTGTAGCTCATGAGTTGAATTCCTGAGTTCTCGGATTCCACCTCAAACCCCCGAATTACGAACCTCTTGAATTGTTGGAAAACCATCCATATTCAACTACATCCATAGTGCTCCATCAAGTTGTTTGATGACTCTCATAAGAGTATAATTCCCAAGATCCACAAACTCCTTAAATAACTTTGCAGCGATTCATGAGCTTCATCTTCACCGCCCAAAATGGACAATCATTGCTGGCCCAAAATGGTTATAGAGGATAATCTAGAGCGCAGAAAGAAAACTTAGATGAAACAGAACAACAAATGGATGAACAAATGGGGCATCAATTTTCAGGAGTGTCCTAACAACAATAGGGAAATAAAAATTATGTGATGGAGAAGTTTAGGACTGCCATGTGGACAGAGCAGATTGGTCATAAGAAAGCACAATATATCAAAGAATTTAACCCCACTTGGGAGCATGATGAAAAATCTTATCTAGGGGCAGTTATCAAAGGTAAGGCAAGGATTCTAGTGGCTCAGTTGAGGACCGGATCACATCATCTTCGTTGTGAAACCGGTAGATGGACTATTCCCAAAGAGGATTGGGAAAGGAGAACTTGTCTTTTCTGCAGCAAAGGGGTTGTTGAAACAGAATGACATTTCATTATGGAGTGTTCAACATATGATGATATTCGTATCTAGTACGAAAAACGATTTAAAAGTGGACAACTTAAATGAGTTATTTGAAGAAACAAAACTTCAAAGGATCACTGGTTTTGTGCTCAAGATTCACAGTAGGAGAGCTGATATTGCAAAGAGTCTGAAATCAGCTTAATGTCTCAGTTTCTTTTGGTCCCTTAGACTCTTCAGTCTCGTGGACGTCATTAAAATCTTTCATTCATTCATTCACTAGATCCCTTCCTATCTTCAAGTGTGGGGATTTTGTAAAATACATATTCGTCAATCAACAAATTTTTCACCACTTTTGGCATCTGGTGGATCTTCAACGATGGCTATATTAATTGCATTTGGTTTGTTTTTGAGCTTTCCCTTGCTGTATATAGAAGTCAGATTGTTTAACAAAATAGCTTTGCCATCTTTGCTATCTACCGTAGCATTGACTTGTGCTAGTGTGAATCCTTCTACCATCATGCTTTTTGATCTTCTTGATGGCAATCACATCTGGTTTTTTGACTCTTATGTTTCGTTCTTCTTCTACAAATGGTTGTTACAGGAGGATTGACTATGATATTCACATACAACACACCTCTTTGGCGTATTTAAAATGGTATTTCTCTTTAAAAACTTCAGAAATGGTGTCCTAGATGATTCTTCCTAGTTTATTATAAAGCTTCTCGTCTGGTTGCATTTGCATTTTTCAACCTTCTACAGGCCCTCAAAACTACTTTGGGTCTGGTACTGTAACGTTTCCTCAAACATTCAAAATACAGCAAGAATTGTGCCCTCCAATTTGTCTGTAATCACAACAAAGTCTCAATTTTAATTCTCTTGCGATCTGGCTGTATACTTGCATTTGCAAATGCCCTAGCAACTGTATTTTCCTCCCACTAGTTCGCGACTGTATTTCTCCTTCAGACGAGTTTGAACCTCATGTATTTCTCCTTCAAATGGGTTTGAACCTCACGTGTCTAGGGTTCACTGCTATATTTTCCTTTGAGTTTGTGATTGTGGACTGTATTTCCTGTCACATCTGTATTTCATGCCCTATGACTATAATTTTTTTTCTTTTTTTAATGTTGACTGAAATTCTGCATAAATCAAAGGTGGTTTTGCACTGTATCTGTATTCCCTTACTGGATAACTTGCTTCAGAAATCACAAGGATATTGAAAGTTCTTAGGGCTTCCTTGGGCTCTGCACCTCTCTGAGCAACCTGGCTTGAATACCAATGTAGAAGATGTGAGTAGACAAAGAATGAAGAGTAACCAGAATGCATGCATAGTAGTTTGTCTGTTGGTCATTTTATTATGCAATGGATAGTTACAAAATGCATGAGGTGCTTACAGCTGAACATTAGTTAACACATAACTAATAATGACTTAATCAAAAAGTTAATACATAGCTAATAGTGACCCAATAATAAAAGGTAAGCCTTATATTCTGATAGCTTTTGGTACAAAGATCTTGCAAAACAGTGTAGTGCTTGGCAATGAGTTTGGGTAAATGATCAAGCAGTTGATCCTCTTCTTCTGTAATTGCCAAGTTGCCCTAGATAGAATTTGCCAATACTTGGGTCCTCTCAGATTCTTCCCTAACATGCTCACGTATAGAGAGATCCCATAGATACTTGAAATCCCTTGTGAGTTCGTCTTCTCTTTGTTTATTAATTTCAGCAGTTTCTGGAATTGGTTGAGCCATTTAGTTCGTTATGCTTCCTGCAAATCTGTGACATGATCAACAAGAATTGTTGACTGACTTTAACTCTTGAACCGACTTTAATTGACCCAACTTCACAAAGGCAACAAAACCAAAATGTTTGCTATATGACTTAGAATACTAAAGTAATATAAGTTGCGGAGTAGTAAATACATACCACAATGTAACATAAACTTGAGAGTAATAATAACTTTATTTCATAGGCAGTACCCAGTACAAGTATTTGTTTCAGGGAGGACCTGTTACATAGTGTTCCTACCCTGACATTTAACATTCTATCAGTATGACTGAACTCAACGGTTGTTAGTTAAAACACAACCATCATCAACCGGACATAACTGAAGAAAGTCATTACAACACAACCTAAAAGCCGGCAAGAGAATAACCATAACAATGTCGCTTGCAACACAATACTTTATTTATTTCTACAGTCTATAGGCTGCAATAAATACCTGATACCTGTAGTAATTATATGCTTTAACCATACAACGTCAACTCCTAACAAGACCGTGCCATGTAGCTATGCACATTCAACGTTAAAAATTTCAACCTCTCCAGCAGAGCAACCTTGTTGGTGAAATAATTTGTTGCAGTGCAGATTATTGGTTTTCACCAATGGTCACGGGCTAAGCCCCTCCTTCTTGGGTATGGGGAGGCTCCCATTATTGAATGTAAACTAACTAAAACTGTGGGGTGGCCTATTAGGCCGGGGATCACACATGAATACTCCACTAAACCTATGGCAAAGTGCTTGTATAGTGTACAAGGGAGGAATTTGATTTGGAGAGAGGTAAAGGGGAGTAGGAGAAATAGTGAGAGGGGGTTAATGCTGTGAGTAGACTTACAAAATTCACATACATTAGCTATAGTAGGTCCACATTCAATTAGAAGAACACAACAATGTAAGCAATCAACAAGACTAATAAACCAAAGACACAAAGTTTGATCCATAGGGATCCAAAATGACTCTACTTCATCAGATTAGCGAGAACAAAGAAGGAAAATGAAGAAATGGAGGTTCTGTTTTTATGTTAACAGAATCGCCGCTCTATGCAGAGCGATTCTGTATCGCCGCCTAGCTAGGGTGGTGGTCTTGTGCCCACCGGTCTACATTGGCGGCGGTCCTGACACTTTCGGATAGAAAAATAAAATTCAAAACGAACAGTCCCAGAATTGGAAAGGTTTCTCAGTGTCTCTTCTCCTCCATGACCTTTCCCATCCTCCAATGCACGGGAGGACATGAGAAAGGCTATAAATACATGTAGGAAGGAGAGTTTTGATCATCGAAGCATGAAAGCAAGTGAGCAAGGAATTCTTAGTGCTGGAATTGTGTTTGTAGAAGAAAGGAGTTTTGAGGTAGAGCAAGCAAGTAATTGGGAGGAAGTGTGAGATATTATCTACTTCTCTTTCATACTTATTGTAAATTCTGTACTTCTTATTTGAATTGGCCAATAAAAAGTGGGAAGAAAGAGCGTTTTCCCTTCCCGATTGGTTTTCCTCCTTGAGGTTTCCAGGATAAAAATTGTTGGTGTTCATGAGTTTATATTCTTTCCTTTCCTGCAATTGTTGATTCTAAGCATAAGCAAATTCATTCACTAGCTATATCTGTCATTTTCTAATCGAAAGTAGAACAACGTTTAATTGTGATTCTGTGAATGATTCCAAAGTAGAGAGTTTACAGATCAAAGTTCTACAAATCCATTAATCAAGGACACAAAAGTTTCTTCTTGGTTGTACAAGATCACAATGTTTGCAAAGTTGGAGAGTGGAGAGGATAAAAGAACATAGACACGGAGATAGAGGAAATGCAACTTTTATTGCTTGATGTAGTAGTGAATTCCAACAACTTACAACTTACAACAATCAACAATTGCCAACCCTTTGGAATGGAGAAGCCATTCCAATTTATAGATTTACAATGCGACTTTTCATCTTCCCCCACATGACCTTTAACATTCTTGTTACTTGTGACCTTTCATCTCCTTGAGTTAATACATTCAATTAGGCACCAATACATCATCATAATATTACATTATAAAATCCTCGAGTTTGGACCCTTCATATTCCTCTTCTTGGCGAAAATCTAGAAGTTTTATGAGAAAATGGGCAAAACATCGGTCTAGGCAGCAAATTGGAGAACATGAGGACTCGGAACAGCTTCCTTATGGGCCTTCAAAAGCCGATTCACCTTTTTGCTTTGTATTTCGGGTGGGGTGACAAATCGAAGAAAAGAGGGAATGAGGGAACAATTCCTTTGTTCCCTCTGGCCGATATAACCAATCCTTTACTTTTTCCTTCGCCATTGTTGGTCATATAGGGTTTCCGGAGAACATATGGAACATTGGAATTGTTCCGTGGGTGCGTGGTCGACCCAATTTATCTGCACTTAATTGTTTCGTTGAGTCGGGTAAGGCGGGGTTTCAAGGCACCGATGGAACGGTGGAACTATTCCCATAGTTCCACGATCAACCGACATAACCGATTCTACCCTCTTCCTTTGCTTTCGCGGTGTTTTGCGGGCTGCGGGTAATTGAGAGAATGATGGAACTGCTCCCTCGGTTCCTGGAACGCTTGACTTAACCCGATTACACTGTAATGCTCCCAATTGGACAAATTATACCCCCAAACGGATTATCCGCAAATCCCAATCCAAAGAGCAAGTTATATAAAATATATAAAACTTTTCTAATGTAAATATGAATTTTACTAGTGAATGGCGACTTGCATGAAGGAAGAATTTCAACCAAAATTGAAGTAAATCAACTAAATTTCTTTCCCAAACTGATCAACAATTTTTATAAGGACAAGAACATGAGAAAAATACCAGATTGGATCAAAATAGAAGGCTGAATTATTTATTATAAATCTGCAGATGATAGTCCTTAGACACAACTGAAAATACCAATTCCTTTGTGCCAAAAATTACACCAAGTGGCTGATTTGATCTCTAAAAATCAGATGTTGGAACAACAATACAGATCTGATCCAAAATAGCTCTAGAACATACCAAAACAAATCTCTATATGGGTCGCTCCACCATGAATAAGCTGGAAATGAAGAGGAATCACAACAACAAATATTCTTCTTCAAACCCTTGCCCAAATCTGCAAAATACAACCTTCATACATTGCTGGAAAACACAAATAGAACCTTGATCTTCAATGGAAACCCCTGAATGGAGAATCCTCTCAAAAGAAAGAAGAGTTTTTGTTCCTCTCTCTCTAATCCTCAAGAGGGTTTTTGTCCTCAAGAGCTAACTTCAAAGGGTTTTCGTCCTTTGGAGTTTTTATGGAAAGCATGCAAGCTTACACCACAAATCTGAAAATTATCATAAACAAAAGAGATGCTTTCCCCTTGCAAGTCAACTTGCTTTTATAACCTCATTTGGCCTTTTAGCCACCACAACCACCAATCAAATTTCTTTCGCTGCATTTAATAATTTCTTTTACCTTTTTCCCTCCTCCATATGGGTCGCATTTTCCTTAGGGAAAATAAAATAAATAAAGTGACTCTCTTTTTTCTAATTTTATTTTATCACTTTATCTTTTCTTTCTTTTTCTTTTTTTTCACTTTGTCATTAATAAATTAATAAAGTGCTTATAATAATATTTTAAGATGCACTTTATGATTAATTTATTATGATAAGTTTCTCTTTTATTCCTTAGCCATCGGGAAACAAAATTGGGCTAAGGGTCTTTGACTTGTTATGTTAGAGAAAAGCCGTTTTTTCCTATTTGACCCCAAAACTTGCAAAATTTGACTAACTCTTGGACTGTGAGGCTTAGCAAGAGGGGAAAAAGGATCAAAACATTGAGGTTTTTGCCCATGACTTGAAAAATGTCTACAAACCATTGATATGTTTTTATGAGGAGTCTTGATCACTGCAACACCGAAATGACCTTGTCTTGCTCAAGTTGTTCTCGACTTCAATTTCTTCCACAAATCTTCTCTAAACTGCCTTGGTTGCATTTAGAACTCTCCTATACAACTCCCAGATGGCTCGAGTCTTCCCCGTCGCTTTTGGAGAGTATCCATATGCTGCAATTGGTCAAAAATGGCCCTTTAAAGGCCTCCGGGAAAGTTGTTTCTCCTTGAAACTCGTGACTTCTTCAATCACCTTAGGCATTCATCCCTACACATGAAACACACTTGGAAATCTTGTTAGCACGTTCCTCTAGGCCAGAATGAGGATGAAATTGAGGACAAACCGCCCGAGGAAAGGTTCACAATGGCTGGGAAAAAGTTTACAAAGGGTGGGCTTAGTTGTTATGGCCAAAAATTTCTATTTTGCGTGCTAGACATTTTGCATGACAACAAACCTACAATGGTAAACATAGATCCATGAAGGGAAATTTTCAGAAAGGGCCCTCGCTTGTTCATGAAAGGGAAATTGTTAACCAAGACTTAAGTAGAAGACATGTTCCCACATTAGCTTCCTATACTTTCCAAATGATCCAAGGTGGGGCAAATGATCCAAGTAGCACACGTGCATTGGAGATGGATCCACACATTCCCAAGGTCCATTCCCATATATTGGGGACATCCCAACAGGTTTAAAACCTTTTGCTCCCCAATCCTAAAATGCTTTGTTGCGAAGCTCATTTCTTTGTTATAGGACCCGTAGGGGCTGAATGTGTGAAAGGATCCAATTGAGAGAAAAGTTCCTTTCTTTGCCCTTGCAAGCTTGTGTAAACAAGCTTTTGGACTTCTATAGACTCTGATTTCCTCGCATCATCATACATCTCGGACTTGTGTGTTTTGTTCCTTTAGAATAGACTGAACCTAAACTGGGTTGAATGCCTCATTTCTGATATTGCAAACAAGTTGCAATGCACCGACAAGGGGTGCTTTGATATTAATGATCCGTGCTGAGTGCAGGAGATGCATGTGGACAGTCCACATGTAATTTAGTTGAAGTGATCTTACCTAACAGAGCTGCAAATTTTAATGAACATGCAATAGAATTAAACAAGGATATGCGGAAGTCATAACACATTGAAGGAACAAGATATAGCGAAATAAGCTCCTCTATGTGTCTTGAATAGGATGAAGTACGGAGAAGCAATGTCAAGGCTGTGTTATTCCCGTGGGCAAAATCCTGGAGGATTGTGTTGGCGTTGGGAATGTATGCAAGCAGTAGGCTTCTATGAGAGAGAAGCATAATGATATTATTTTCTATACCGCCCAGATGTCTACTTATATATTACAATATTTTACAAGAGAGGCAAACTGTCACAAGAATTCTTCATATTCCAACCATTTGAATTGCCTGGGCCGTTTCAGAATGAGGAAGCTGAAGTGTTGATCAGTTGTATGAAGTGGAGCCTGTTGCTGAACTTTATTTTCCATGTAGTGCATGCGGAATCCATCATGCTTGCTATCCGCTGCACAATTTTGTTTGTAGAAATTGCAAAAGGCAGAGGTGTGCATTGTAGTGGTGCACATAAAAGAGTTGTGCAATGTAGTGGAGGTGCACAGCTTGCAGTTGGTGTGCAAGTTGCGAAACAAGAGCCAGAGGCATGTTGAAGGTGCACAAAATCCTTGGGAAGGTGCAGGGACATCCTCAAAGTGCGTGTGCCGCTTCTATCAGTCTTGCTAAGGCATAGTGTTTCCAATTTGTTTTTATTAAATAACCATAAGATGGAAGTGAGCCATCAATATAACCATATCCTACATCTTGTATATGCAAAACAAAATTACACAATTTATTTTTCTTATAAAGATTGGTATGAAGAAGATTTATTTTTGTTTGAATTGTTCCTTTTTCCTGGGCAAAAGTCTTCTAATTTTCTTGGTTCTCACCATTATCTTTTCTTTTTCCTCGGTGCTTCCAATTGGCTTTTATTTCATGGCCGTAGGATGGAAGCCAACCATCAATATAACCATCCTACATCTTCTATATGCAAAACAGAACTACATTTTTATTTTTCTTTTAGAGATTGCTATGAAGAAGATCGAGTTTTGTTTGGAACATTACTTTTCCTGGGGAAAGTCTTCTGATTGAGCATTTTTTCTTTCTGGGAACATAAAGTTAAATACTTCAAGTTTTTGCAGTCAATGAAAATATGGTGGTTGGATATATATGCATTTTCTGATATATATTTTGGATCTCCTTTTCTGATGAAAATTTTCTTTCATTGTTTTTGCAGATTATTGCATTTTTTGCCTGTGGACATGGATCCCATTCCAGACAGTTTTTGTGTTAAGTTTAATGTGATAAAGCTTTGTGAAGTAAGTGAAGTGAAAAAAATCATTTGCCTTCTCTCAAAGTATATATCTGTGGTGGCATCTCTGATGTACATATAGAAATCAACATATGAGCTGATACATAAATGTCTATATTAGGGGATACACAAACAAAATATCCACAAAATAAAATCAGATGGTGTTTGAACCATGGAAACTTTGTACATAATATTACCACCACACTTTAGTATATATTTATCACATATATGAAGAGTGAAATAGAGTCTTACCATTATCATAATATGTGATGTACACATCCTGAATATGATCAATGGAAATCTGTACTGGTAACCTCATATCAAATTCATCTATTTTTAGTATGCTAGGAGAGTGGTGCAAGGGTTGGGGAAGAACCATCCATAAGGAACAACCCATTTTCATGAAAAATTAATAAATCATACACATTACTTTCATAACATAATATGACTCTTTGTAATGCTTTTATTATCTTTTTTCACTAAGCACAATCATGCTTCTCACAATTTACATCATTAATACTGTTGTTAACAATGTAATGCCGTAATCTTTTGTATGGGTACCAGTAATGGATGCTGGATTCAATTCTGGGTTTTTTCCTGTAGAGAAGGCTTACTTTGGCATTCATTGCCCGAAGGATCTAAAAGAAGCCGAGTCTGCCCGAAGGAGGTTTATATTTGATGAATTCTTTTATCTCCAGGTATTTTGTGTTATTAAAGCACCATCATTGTGGTTTTCCTATGTTGATTGGGACTGGATTTGGATGAATGTTGAAGCTGGTTATTATGAGCTTCTCATGTGTAAGTTTGTAACTATTAAGATATTCAAAATTGTGCGCTTCAGTTAATGGGGTCCAATAGAGTTTGTTTGTTTAATTGTATCTTGAGCCCATTGGGTCCACCACCCTATTTTTGTCAATCCATTAGAAATTATCCTGTGTGCAAGAGGCAAAAGAGCATAAGTGGGAAAAACAATATAAATAGACACTTAGGTATTCAAATAGAGCATGCTTTGGATGGAAGTTTTGCTCAAGTCTACAGACTGCTTTTGGCTAAGTGCAGCATCCACACTTCCTTGGATCATTTGGGTTTGAGTTGGCATCCATGCTCTCTGTGGAAAGTATCTACTCTCTTTTATGTACTATCTTGTTTATATTTTATAATATTATAGTCTGATTTCATTTCCAGTTTAAGCAGATTGATATACATTCTAGCAACACTAATTTGTCATATGTATCATCTTTCTAGTTTCAAAAACTAAAAAAACAGTTTCTCTCAGAATTTTCAACAGCTACATTCTAGATAAAATAGAAATTTCAGTATTTTAAGATATTGGCTATCAGTTTTGATTTTATTTTTCAGATCTGTGGTTTGAAGATGTTGAAAAAAGATTTTAATTTTGAAAACATTCAGCTGTTTCAGTTTTTATCCAGCTGCTACAATTCAGATATTTAGCATTTGAGATTTTCTGTCTTAAATAAAGTTTTCTTTCAGTTTTCAGCAGTTTTACGCAGGACCGCGCACCCCCAGTCTCCCGCCCCGCCCCCCACCCCCTCCCAAAAAAAAACCAGCACATCCAGGACGTCCCGGGATGGGGGCAAATGTCCCCCATGTTTCCTGCCAGCAAAAAGACAAGGAACGTCCCCAGGATGCCTTTTTTTTTTCTTTAAATTTTTTAATTTTTAAAATTAATTTCATTGCTGTTTTGTCTTTAAAAACTGACTTTTTAATCATACTCTATACTCTTGAAGTGTAAAATTGTTTTTGAAATCACTCATCTGTATTAAAAAAATCTGTGTGTATAAATCTAATTAAAATTCACTTTGGAAGCTCCAATCACTTAACAAACTTACAAAGCCTATATGTATATTTCTATATGAAGAGAAAGGTTGTGTAGATGATAAAAGCAGTAAGGCATAGATCAAAACGTTTACCGGTTAACCATAACTTGACTGTATTGTATTACATAGATTAATAAGAATCAAGAGTGATATATGAATACAGAAATTTTCAAGCACAAATGCACATGGTGGACTGTCACAGACTGCTATTCATAAATTTTTAAAAATTATTTGTATATTTTTAATATTTATAATTTTATATATTATTTTAATAGCTGTCCCCCTGCCATCCCAAAATTTAGGATTATTTTTTGCTGTCCCTAAAACTCCATCCTGCCATCCCACTGTTCTGGAGTCTCAGGTAACTATGGGTTTTCGTGTGCATGAATCATGTGGTATCAAAGTCCCTTTCATCACCTTGTGGAAAAAATCCTAGCAATGGCAGGTTCTTTTGAAGAAGTTGAGTGTCTTGTAACCCTCATTGATCAAATATCCATGCTTATTGGAAACTTGCAATAAAGGAACTCGAGAAGATCTATCTTTTGCAGAATATATTGATTGTTATGAAGAAGATCGAAAGGAGTGGTTGTTGAAACTTGAAGAATTTGCTGAGGAGACTACATGCAAGGATGGTACCTGTTCAATGAATGAAGTTATTGACGAAGATCTGGAGGTCAACAGTGAAGATGTGACTGAAATCTTGCTCGATTTCCGTGGTCACCAGCCTGCTACATCTTTGGAGAAGCCTTTAAGAACGGGACTCCAACAGAGAAGGGGAAAAGGCTGTGAGTAACCTCTAACTAAATGCTACCTATTCTCGAATTCCAGTAGTATATTCACATAGAAAAGTGGAAGAAAAAGCAGCTACTGTTCTTGACTTTAAAACTGTTGTTCCATGCTTGAGTGACATTTCAACCATATCTGCAGCAGTTCCATGGGTTGAACTTGTAGATGTGATTTTGACAAACATGCAGAAGACGAGTATAAAAAGCCTCTCATTTTAGGGACTTTTGGTCAACGATCCCAAGGCATAAGTTGCATCTGGGTCTCAAAAGAGTACTGGGGTTGGGAACAACTTGGTGAACTTGTGCTTAATACCATAGTTACCAGGTTCGGACGGGTCTGGTCCAGATCCGGTCCGAGCCGATTTTTTTGGGACATCCGGATATATTCAATCTGGTTCACCCTAGTTTACTATTTTGAAAAACCCTAAAATTTTAAAGCGCTAACTGGTAGAAAAAGAAATTCAAGGCATTTGTAAGAGGTAGAGGCATTCATGCAAGGCAGGTGCTCCTTCTTGGTTAGTGTGCATCAGCTTCGGTGGGAGAGGTGGTTTGAGGTGCTGGATAGTGCTCAATAGTGGTTGGTAGCAGAGGTCAGTGACAAAGAGGTAAGTGGTTTGAATTTGCCACTTTGCATTTTGATTTTAATTTTTAGGTTACATATTTTACCATACATAATCAACCAAAAGATTAGGGTGTTTCAAAGTTCAATGAATTATATGTGTAACTTTACTGTAATATAATATATTTATAATAGTCAATAATTAAATTTATTATTAACTATTATTAGCTAAATTAATAATAATATTGTTAATAATAAATTAATTTAGTTAATAATACTTAATAATAATAGTTTGTAACTGAATTTTACTATATATTACAAATCAATATTTTTTAATGTAAATAATAAAATTAAAATTAATAAATAATAAATAAATAATACTATGTGTCTATACTCTATGTATATATATACTATTACTGAATCATATATTTAATATTTTCATTTTTTTTTTGAGAACTCTGAATTTTCGGAGTTTTTCGCCCCTTTGAACAGATTCAGATTTCCGAACCTGGTAACTATGCTTAATACCTCTTACGGGATAACAAATTCTGTCACAGCTTGACTTGCAATTTTGAAACAATCCTACACAAAACATGTAGATAAACACGGTTACTCTAAAAAAACAAATCTGATCTACCAACTTAAGGAAATTAATATGTTATATTGCAATTTTTGGATCCATTTATTAAGAAAAACTCAAGAAGAAGGGTAAGACAAAAATAGTTTGAATGGAACAATTAATTAAGTTATTCTCTCATACTCCCAACAAAGTTTGCAACAATCTTCACAAACTAAAATCTCACAGAATTGATAACAATCAGTTCTTATCAAACATAGTGTAAGACTCCAAAGATTTTATAGAAACAAAGAAATATTGTTTTAAGTGTAGCTACAATTAATTTCTCAAGAGTGTGAATTGCAAAGCACATTCATTCATCCAAAAGCAATTAATACCTAAACAAATAAAAATATGTTGCAAAGAAGTGTCCCCTCCTTACCGTTTCTGCCTATAAACTACTTGATATGATTCAAAGGTATGAAACGACACAGAAAAGTACCTGAAAACGCTATGTTTTCCCAGCCACATGTTTAAAGCATAGTTACTAGGTCCGGAAATCCGGATCTGTTCGGGAGGGGGAAAAAATCCGAAAATCTGGAATTCTTGAAAAAGTTTGGAAAAATCCGGTCCGAAATATATATGAGTTGAATTTTATAAATATGAAAATTTGACAAATACAATGAAAAACTTCAATAATGTAATGTAAAATGTTATATTTTTAATATATAGGGTTGATAGTTGACTGTTTTTTCCAGAAAACTACAGAAAATGTTAAAAAAAAAAAAAAAAAAAATTCCTAAATTAGGGCTGACCTGGACCAAACTTATCCGGGTTGGCTGAAAAACTGAATCTGGTCGGATTTTGTGCAGATCCGGCCGAATTTGGTAACTATGGTTTAAAGCAACAAAAAAATAGAAAAACAAAAGTTAATACATAAAAAAAACCAAAAACTTGTTTAGCAATATGGTTTTGAAGGAGGACATGGCTTAGAGATGCCCTTGGGGGGGCATGAAGCTTCCATATGCTTGTAAACACACACCTAAACCTGCACATTAATAATAAACCAACAAAACAAAAAACACATAGCTTGAAAATAGATCTGAAACTAATGGAAACCCCCTACACATTGGGGAAAGCCTTATGAGCTTTAAATCCTCAAATGAAACTAACTCTACTCTAAAACTATGAAGTCCCCACCTCCATGCAAAGCTTTAGCTCGAGAGTCTATGGAGGCTTTGTTGGAGTTTGGAGGAGGGACAAGGCATGGTGTAATGTTCCTTTTGGCGTGACTTAGGAAATGACCAAAAGCTGATGTAATTCAAAAATCAGATTATGGAACTGCTGTTAGATGGCTGTTATAACCCTGCAAATCTGGAAATTAAACCCTTCCTAGGGCAGCGACCTGATTTGGGGTTTCAAACCCACTTTTGTGCCTTCAAAACCCTTCGAATTAGCTCCACTTAATTCTCTAAAATTATTATATATCACCAACAATCATCTCATGTAAGAAAACTGATTTTTAATGCCCTAGATTTGGAGATATGAATTTCTATAAAACCCTTGTTTGCAGAGTTACTTTAAAAATTCATAACTTAGGAAGCTCCAAAATTCATGAAACTCGAGATATTGGCCTTATAAATTATGGAGAACAAGATAACAATTTCAGATTTGCCAAATGAACATCACACATACCAAATATTCATCTCCAAGTGGGTCGCTCCACTCTAAACAAATAAAATATTGCACCAAAAACACCACACATGCAAGAGAAAGATACTTTATTGCTTTTCAGATCAGCTTGCACACCAAAACCTCATGAAGGGTTTTCGTCTTTGAGAGAGAGTAAAAGGACTACACTAGCCAACTTTCACCAAGATAAGAATAATCTCTAAAACATAGTAACATAATGCCTAAGTGACCTCCTTAAATAGCCATAAGGAGTGCTTAACAAAATAAGAAATGATGGCCAACCCCTTAAAGTAGGTGCTTTTAAATATTCAAAAGGGTATTTGGAGCCTACATGCTCTTAATATCTTTATTACTAAACAACTTACGTTTCTCTATTGGAGCACAAGGCTTCCAATAGGATAAATGATAATAAATAAAAACAACTATCAAGAAAGCATAATTCAGACTTCCCTTTGTTTTTCTCCTTATCATGGGGAGAAAATGGGTTAAGGTCTTCATAAATCATCCTCCAAAAAGGGACATGACAGTCCTCCCTTCTCAAGATTGCTTGTCCCCAAGCAATTGCAAGTACCTGGATCCCAAATAAATCTCAGTTGTTCCTTCTTCTTTGTACCTGCACAAGAGACAAACTTATTCAAGAAAAATTGGTCTTCTGTCCATCCTCCTTCATGCCATGTTAGCATGTTGGCTAGTTCCTTCTCACTCCCATTTTCTCTTTTCTGCCCCTTGTTCGGCTGATTTGTGTCCATGCTATCAAGATGACAATTGCAACTAGACCTTTTCCTCTTCAAGAAAGGACGAATGATGATTGAAATCCTTCTGGTATGAGTTGAGGGCAAGTCACTATCCAAAGTGGACTGAATACCCCTCCACCACACTGCTGGAATGTCACTCTGAATTAAGTAATCAACAACTAAACCATCCCAAAAAGTCCCAACAGCTGCCTCCTTAGATTGAGCTTCATTGGTATCAATCATGGTGGTGAGTTGCCTTCTTCCGGAAAGTGTGGGAAGGACTGAAAAATGCCATGACTATTGGAATTAGAAACAAACTTTCGCTGAGATCTTTTATTTTCTTCCTCTATCCCAAACATCTCCCAGCATTTAATTCTTTTGCAGCTGCATATAAGGGCTAGTTAGTGGATCAATACTTTGAGTAGAACTTGACAAGGACAATTCTGATTTCTTATCATATTTTGCAATGGTGTAGGCCATGTGGGGGATGAAGAGAGGCTCAAAAATGGGTGCCAAGTGGACCGGCCGCCACATAATGTCTGAATATGTCCATGATAGTCTTATGGAAGATGAGGACTTTGTGCCAAATCAAGCAAGTGAATTTTTTCTTTATACAATATGGACCCCAAATGGCCCCAAGGAAAGAGTAGTCTCCTTGTTCAAGAGAATCAAACACCACAAATCTTCCCATCCTCATGATTACATCTTCATACCAAACACAATTGTAGCTATGTATTCCCCCTCATAATTGAACCAATGATGACTGAAATAAATTTCAAGAGAGCGGGGCATACCTCTTTAGGAAAGTGGGGCTGAGTGTCAACCATCTTAACCATTGGAATCTTACTTTCAGCTGTTGCAAAAATGAGTGGAGGGCTGAAAGTGTAGTATGCAAGAGACACATAAATGTTGTAGTTGCTTCCTTTTTGGGATTTCTTCTTGATGGACAGCCTTCTATTGCTTGTGAGTAAACAAATATTAATTGAGAAAACTCCCCTATCAGCCCTGCATATTTTAATCTTTCTTTTATACCTCCTCATGATGTTGTTTGCCAAATTCTTCCTTGCATTCTCAGCTATGATCAGTCCTTTTCCAACTGCTGGTAAGGAAATAAAATCAGTCCTTCCTTGCTCAACATGCCTACCTTTTCCATTCCTGATTCTATGAATTCTGACCTCTTCATTTTGTAGGTGGAACTTCAACCCCCTCTTGTGAATTTTGAGGGTAAATTCCCCTAAATTTTGGAGCTCTTGACCCCCAAGAACAATATGTGCCTCAGCTGAACTTAAGACAAAGAAGTTGATACAAATTCGTGGGAATAACGAGCTGTGGTATCTTTCTTGTGCAAAGAGGATATGTTCCATAAGTTATGGTGACCGTGAAGCCTTTGAAACCAGCCTTGTTTGGCCCCATCCTTCTTGCCAATTCTTCTTCAATAAATTGATGCATATTGCTGCCCTTCCACCCCATTCCTTCTAGCTCTTCCATTTTCATGGAACCAAGGGTTAACCACATATGAAACGGAAAGTTAGAACCACCATCATGTCCCAAACACATCATGATAGAATTTCCTTCCATAATGATTTTGAAATCAGATATTCCTCCTTTTGTAAGACTCAACATAGCACCTATATTCCTCATGTGGAAATAATTTTGAAATTGAACCCAACCATTCAAGTGTTTTTACCACAAAAGGTTCCTTATCTCCTTATTTCTTGAAATATGCTGATCATAAGGAAAAAACATGGCAGTGACATGGGAAAGAGCAATGAAACTGAAACATGGTTATCATTTCCAACCGGTTGTGCATGATGACAACATACCTGATTTGACATACTGGTAGGTAATGAATTTGGGATCCCTTTGTACCATGGGCTGCCCGTGACCTTCTTAGGACTCAGAATTTCTGAGTTTAAACCAGCACTCTTCCTTAGCATGGTTTCCTCACCGGATGGGATCTTTTCTTTCTTGCATTCTTTCCAAATTTGTCGGTGCTTGTCTTGGGTAATCTCTGAATTTTTGTTAAGGATGAGAAATCCATCAAATGATCTCCTTTTGACTGTTGTTAGGAACAGTCCAGCCACCTCATCAAGTGCTTTCCCGGAATCTTGTCCTTCCTGGAGAGTTTCTTCCAAACTTCTTGACCTTATAAGACTTGTTGAGATACCATCAACACAAACATCATTGTGACCCCGTATTTTTCCCTCAAACACAAGTATATCAGACGGATTGCAAACCAAACGGAAAGAGAAAGTAGTTACCTTTGCATGCATATCATTGGCCTTGGAAAGAGGGTTACCTCTTATCAATCCAATTTCAGTTCTTGAGCATAAAATGACCTTTTTCCTTACCTTCATGTGTGTTTGGAATGTCTTCACTTGGAAGTTGACTGAAAAACAGACCAGAAAGCTGCACTACTAACCATCCCTACCTTGTTCATGTGTGTTTGGAATGTCTTTTTGAAACATCATTAGCTCTTACCAGGTCTAATCCATCATCATTTTCTCTTCTGGCTTTAGAGTGACTGCTGTTATAAACAGACCAGAAAGCTTATCATGTTATCGTTTCTATTTGGAAAATGGTTTCTAACCATCCCTTTCTCTTCCCTTCTTGCTTCGATCACCCTTCCTTTTCACCCTAAATTCATCACATTTTTGAAAATATCATCAGAAAAAATATTAACCAAACAATGATCAATAATTACCTCATGATGTTGACTCTCCGAACAATAATAGGAGTAAGGGCCAATTCTCTCTCCTTCATGGCTCCATTTCCTTCAAAATGCAGATATGATTTTTCACCAGAATGTGTGTGACTATTAGAGCTCAAAATTTTGTCATGGGGGCTTAAGAAACCTCTACCTTCATGCCTTTTCTATGTATAGTGTCAACGCTTTCAATCACATTAGTGTAATAGCTAATTATGAAATCAATGAAATGTGAATTTGTCTTTTTGTTTTTATATATGTAATAAAAATGTATATTTCTCATAATCGAATTTAATCACTTAATTTAATCGCTGATTTTTTTACCCAATAATTTTTCATGAATTTAATCATCGGCTTTTCACGAATTCGAATGCGGGGTTTTGACCTTTGCCAATTCCAACTTCTCTGCTTCTAACTCCGCGAACTCTGCAAAAGGGAGGGCATCCCTCACCTTCTTTGGAAGAGCTCTATAGCGAAACATCAAATCCGGAGCCTTGAAAGACTTTGGAGTGGCTTCTTCTGATTGTTTTAACTGCAACGAGTTTCTCCACAGTTGGGGCAAGGGTTTCTATTAACTTTGCTAACTTCCCTTGCATCTTCTCGAACCTTTCCATGCTTTACAGGTTGGGAGGATGATGCTTTGATACCACTGTAATGTTCCTTTTTTGGGGGACTCGGGAAATGAACAAAAGTTGAGATGTAATTCAAAAATTAGATTATGGAACTGATGGTAGGTGGCTGTTATAACCCTGCAAATTTGGAAATTAAACCATTTCTAAGGCAACAACCTGATTTGGGGTTTCAAACCCACTTTTTATGACTTAAACCCTTCAAATTAGCTCCACTTAATTCTCTAAAATTATTATATATCACCAACAATCATCTCATGTAAGAAAACTCATTTTTAATGCCCTAGATTTGGAGATATGAATTTCTATAAAACCCTTGTCTGCAGAGTTACTTTAAAAATTCATAACTTAACTTAGGAAGCTCCAAAATTCATGAAACTCAAGATATTGGCCTTATAAATTATGGAGAACAAGATAACAATTTTAGATTTGCCAAATGAACATCACACATACCAAATATTCATCTCCAAGTGGGTCGCTCCACTCTAAACAAATAAAATATTGCACCAAAAACACCACACATGCAAGAGAAAGATATTTTATTGCTTTTCAAATCATCTTGCACACCAAAACCTCATGAAGGGTTTTCGTCCTTCACAAGTTCCCAACCAAGGTTTTCCTTGGATGAGATCCTTAGTTCAAGGGGTTTTGTCCTTTAGAGAGAGAGAGAGTAAAAGGGCTACACTAGCCAACTTTCACCAAGATAAGAATAATCTCCAAAACATAATAACATAATGCCTAAACGACCTCCTTAAATAGCCATAAGGAGTGCTTAACAAAATAAGAAATGATGGCCGACCCCTTAAAGTAGGTGCTTTTAAATATTCAAAAGGGTATTTGGAGCCTACATGCTCTTAATACCTTTATTACTAAACTACTTAAATTTCTCTATTGGAGCACAAGGCTTCCAATAGGATAAATGATAATAAATGAAAACAACCATCTAAAAACATAATTCAGATCTTCCCCTTGTTTTTCTCCTTAGACCCATGGGGAGAAAATGGGTTAAGGTCTTCAGAAATCATCCTCCAAAAAGGGACATGACACGTGGGCAAGCCTTTTCCCCTCTCCCTCTCCTTCTCCTAACCTTGTTCATGTTGCAAATGAACTTCCAAGTCTTAAGTTGACTTTTATAAGGCATCCTTTCGGCTTAGTGAAACTTTTAGGGTTTGCTCAATCCAATGGTTGTGATAGAACCTAATCTAAGGGTGAAGATTGTTTGTTTTGTTTTTGGAGGGAAAAGTCTTTTAAACTTAAGTTACTTTTTAAGATGTTTTTAAGTTTACTTCAACTCTATTAAGTTGGGCACCTTATGTTTTCATGTTTAGTTACTTTTCTAAATGGGGTTGTCACTCAAGTGATTCCCTTGGTGTAACTTTATGACAAATGTTTTTGTTATGCTATTGATTATTAATAAACTGAAAGTGAAATTAGAACATAAAGATTGCATTTAAATGTTTTGAACTTTCACAAATGCTATAGTTTTCAAATGTGTTTATCTTTTATGGACTCAAAATGAGAATTGTGCATTATAATATATATTTATATTTTTATTATATATTGTATGGACGTTTCCATGTCATTTTCATACCCAAGGGTTTTCTAAAAACCCGTGTTTCTGCATTTTAGACCCATTTGTTGGTGACTTGAAATAAAAGATTCAAATTTAGAATACCAAATCTCGAGCAGCCTCCCTTACAAGATGGCATGTAAATCATCAATTGATTTCCAAGAATTTTGATAACTAATCATTCAAAATTTGAGAGATAATGAAATTCTTGCTTCCCATTTAGATGTCAGTTCGGAGGACATGTCTCAATTCCTTCGGAATCATAACCTGGTGGATGTGCCGATGCTTAATGGTACGATGACATGGTCATAAGGATAATCATCCTTATCATGATGATTAAGATGAACTATACCTCTCGAAGGCAAGGTCAACATTGTATTTTGGAAAGACTTGACCGTTTTCTGCTTTCCGAAGAATGGTGGTTAAAGGGATGGTTACCTAAGACTATGATCCTCAACAATAATGGATCAAATCATTGGCCAGTTTGCTTGGAAGTCGGCAAAACATTTCCATGCAAGAGCCCTTTTAGATTTCAGCTAATGTGGCTCCGACATCAAGATATTGCCGAGACATGTTGAGCTATGGTGGCGGGAAGGCAAGCTCAGGTTTGGCACTCATATGTTTAAGTTTGCTAAGCAACCGACATATTTCAAAGTAACAAAAAAACAAGATCATTGCTCAATTGGAAGATATTTATGTTCTTCACCGATGATTAGGGCTATCCTTGGATCTTTTCAAAAAAGAATGTCTCCTGAAGGCAGAATTACAGGAATGGGAAACTAGAGAAGAAATTATGTGGAAGCAAAAATCCAGGATCCAATGGTTAAAGGAGGGTGATAGGAATTCTGCCTTTTTCCATAAATCCCTGCTAGCCAGACGAGCCCATAATTATATTCATTCCTTTTCTAAGGCTGATGGTTCCAAGGCTCAATCGATCCATGAGATGCAACAAGTAGCTCAACAATACTTTCAACAACTTTTCACATCTCAATCTGTAGTTGTTATCTGCCTCTTTAACACCAACCTCTTTACAACCGTCGATGTCTTTGAAAACAAAAAGTAAACCAAAATTGATTTTTTTGAATTTTCTCGTGTTAATAACTTCTGTTTAATTTTGGAAAATAAATTGTAAGTTAGAGAAATCAATTAATGTGTGATTGGTTGCTTTCCGCCAATAGACAAGTGCAATCTTGTTTTTAATTTTTGTTAAGTTTATTGTAATCCCTTTTATTTGATATTTTGTGCGATTTCTTAACCGCCCTTTAAAATAATGTTTGAGTTGATACAGTTGGGACTCCTATTACAAAGACATGAAGTGGTAAAAATGTACATAAAAAATGACAATTTGGCGAAGACTTCAATAGGGCTTGAAGTTGGAAGTCTTGGCATCGACAAATGGTCACAATTGACTTCAAAAGCTTTGAGATCACTTCCTTTTTCACTTACTAATGCTCAATTGAGGGCAGCTTCAGAGATTATTTGGGACCTACGAAGGCCTGTGCCAATGAATCGCCTTTTACAGGTATGGATGCCTTATGCACATGTCCTCTTGGTATGTAGTGTGTTTCATTGTTTTAAATATATGGCTCATGTGCATCATTGCCTGAGATTTTAATATTTGAAGAAACATCTATTCCTATGGTTACTTTAGTTTACTGTTGGTTTGAAAGTTTAAGGCAGGACTATAACCTTCCAAGTAAAAATCTGCTTTATGCTATAACAGAAAAAAACTAAATTTTTACTGACCTTCTAGAGGACATATTTTTAACTATAAGAGGAAAAGTGACCTTTTCATTAATTCCATGGTTACTAGGAGATGGGTATGGGTAGAGCTACAGGTATGGATTGGGGACAGCCATGGAATATTTCAGGGAAGTAGGAGATGGGTACTTGGAGAATATATATATATATATATATATATATATATATATATATATTGTAAAAATAATATTAGACAGCCTAATATAGCCTAAGAGAAACATTTAACATGTTTACTGTCAACAAAAGGTAAGAGTATTTATATTGATATTTAGTTTTGTTTGTAATATTGTATTTTTATGTTCAAAGATGACCAATTTTGAAAAAGGAAATATGTGTACTTGTTGTTTGATATTAATTTTGTCAAGATTTCTTTTTTATCATCCTACCATAACAAACACTAAGGTCGAGTGGTTTTGGACATGGACTGATAAAGGAGCACTTTAATTGTTTGAATGCAAGTTTTCCACCTCATGTATCTGCATGTGTATAGCCAATTACAGGGCCATCTCTTTCTTTTGCCATATTAGGAAAAATCATATAAGAAAAGCTCAAGATTGCCTATGACAATCTTCTCAGAAATGTCAGTCATTGAAATTTGTTGAAGCATTGCCAATCCAGAAAACATTTCTTGTGCATAGATTTTCTTGAGTATGATTTTAGCTAGTTATTGAGACAAAGTGGTGTGCAGGTTGGTAGCAGAAAGAAAATGTAAATAATCTAAGCATAAAGCAATATAGATTGCTTATAGTGAATACACACATCACACAGTATAGAGATGTAAGGAAAACATAAATAAGACAGAAATACTTGAAAAGGGAATGTTGTCATCATAGTGACAAGGAAAATCCAGTATAGGAATATAACCATACCCTTATTCATTTGTTCCCACTCCGATTTGAAATGGCATACATGTCCACCTCCCCATATCTGCACCTTCACTCACACACTTCCAGGTGACTGGTTCCCATTGTATTCATTAATCATGTCTCCAAAATCATATGGACATATTTATGATATTGTATCGAGATGCGAGACAGCCATAAATATGATATAGAAATAGCGGAAATGGGAATTTCCTCATTATATTTGTGAAAAATGTACAATGTGTCCAATAATCATGGGCCTAACAATGCTGTAGAGAGAGCTTTCTATATCATCAACAAGACCACTCATATACACATTGTGATAAACCGATAATACATGTCTTATTGAAAACTGTGCATACACAATCATCGTGACCACTCATAGCTCACAGGTTAAATGAAGGAATATATACGTTAGCAAAATACTTAGTTATTCCCATTTTATCATAAATGTTTTAGTTATCATATTAATGAAAAGTATAATAACAAAATGTCACAATATTGGCCTAAATATATCCTCTCTGTAGATTTGTTGGCATCCCTATCAGCATTAATCAAGTGCTAGGACAATGGTCTGATTTTTCAAGGCTCAAAAGAAGATATTCCACATGCAGCTGAGAAAGGGCCATTCATTATTGATGATTTCACTGGCAAGAAGGATGGTGATGACTTCACAAAGACTGAAGCCACTACGTTCTATCTAACTTGGTCTAGGGAGAATCCAAAACTGTCACAAAATCTGAAACAATGGTTTTTCACATCTACTTGTTCTCCCTTTCCAATTTCGTAGATGCCTTCCTAACTCTATCCATCAACTCAACTGTTTCCTGAGTTATTTCATTCTTGTGGTAACTTGGTCTCGCTTTCTACTACAAGTCCATTCATTTCTTTCTCCATGCCCTCAAATTTCTCTAATAGCATCCTGCTTTTAAGTTTAATGCTTGTTTTCCAAGTTATGTTCTGAATTCATCAATTTTTCATATTTATGCTCGCCAACTTTGTAATGAATTCAATGGCTTACTTAGTGGCTTCATTGTTTTGGCTTGCAATTCCTTTTAAGTATTTTCTGTAATTGCTTCTTCAACCCTTGAATTTCCACTATCATTTTTATCCATCTTGTTCATAGTTTTATGTAATTGGAATCTGTCTTTAACCTATCTTGTAACTTTTGGACATACTTTCTCTTTATCTTTTCACTGAATTTTTATTTAGGTTTCCTGCAAGGAGTCATTTTGTGCTTAAAAATTGATCCATGGCTGTTTGAATCAATGAGTTATTCACATAAGTGTTTTTGTAGTACAAGTAAGCCAAGTAATGGAAAGTTCGTGGTGTATATGCCATCATTGGTTCCTTGTAGGTCAGGTGAAAGCATTTACATGGATTTTGTAGGGCACTTTCCTGTGTCAAAGAAAGGGCATGATTACTTCTTTGTTGTTGTAGACTAGTTTAGCAAAAGTGAGTTCTCATTCAATGCAAGAAGACTCGTAACAGAAAAGTTGCAGCTGCTTTGTTTTCAGTCATGATTGGGTTCATTTTGGCTTGCCTACTTATATTATTTCATATAGCAAATCAAGGTTCTCGGGAAAATGTTGGAACACTTTGTGTGAGAGAATGGACACAAGGTTGAAGAGATCAACCACTTTTCATCCACAAACAAATGGTTTAACTGAAGTAGTCAATGCTGACATTGGTACCGCGCTTGAGGGGTAAAATAGGCACACATTATGTAATTTTCCTTCTTTTTATGTATTTAATCCATTTCAGATCGACTTATATACAATTTTTTATGCCTTCCATGTTTTAAATTTTTATTTTTTTATATAAAAATGAGCTAGAGATTATAGTAGATAGTAATGACGATTACATATTTGAGTGTGCCAAGCCTGAAAGCTAGTTGCCCAAGCTTGAGCAGTATACAAGAGAGGAGCTAGAGAAGTAATCATGATTGGGAGTCACAATATAGAATACAAGCTCTTGGAGCTTGTTGGACCACCATGTAGGAGGCATGCTATAGCATTGAAGATCCTTGTTATCTAAGGCCCGGTTCGCCAATCCATCGACAACTTTATTTCTTACCCGGGGAATGTGGTGAAATTGAACTTCTTGAAATCTTTGCTGCAATTCCTTTATCCTCCAAACCTCTTTAGCAATCTGCCATTTGGGAGAGGAATTTGGTCTATAGTCGATAATAAATTCATAATGATTTGGGAATTTGATTCAATTTGAATTTTTGCCATCCAATGTTTAGAGCTTGTTGCATGCCTTTATAAATTGCTCTCACCTCCACAAAATTATTGGTAGTAATATCCAAATTTTCTGCAAAAATGAACTGCACATCACCTACATTGTTTCCAATGCCCCCTATAAAGAGCTCTCCTGGATTTCCTCTAAGCTTCATCAATATTCACTTTCCCATATCCCAAAGGAGGTCTAGTACATTCACTATCTCTAATGGATCTAAGTTTGAGTGGCAACTGGGGTAAAGTGACATCTCGAGGATCCAGAGATAATTGATTGCAGATATACATCCATTTTGAAGATAGAATTTGGGGCAAAGAGATTTTGTGTTTTATACTTTCAGCTATGTTGATTTTGGTTTTCTCGATAAAAGAGCTCTCTTTACTAATTTGCTGGAAAATTCTTCGATTTCTCTCTTTCCAAATATTCCATAGAGTGAGAGAGATGCTATTCCAAAGCAATGGAAGGAGATTTTGGCCTTTAGGAAGATTTCGTTGCCAGGCTTTGAAAGTCTCCTCTAGGGATCCAAAGGTATTCCAATGCAAATTCAACAAAGAAGAGAGATGTTGCCATATAGGAATAACCCAAGGACAAAGGAAAAAAAAATGCGAGGACAAGTCTTCATCCTGGAAACACAAATTGCATCTGAAAGGGCCATACAAACCTCTCTGCAGAAGTTGGTCCCTTGTTAGAATTCTTCTATGAATAACTAGCCATACTAAAAACTGACTTTAGGCCACATACTTAGTTGCCATAGGTTTTTAAAGAGAAACCAAAGGAGGGGATGAGGGATATCTACCATCAAGGAAGCATAACCATGAGAAACCGAGTAATTACTTTCAGCATACTTTTGTTCTCCATTCAAGGCATTTGGTGATGGCGAGAAAGAAAGAGGACGACTGCCAAAGGCAATTTGAAGCAAGGCCTGATCTGCATGATGTAAGTTTTATTTTCAGGACTTGGTCCTATTTTTGCTTCTCCATATTTAGTCATTGTTAGGAATTAGGAGTGTAAGATTCATGTCAAGTGCGTAACACCTAATGCACTTTTGATTTAGTAGAACCATAGTATGCATACTCGGCGAGTACTCGCCATTTTTTCCTTAGCTGAATATTCACAAGAAAATCTTGCCAAAACCTGCACAACCGAGAAGTTTTAGGGAATACTCAAGTCTTTGGCGAATATTCGCAAATACTCACGATTTTTGGCGAATATTCGCGAATACTTTTGAGTCTTTGGTGAATATTCATGTAGATCTCTCAGGGGCGAAGAATGCCCTGGCTTTTAGATGGAGTCAATACTCGCGAGTTTTTGGCAAATATTCGCCAATACTTGCATGAGTTTTTTACTTTAATGTCATATTTTAATATTCGCGAATATTCACGAGTTTTTAAGACACTTTTTTTTAAATATTTTTCTTAAAATTTATGCTTTTAAAGAAATTTGCGTATTTTTAAGTTGCTTAAGTATTCCCAAATATTTGGCTTTTTTACCCTCAAACGAGTAGTGGCGAGTTTTTGCCGAGTCAATTTTTTTGGGTCTTCCGAGTATTCTCTAAATATGAGTATGCAAACTATGAGTAAACAATCTTGCCTAGGTGGGGATTTTGATTACGCCACACAAGGAGGACGAAAATCCATTGGTTTGATTTGACTAGATAGTCCTCTTACCTTATTGATCTTTAAGTTGGACCCATTTACTGGATCCTTGCATGTGTGTGATCTACTTTCTCAAGACTCACCGTTGAGTCACCCAACATTCCTATATTTGTAATAAGCTCAGCCATAACATATTAAATTTATGTATCTATTTTACTTTTAATGTCATATTTCGAGTGAGGGCTTTAGATTAGAATTCATCCATCCAAGATGTTTGTCGGGGTAGTATTTCTCCTTGAGTGAGCTTTGTTTCTCTCATCCACCTTATTGCTTTAGTTCTATTCGTTGGGATAAGATGTCATGTTTGAAAGTATTATTGCTCCTAAACTTATTTCAATGGTTATTTTCAAATTTGGCACCAAATGTTCAATGGGGGTTCCCGCCTCTTGTCCATACATTCTTCAGGTAGATCATTTGGAAGGTTGTTTAGCCGACGTTAGCCTCGGAAGGCTGGTCGATAGGACTTTGGACAACTTTGAACCTTCCCTTTCATTGATTGAATTCAATACGACAAGATCTCTAGATAGCCAAGACTAAACTCTTAGTGTTTGCTTCTACTTTTCTTTTTGTTCTTGGGTAATAAGGACTTGAGAAAGAATGAAATATTACACTTTCTCTCCATGCTAAATAATGTGTTAAAAATTTGGTTCAAGTCCTAACTATCTAGCTCTATCCAAGTTGTTGCTCATTTTGTTAGGTACTTATTTGCCACCACAATTTGCCTTTTGTAATGAATTTGACTTGAAGTTGATTAGTCTCAACTATCTAGCACTATCCAAGGCTTACATCTCTCATCTTTGAGTTGGGAAGTGATGCAAAAATGTTGTTTCGGCTACTTGTTTGTTTCAAGTGCCACACTACCATGCTTTCCTTTGAATCTTGAAACAAGGTCGCCACCAAAACCTTGCTCAAAGAACTTTCTTTGTGGTAGCATTAGGTTCCCCGTGATCGCATGTTATGCTTTGCAATCTTCTTGTAGAATACCTCGTATTTCTTCCTTCATAAGACACTTGAACAATATGTGGTCTGCCCCATTTTATACAATAGTCCAATAATCAACCGGAAGATTCTGGAATTGTTTATTATTATCACCTATTTTCCCGGGAGATCCTCTGAAAGCTTGTAGTAAAAGAAAGTTATAAATATTATTATATGATAGTAGTAGCATGACGGAGACATGATTGTGCATCAAGAAAATCGTCTATTCTTCTTTGGTTGGGAAAAAAATTGTAATGTCCCCCTTTTCAAATAAAAATGAAAATAAGGAAAATTGATTTGCACATGAATTTAAAAATCAAAATATATTTTATTTGTGCAAATAAAAATAAGAGAAATCGATTACCTTGGGATAATAATTATTTGTTTTGGAGGTAAATAAAGTAACAAAGCAAGTCGCATTTTTCTAATTATTTAATAATTATTATTTGGAATAAATCGATTTATTCTAAGCATGGGTCGATTCATATGGGCATCATTTGATTTAATTTTCCCATGCATTTAATATTTGTTTTGAGTGTGATTTCTAGGCAATTTTTAAAATAAAGATTCTCTTTTAGGCGAGGCGCCAAATGGAAAAAGAACCTTGGAGATTGAGCAAAGAAAAAATATAAAAGAAGATGATGGACACCCCTTTTCGCATGTTGATGGTTATTATAACTTATCTTCATGCTTGAAGAGGGATGTATGCCCACTAGTGATAAAAAAAAAAAAGGTGTTCATCAACACCACCCATTGTGAAGTGTGTGTTCTTGAGAGCTTGAATTGATAAGTTATTTGCATTTTATTCCATATATGTGAATCGCCATTTTGGAGAGTGCATGAGCTTGTTTGATGAGAATTTTGGAGAGTTTTGTGTGAAGATTTCAATATGATTTTAGTAGCTAATTATTGTGCATCAAGCCGACTTGTTTGGGTGGTATTTGTGGTACAAATTGGTGGTATTTGAAGCAAGTTCAACTTTGATAATTTCTAACATGTTTATTTAATTGATATGACCATGATTTGACCATTTTTATGCTTATATATGTGGTGGTAATTATCTTTGTTAAATCGATTTGAGTAGAGGGTTTTAACAATTAATCATTAAAAGGGGTTTTCTAATATTTTATGAGCTACATCATGTCATAAACCATTTATTGCAAAATGAAATAACATTTATTGGGCTAAAAGTGAAGGAAAAAAGCTGGAATAAATTTAAATATTTTTCCCTAACCCTAAGCGACTTGATTTACATTTGGGGGCAGATTTAAGTGGGTTTCAGTGGATTAAAAATTTTGATTGTTGGTTCCTTTGAAAGCTCCTAATTTTATCTTCCATCTGCAATTTATTTCATGCAAAAAGAATCAATATTGAGGGAGATTAATTTTCGAAGTTTTCAGCTATTTTCCAGCATTTTTAATTTATTTTACTACTTCTGCAATTTAATTGGTTAAAGAAGTGCTAATTCCGACTAGATAGCCCATCTGAACCCTTACCTTGGCTCACTCCAATCCCATTTGGGTTGTATTGAAGCCAACACTGGGTTAGTTGAGGTGAACCTAGAAGGGTTTCTCTTCTAAGTTTACTTCCATTGCAAGTAGTTTAATAAAATTTAATTAATATCCCAAAAGGGGATATTACACACTTGCCGACTTGATGCTTGAGAATTGGTTTACAATTACATCTTTTTCCACCCATACCACATTCGAAAATGTAAATTCCTGCAATATCAATAACCTTTTTACCGACACTATTATATTTTGTGATTTGCATAAAAATTTAGAATGCAAAGGGATAGCCAATAGGTAATGCCTGAAATTCTGGACAGAATAGACCATGCCCAAGGCTTCCAATCAGGCATTTGTAACAAATCTCTATTGAGGAGAGGACGCTGTTAATAAAACAGATATCATGGTCACCTTTCTGAGCTATTATATAAACAAAATGAGAACTATCTCCTTTCATTGTTGATCTTTATCTTTATAAACCAGTCTCTTTTGAGTGATTGTCTAAGGTCATGTACTTTATTGCTCAAGAAAGAAACTCATATATGAACATTAAGATCTTTTGCAATTAACAACCTTTTTGTTGCCAATAAAGAAAATTTGATATCCTTCATTGTGGAATTTAGAGTTCTTGCCTTTGATGAATTACTGTTAGTTATTTCAGTTGGATTTGATATTTTGTTTGTATCAGTACATAGTAATGCTTGAGAAGGGACTATGTTGAAACTTATATTACAGGGCGATGTTGGCTGTGGAAAAACTATTGTAGCTTTGTTGGCTGCTTTAGAGGTTATCAGTTCTGGCTATCAGGTGAGATGTTTTCATCAGTTAATAGTGTTCTAGACATGTTTCCCTCAGCATTGGTTTTTCTTCAGTGGCATGCTTTGGAAATTTTTAATTTTTAGATTATTAACAAGAGAGCGAGCTTTTAATTTTTTATCTACAGTTATGTGGGATGATCTGTTTATCTGTGGTTCTCTTGGTGCTATATTAACAAATATGTTAAGGGAAGCTTACATTTGTATGGTTATTGAATAAGGTTGCAGTGGAATGTGAATAAGGTTGTAGTAAAAGGCAATTATGAATTCTGAAAAAGGAAATTGTTGTATAATTTTCGAGATTTAATTACTTACTAATTCAAACTAGTTTGCAGCTTTAGGATGTGTATAATATTTTTACATTCCTGTTCATGAGTTCATGATAGTCTTTGAAGTATTCATAGGTTCATACTCATTTTTTGGGTAACTTAGAGCTTAAAGCCTTCGTGAAATAGCGTCTACCACATACGTGTTATCTTATCGAAGAATTTTTGTTTGTTTGCATTCTAGAGACATTGTATTAAATAACAAAGGGACATGTTTCATCACTAATCAGCTTCTGGTTAAGGCGTTTTTTCTACACCTGTTTAATGAGGAATACAAATGATGACGAGGGTTTAAATTTAATATGAAATGAGTTTAATTACATCCATGAGACTCAATAGTCTATGGGACAACAAATTTTCCAGCTGTCTCAACTCCCACAAAGGGGCTAAAATCAAAGATAATGTTGCTTGTTTATGTAGGTTGTTTCTTCTATTGATTTGGATAACGAATTGCCAAAGATTCTTTATCCTCCTCTCTCCAAATAGTTCCAACATGGAGTCCACTCTTAAGGTCTCCATATACCTGCCTTGAAATTCATTTTAAGTTGGGCATTCTATGATGAAATGTTTCTACTGCTCATGTGGTGCTGAATACACATCTTATTTTTCCATTCTTTCTTAGGATAGCCCTTATAACTATCCCACACCTGACTAGATATTTGACATACTTATTCCATATATCTGGATTTGACCTTCAGTTTTAATTGTGACTGGAAAGATTATTGTTTAAACCCCAAATCAATGCTTAAGTTTTGAAGTTCTCTGAAAAGTTTAAGGGAATGATTTTCCAAAAAAATGGAGGCACAGAATACCTTTCAAAATGTCACTTTTTCACCACTGTTGTTGACTATGCAATAATAAGAAGACTACCATGTGGGAAATGAGAAATCTATAGGTGTAAACCAGGGGAGTCAAGCAGAAAGGAAACGAAGAAAAAAATTTAAGCATGATCTATGTCAAGGAATTGACAGATATTTTAAGGAGAAACAACCTTTTCTTCCTTGCTTATACTTCCTCCATTTTCCTTCCACAATTTATAATGCATTATTACACAAGTGCTAGGCAACGTGGCATCAAAAATAAATCGTAGAAAAATGCATTGATTGGCCAGGCATGGGTCAACTGGATCCAAAATGCACAGGTCTTGTCCTTAAGTGATAGATTAGACCAAAAAGGTATCAGTGCACTTAAGGCCTGGGATGGTGTTGTGGGGCTTGAGCAGAGAAATTTATGTATGGATCCCTTAATCAAGCTGTAGCTGCTGTGGTATTAGAGAAAGAAATACGAATGGACTGCATGGGCTGGTCATGTAAAGAGACTGTTGTAAAAAAGCAAGTGCAGATAAAACTCCTTTTTTATGGATCAGCTCTTAAAAGCTTATGGGCGATACATTTGTAGATTTTGTCATTAACATGCATTGTGTCCTTTGTTTTTCGTAGTGGTTCTTCCTAATGGGGAAATTTGATCTTTTCTGAGTGGATCAGGTTTCTAAAAGATGATGTGTGATATAATTGTAGATTTTGTTATCTAACAAATACATGGAATCCTGCAAAAATGCATTTAGTGGTTCCTCCTGATTTGACAGTTAGACATCTCTAATTGAGTTATTCGTTAATCCTCCTTATTGGGTTGTTTGGTTGCCTTGTAACATGATGCTTCATCTTCAATTCACAGGGCCCTTATCTGTGTTGGGCCTAAGGGATGCACAAAGGACAACACAAACCAATTAGCATATGGATTTATCGAAATAACCCGCCAATTATATTGAACATGCAGTGGAAATGGAAAGACAGCCAAAAACACCATTACACATTCAAAGAAAATTGAGGGATAACAAATGTAACTCTTCTATTGATCACGAACGGGGTAATTTGCATCTGTCCAAATGCTGAACTTTGAAAGCAAAATCATGCATTCCCATGGTCCTATTCTAAAAATTGAATGTATGGTGTTGAGAATGTGTTATAGAGAGATGGAGTATGTACAATGTCCAACCTGATAGGAATCGAGCAGATTAGAGTTACTGAATCTTTTTATTAGTTACAGCACTGTTCACTTTCAAGAAGTGTTCTTGTGCCAATCGATTCAAGTTCCCAAACTGATTCTCAACTTCAAAGATGAAGTGCCACTTGATCGGTTACATGAATGTATGCCCTCTTTAGCATCTTGCCTTGTTTTCTTGTGCATGTGGAATCCAAATTAGTGAATGCACTTTGGAGTGTATTTTGCGAGTGTTATGAAGTTCGTAGGGTGTGAAGTGGTAGCTGTGATATGTGATGATTCTCCCAAGGAGTGCGTATGGGGCTGCGAATCCAACACGAACATGCTTGGATCATTCTCACTTTATTGGAAAAAAATGGTTTCCATTGCATGGATAGCAAATTGTAGAAAATAAGCTTGGAGTTACCAAAGAGTACCTCATAGCTTGATCTGGATACGACCACTTCTTCGGAACTTGAAACAACTTATGAGTCTCATGGCGGTGGGAATAGAATTAGTGTGAACAAGTATCTAAATCTTATGTATAACTCGAGAAGTGGTGGTGTGTATTGTTCGAGTAGCTCAACATTGAAGACATGATGCATTCCCAAGTATGGTGGAAGATCTAGGATATTTGTGTTCTTACCGGTAGTGAGAAGAATGGTATGAGGAATATATTGCAGTTATTTAATCTTACAATGAGAACCTTGGAATCATTGCTTTTGTAGATGCAATTAGGCTTAATCACCAATATGAAAAGTGTGTGGTGTCGAATCGAGTCATGATGTTCCTTGTACCTTTGTTGTTGGTGAAGCAAGAATTGTTGAGCCTAATGATGCACTTGTAGAATTTATTGAACTTCTTTGCATTGCCCAATTCCTTAGTTTTGCGCTAACTTCTATACTTGTGGGAGGGTGAAAAGCAATGCCAAAAAGTACAGCCTACCAAAACCATAACATGTTTGGAATGCACCATGCTATGTAGAATCGTGAATAACCGTCGTGTCCCCTTTTTCAAATTGAATAAGTTAGAAGACCCTTAGCCTATTCTCCATTTCCCGAAGGCTAAAGGGGTGGTGCAAGGGAAATAAATTAATAATTTAACTTAAGTTGGCCAAAAGTAACTTTATGTTATAAAAAGGCAACTTATGTTTTATTATTAAAAAGGTGAACATTATTAAAAGCAACTCAAAATTAAATTAAAGGAGGGGAAGTTGCTTTATGAGTGCTTTTCCTTGAAAAGCGTGAAAGTAAAATTATAAAAGTGGGGCGATTGGGGTCACTTGGGCATCACTTTTCAATCATCTATTTTTATATTGTGAGTTTGAGCTTTCCGCTTTAGCTGAAATCCACCAGTAGAGCATCAAAAGACGAAAAATCCTCCGGTGGAAAAGAGTTGGGGCCGAAAACCCTCAGGTTTTGTGTGGTGGTTCCATCCAGGGACTACATATGCACTTTAGATCTGGTCTATATCAGAAATCAGCTTCATCAAATAATCAGGGCAGTGTGGAAGTTCCAGATCTACGCTAGGGCATCAATATTAGGGTTGGCGTCACACTTCTGGAAGCATTTCTAGGGCTGGTGTCATATGTCTAGGGTTGATATCACCATTGGGAGTTGTTTTCTCGGGTTAAATTCTCCATTTTCATGTTCAATTGTGTCATAAATAATTTTTGCATTTTGTTGTAATTGAATTATGTCATTATTCCAATAAAATCTCTATTTTCAGTTGTTTATAAAAAAGAGAGTGAAAAAGTTTGGATTTCGGTTTCGAATGGCTGCTTGTTATAGACCTCGATACTCATGTTTTGTTGCATAATGTCTTGAAGGATCGTCCTCTTTCTTTGGCCCCATTTCTGACGACAAGTTGGGATGGGGACTTGACCCTTCCGTACGCATACGGTGTCCACCGGATATACATCCTCGATGGTAGATAATCCTTATCCTTTGTAGTTTCTCTTCAAACTCTTATGGCAGCCGAGTATGTGGCCTGAAGTAAGTTTGTTTGTGTGGATTTTTATTCACGTAAGAGTCTTAACAAGGATCATCTTATGAAGAAAGGATATAATGGTCCTTTCAAATATTTTTGTGTTGGGAAGATGAAGAATCTTCTATTCATCTCTTTTCGTGTCCCTAGGTTAACCCATTCCATCTTGCTACCTTGTTAAAGTTACATTGGAATGATTTTGTTTCCCTTGAACAAGTTTTTAGAGATTGTCAGAGACTCCTCCCTAGGGGACAAAATCTTCTCCCGGTGTTATGGAGTGGTGTGTCTCTTCTTCTATGGAATATCTGGAAAGGACGAAATAGCAAAATATTCCAGCAAATCAGCAAAGATGTATCTTATGTCCTGGAAAAACTAAAATCAATAAAATTGAAAGTCTAAAACAAAAATATCCTTTCCTCAAACTCTTTCGGTGGAATGTATTATTTTGGTCTGAGCTTTCTTAAAAAACAGAATACTAAAAAGGAAACTATACACCGAATAATAGAATAATTCAATTTGAATTCATTCGGGATATTTTATTCATATGAGAGATTACATTATATAGGAGAATGACATCCTTAGAATACGGAGTCAAACCATATCACATTCCCACTTATCTCTCCAACATGATTCTCTCCACCTTTATTTCAACTATCCCTTTATTCCCTCATGATGAGTTGTCTATTACAACTCATCATTCACTCACATAATGTAATATCTAAATATTACATTTTACAAATAGTAACTCACACACACTATTAATAATGTTACAAACAATATATTCATAACATTCACTCCCCTATTGTTTACATTATTAATCCCTATTACACACTCCCCTAATGTGAACAAGGTAGAGAAAAACATTCACACGTCTTCTCTAACTTGCTGCCTAGCCTCTGCATGCTCATGATCTTGGTACGCTGAACCTCTGTTCACCAAATACGAACCCTTGTTCGACAAAAACGGACCTCTGTCCTAGGTATGAGCCCCTGCTCATGAACCTCTGTTCATCCTCTTCAAGAAAAACATGATGTTGCTTTTTTTGTGCTTTTATCTTTCTACTACAACATATTTACATCGGGAGGTTATAAAAGGAAATACAACTCGAATAGAATGTGACATCTGTTCTTATTACAAACAATGAAACACAATTGAAAAAATGCCACAAACTCATTATGCAGCCACATGCCGCTTGGGGTGTGCTGGGACGCCTCATGTCCTCCTTCCTCCATTGCCTCCACCTCCATGTGAAACTTCTTAGTTACTTAGAAAATTTTAAAATGAATCTCAATATGAAACATGTATGCAATCGTGGTATCTCTTGATCCTAGGGATGCTTCTTTGCCCCGTTTTCATATTAAAAAGAGGATTGTCAGAGACAATCATTCGGAAGCCCCTTCATTGGGCTTTGGAAAACTGAATACAGATGGGGCTTCCAGAGGAAATCCAGGAAGAGCAGCTATGGGAGGAGTTGGAAGAAACAAGGAAGGGGATGTGCAGTTCATTTTTGCCGAGAACTTGGGCATTACTACTAATAATCTTGCAGAGGTGAAAGCGGTTTATAAAGGCATGCAAGAAGCTTTAAAAGTTGGGTGGCAGAAGATTCAAATAGAAGTTGACTCACATATCATTATGCAATTGCTATTTGGAAATCATATTAGCTCCTCTCAATTGGTGAATTGCTAAGTTTGGAAGATTAAAATATTGCAGGAGAAATTCCAAGAAGTTAAGTTCAGTCACATCTTTGTGAAAGGAATAAAGTTGTTGATGGGTTGGCTAACTGGGCCCTGGATAATAGGGATCTTCAATGCTATGGTTTGCCTCCCTCATGGTGGTCCAACAAGATCCAAGAAGACATCAGATATATTCTTAATCTTGACTCCTCATGATTATCTCTTTGGCTTTACTTTTGTATAATGCTCAAGCTTGGACCAATAGTTTTCAGGCTTGGCATGGCCAATATGTATTTATTGATTTATGTCTAATATAAAGTTCTACTTTTTTAAAAAATAAAAATTCAGAGTTTAATATTTTCAGATTTAATGGTTTGATGCAAAAATTAGAATTTGTTGTAAAAATGAGAAAATACCATAATTTTGTAATTTTATCTACAAGGGTTTTAGTATAAAAATTAGAATTTAATATTTTTAGTATAATGGTTTGTTGTAAAATCCAGATTGTTCTAATTTGTCCAAAAAAGGGACATTACAGTGGTATCAGAGCAATGATCTTGCCATCCTGCAGGGTAAGAGATAGAATGGACAAGCATTTGGAAGAGTATGAGAATGACATGCAAGATTTGGTGGCATCAATGAAAATACAGTTGGATAGAAAAGGTTCAAAAGAAGAAGAATGGAAGCAACAACTTAGAATTGATTAGGAGGCCTATTGTGAAGAATATTATAATCTAAGCACGGAATTTTGTAATGTCCCTCTTTCTTGAATAATTTTATTGAAGACCTTTGGCCCATTTTTGTCTACCCGACAGCCAAAGGGTGAGTCAAGGGTGACTTAAGTTTTATTAATTTTATTATATTGTGCAAAATTAAAATATAACATTATAAAATGCACATATAATAAATTAATAGAGCTTAACATTAAAATAGAAATTAGAAAGTGCAAAAGTGAAAAGCAATTATTTTAATTGTATTTATCTAGGGGAAAATGCGACTTGCCCCATGAGGTAAAAAAATAGAAAAGTGTGCCAAACTTCCCTTTAAAAATGTGATTTGGCCTAGGGAGGTGCAACAAAGGGGAATGAATTGATTGGATGCAATGGAGGTCACTTTGGGTCCCTTTTTCCTATATAAGGAGAGGTCGACTTGCTTGTAAGACATTCCAGATTTTTATATGATATTTTCTCTTGCATTTGAGCTCTGAGCTTTTGCAAATAATCCAAGGATGAAAACCCTTAGGATTTTCTCTCTTGTGGACGAAAACCCCAAGAGTATTGTGAGGGATTTCCACTCAGGAATTCTCATTGGTTTAACCAGATTTTTAGTCATTTCCAGCAGTGTTTTTGGAGAATAAAATTGCAGCAGTGTCATCATAATTTCTTCTAGTGGAGCGACTCATTCCTTGGTTGGTTGGCATTGTATTTAGGTATTTCTGATCTGAATATTATTGCCATATCATCTGCTGATTTTTGGGAATCAAAGCAAAGCAATTTCAGAATTTTTAGGGGTTTTCAGTGGTATTTTCAGTCATTAGTAACCTCTAAAAATCTGATTTTTGATATATTTGGGCTTTTAAAAATACTACAATCAGTTTGTGATCAAAATATTAATTTTTGGGTGCTAATTGTGTTGGGTTCCCACTCAAACCCTAGTCAGAATTTACCTGTAATAAATCAGATTTGCAGCAGTTGTCTTTAGATTTTGTGTTATTGCATCTGGGGTTTCATTCTTGTCCATCAAGTTTTGGATCAGATATAGGTGGGGATCTTTCAAATTTCAAATTATATTATAATCTAAGCTTGAAATTTCAAGCTAATATGACCCTTCGAGATTTTTGTGAGTTAAAAAGAAGGCATGATCCAAGAAGAAGAGGAAGAAGGATCACTCAAAATCGTCTGAGCAAGCTTCCCACATATGATGAAAAGTTTGACTTTACCTTTGAAGAATTTTTGAAGATGCTCAAAAAAGGGAGGAGAAGTTAAAAGAAAAAGAGCAACCAAACCAAAACATCAAAAGATTGTTAAGGAAGAAATCAGAAAGCAAGAAGAACAATCAAATTCAGATCCACAAGACATCATTGAGCAAGAACATGAGGGATCCAACATGCAAGGTAAAGATTTTTGATAGTAGAAGATCTTTTATTGACTTCTAATGATTGCATTTATGTCAATGAAGTCAAGGAGGAAAAAACATCACTAACTGAATGCAAAGAGCAAAAGATGGAAATAGATGTGCCAATCCATGAGCTACCCAACAATCTTCCGAAGAGTGAGCCACTACCATATAAGACTGAATTTCAGAATAATTGAATTTCAAATAATCTCTCAAAAGCTCCTACTTCAGCCAAAGAGGGTAAGCACTCTTATAATTTCAGTTCAAGGTATGGGAATGATAGCACAGATCTATTTCAGTTTTGCCATCATTCTAAGAAGGGTAAAAGAATGAAGATAGATCCTTTGGCTCAAAATGCATTTTGCATAATGGTATGGAATCCAGGTGATATTTTGAGATCTATAAAGGATAGAATTTCTGATTTCAATATCATTGTTGATAATTTCATTATCCCATACAAATGGATAAGAAAAAATCAGAATTGACCTCAGATGAGTATAAGGAAAATATTATGAATGACAATAGGATTCAGTGGTTGGAGCACAAGGGTCAAATATCTCAGCTACAAGCCACAGATCAACAGCTGCAATAACAAAACATTCAAAGATATCAATACGGTGTGGTTCATGCATGGGAACCACAGAAAGGTATGCCCGAACAATCAATTGTTGTTTTGCAAGTTTGGTTGATTGATCCTCTACTCCAAAGGACTAGATAAAATTGTGTTAGTAAGACTAACTAGAAACCAAATTTCTAATTGGTCCACAAATACATGCGTGTGCCTTTTGGAGGAACCAAAGGAAACATTCAAGTTATCTACTTGTAAAGAGGAAGTATCATGGATTACAAGTTATGCTCAAAATAATTATAATGAAGAGACCCTGAGACTCATAAGTCAAATGCAAGGTTCAAAGGCATGTCACCTCACATCCGATAGTGCTCTCAAGGTAAGTGACAATGGAGCAACTCAATTACAAGGTAAGCATATTCATACATATACCATCTTGGTTGGATTCGGATTTGATGTTTGGATAGAGAGTGCAATTGCCCGAACAATAGTCATATTTGCAAATGCATGTCATAATATTTGACATGGTGATTGGTGATAAGTTGGCAAATGACTGTCTTCTATACAAGGTCCATGGTATGCTAGATAGGGCAACAACAATTTTCTCTTCTTATATTGGTTTTGATTCAATTGCTAATATACCATTCAACACTGACATGATATTCTCCATATATAATGAGTTGTATTTGTGTAACTGGTTGTGTTTGCATCATCATGATCCGACATTTGTGGTCAAAGGTCAAGAAGATAAGCCACAAAGTTGCCTAGATCGGGATCTAGAGATATTTCTAGACATGAGCAAGGATTGTGGAAGGACATAGAAGATCAGCACATCACACGTTTGGAATCAAGTTCCAAGCATGTTCATGTAATATCCCTTCCCAATCGAAGACCCTTAACCCAATTTTGTTTCCCGATGGCTAAGGGGTGATAAAAAGGAAACTATAGTCTTAATAAATTATTATAAAGTGCATAAAAAGAAACTTTATAAAAGCACTTATATTAATTTATTAATGACTTAATAAAAATAAAAGAGAAAAGATAAAGTGAAATTAGAAAAAGAAAAATAAAAGAAGTCACTTTATGTTTTTATTTCCCCTAGGAAAAATGCGACCCATGTTGGGGATGAGGTAAATGCCCAAAAAGACTTAAATGTGGGAAAAGACATTTAATTTGTGGTTGTGGGTGGCTATTAAGCCAAGTTTGCCTATAAAAGCAAGTGTACTTGGCTTTGTAAAGCATCTCTTTATTTTATACACATTCTGATTTTTGTCTGAGCTTGAGAGTTTTGCAAAATAATCTCTAAGAACGAAAACCCTCAAGGAGAGGAAACGTTGGGGACGAAAACCTCCAAAGTTTCAGAGATTGAGGAACAAAAACTCCTCAGTTTTGAGAGGTGGATCCATCCAGGGTTCATCATTGGGCTGCATTTTTGTTGTCAGTGATTGGGAGAAGTATTTTCAGATCTGGGCATATTTGGGCTGATTGCACTCCAAGGATCAGCTGGGCATAAATCAGATCTGAGTTGTTGGTGTTTGATGTGTGTTTGGACCAGCCAAACAGAGAAATTGTAAAGGAATCAAATCTGCACATTTTTGGGCATTTCTACACCCCAAGCGACCCAGTTTGGGAATTGGGAGCCTTCATTTTGGGGGTTTTTGTTGCTGTTGGATCTGCAACTTTTTGGAGCTGTTTGGGCATCCTCAAAGACAATATTTTCATCATTTCCAGCCTCATTTGTGGTACACATAAATTAATATTCACTGCTGTATTTTTGGGTGTTTTCAGCCCTATTTTATTTTTATAAAATCAGTCAAGGGTTAGAAAAATCTGATTTCACTTGTAATTGATTCTAATCACCCAAATCGCCATTTTTGGCCTTGTGGGTATGTGGAAAAGTGAATATTTGAGGAATAAAAATTAATTTTCAGTTGGCTGTTCATTCTGGCAATTTTGGGCATTTTATTGTAAGGAGAAGTTCAGATTTGTTGTGTTATTTCAGTCTATTTTCAGTTTCAGAAATCAGGGATAAACATCAAATCTGCATTTAAAAATATTTGGTATATCTTCTATAATTTATCTTTGGGAGTAGGATTTGCCTCAAATCCGTTTGGGTTGAAAAATGTCCATTTGGGGACATTACAGTTCACCTTTCCAAGATACACAGAGGAGAATTTCCAGAAGATGATAATCACATTGATGGGAACGTCATAGCTCCTTGTGAGATCTTTCATTACAACACTTTGTACACACACTTGGAAGAAGAATCCATATGCAGATCTGAATTTATACTGGAAAAGCATAGGGCATATAGATTCTTTGATTCAAGCTCAAAATTGTTTTTGCATATGGGATCCAGGTGACTTTTTGAGGTACAAAAAGGATAAAGGCTTTAATGTGACTATAGCTGATGGCTTCACCATCCCATGTACCAAGAGGATTTAACAACTTAACCTTACCTTGGAGAGCTTTTCATAGAATGTGGGCAGCCCATTGTTTGGATGAAGGTGTTGAGGATATCTCAACAATTTCTAATGCAACAAAGGAAGGTGAACACTTTGATTACAACCCAAGCTACATACAAGTTGGCCACCCTTGGTTGTGTGAAGGAGAATTCACAAAGGTTGGGATACTACAAAATGGCTTCACCATTCCTTGCATCATGATTCAGAATTCAGCATTCAACATTCAGAATTTAGAATTTAACACTTGGAGTGGACACAAGGTATGCAATGATTCCTACATCATGGGTTTAGGTGAGAAACTAAAATCCATGGATGAGAGACATTTTATTGAGGCTTCAAATGATGTCAGTTCAGATTATGAAAGGAATGTTCCGATCCAAGAAACATATCAGATTGACTTTCAGAAGGATTCTACTGATAAGCATGCACTTGAAAAGAGTATTTTAGTGGAGGTAGGTGTTGAGTTCACAAATTTAGTGATTGGATACATTCTACAACATGCTTCTTGGGATGATGTATTGAGACTTTTTAAAACAATTTTGTATGTTGTATTTCAACTCCGAAAAACCCGATCCAATGAAAGTCGGATTTTTGAGCTTTTCGGACAAGGCCAAAAGTTCGATCCAATGAAAATCGAACTTTTGAGCTTGTCCGACAAGGCCAAAAGTTCGATCAAGGAAAATCGGACTTTTGCGTTTGTCTGACAAGGCCAAAAGTCCGATAAATGAAAATCAGACTTTTGACCTTGTCTAACAAGGCCAAAAGTCCGATCAATGTAAATCTGACTTTTCACTTGGGTTTTTAAATATTTTTTTGGGTTTGGTAGATTTTCCTATCATTTTCATTCCCTCAAAATTTCATGCAAAATGGAGCTCATTTTCCCCTCCAAAAGCTCGAGTGGGTTTGGAGAAGTACATTTGTAGTTTTGGTGCAAAACACACATTTGAGTTTCATCTCGATTTTGGAGCCCCAAAACACATTTTCTAAAAAGAAAGAAAAAGTGTGAAATGTCCCTTTTATAAAATATTCCAAATATCCTATGAATTTTACTTATTTCTTCTCATGAACATTTTGTCAAACAATTGGCATGCAATCTACCCTCTGGCACATTTCGTCGAATACTTTGTAAACAACCAAACAAACATGCTTGAACACTTGAAATTTGTAAATCACACACAAATACACACCACAAATACCAAACTGAATATTTTGTATATTTTTGATAAATTTGGAAAACCAGCAAACTACCAAACAACTTGTAACTGAGAAATTTTGAGTTTTGATAATAAATTCTGAGGACAATAAAATACCGATTTGCTTGAAATTGAAGCTCACTCTATTTCCCACAGCCTGAAACAAACAGCTGTGCGACAGGATAAAGAAGAAGGTACAGTCTGATTATTGGCTGCTCCCTGACCTGTACAGCCTGATATACAGTCAGCAGAGGTAGTACGGCCTGCTGGGGGTTTATGGGGCTGTACGACCCAGTAGAATGATGCCCAAACTGTTGGAAAATTAGTAGAAAAATGGTACAACCAGCAATTAATGCCCAGAAAGTGGTACGACCTGCCTGAGATGGTCTTCAAAGTTCCAAATTATCAAAATACTGATGGAGGTGCATTCACAAACTGAAAGTCTTTGCTGTCATTACTGGAAGTAGGAATCATCTTCACCATTTCAGCTCACTGGTAATCCTTGAGTAGGGTTACTCACTTGGACAAGAGGGTTTTTGTCCTCGAATCCACTTGCCAAAGGGGTTTCGTCCTAGGGCAACAAGAGAAACATAAATGCTTCAACTTGGGAAAGAGTTTTTGGAATATGTCCCCCAAATGAAAGTCCCTCACTTCCTTTTATACTTTTCTAACTCTCTTTACCAAGTGGGACACTCCATGTGGGACTATTGTACTTTTGATTAATGAAGTGACTTTCTTATTTTCTATTTTAGTATTAAGTCACTTAAAATAGAGGGTCCCCTTTATTTTAATAATAGTAGTATAAGTTGCCTTTATAATATCACTTTTGGCCAACTTAGTCCTATTATTAAATTATTTTCCTTTTAAAAAATCCCCCATAGCCTACGGGAAATAAAAATAGGCTTCGGGTCCTCCAATTTATTAATTTAGAAAATGGAACTTTATACAAAGTGTTCAAAATTCAATATTCTCAAGTGGGTTTCATCCAAAAAATTTAAAAAGTCCCAAAATCCCCTCAAACAGGGTCTTGAAGCAATGTCCTTTCTTTTTAGATCTCTGAAGTTCAATACTTGGGTTTTTCAAGATTTTTCTGGGTTTGGTATATTTCTCTATTATTTTCATTCCCTCAAAATTTCATGCAAATTGGAGCTCATTTGTCCCTCCAAAGCTCGGGTGAGTTTTTCACCTTGCTTTGTAGGTCCAAAACTCCCACAGTGTATTTTGGACTTTTCACCTTGCTTTGCACGTTCAAAACTCCCTCTAGCCATATCTTTCACATCCGATCTCCGTTTCAATTCATGTTCAAGCAATTGGAGATATATTTTGACGAGGACAAATTTCTCAAGGGTTTAGGGTTCCAAAGTTGATATCTTTTATGGGGAACTTTGAGGTCCAATAACATGTGGAACTTTTAGTTGTAGAAGCAAATTAAAACCCCTTTGGCCATATCTTTCACATTCAAACTTCGTTCAACTCCCGTTTGAAGTGTTGGAGATATATTTTGATGAACATTTTCTCTTTAGGGTTCATGGTCCTAAAGTTGATATATTTTATGGGGGAATTTTGAGGTGCAAAAGCAGTGAAACTTTCATTTGCAAAAGTAGATCAAAATTCACTCGCCATATCTTTCATATACAAACTCCGTTTTGACTCTCGTTCAAAGAATTGAGCATATATTTTGATGAAGAATAATCTCTTCGGGTTCGGAGTTCCCAATGTTGATAGATTGTATGGGGGAACTTTGAGGTGCAAAAGCAGGTGGAAGTTTCGGTTGTAAAGCGGGGTTCCATTTGCAGGTTCGGATCAAGTGCATATCGACTTTGTCAATTTGGAGACATGCAAATTAGTTTCGTCAATTTACAAATAAAATGCAAATCAATTTGTAACACCATCTTATTAGAAATTTGAATTTGTCAATGTTGCATGTTGCATCTAGGGATTAGTGTCCTATAAATATGTAGTTACAATTCATTGTAAAGGAACTTTTACTGTTGGAGATTTTTACTTGGAGAGGTTTCTTTGAAAGACTTCGGAGGAGATTTCTTTAGGGATATGTGGAGAGACTTTGTGCTATCCAAGTGATTGTAAAAGGTCATTTTTGTCATTTCTAGGAGGGATTCAAATTGCTAGAGGCTTGGAAGGATTTTTGTCTAGACTTTGTGTTGCCCATAATTTTGTATAAGATCTCAGATGAGAGGAAAAGTGTATGAGACTTTGTGTTCATCTTCGTGAAGAAATGAAAGAGATTTACTTAACTTTGTGTCATGGTTTATTTGCTAATAAGTATTTGTTCCCATGTCATGTGTTTATCCTTCTTTGCTCCTTTCATGCATGTAGAATTTCAAGCACAAATGTTTATTATATCAAGTAATCCACTTGCAAATTAGAATGAGATATGTTTTTGCTTATTGATTACACCCTTATTAGATTATGTGAAATCTAAGAATTAGTGAATTAGGTACACTAAAGGATGTAAAGGTGAGCTACATGGGGTTATTCTGATTAATTAACTTTCAACATTATTTATCTAATATCGAGCAATGCATTAATACTTACTGCAACTAATGTACAAAACAAGATATAAACTTGAAAACACAAGAGGATGAGTGCAATTAGTTGTTTATAGATGGATTTGGGAAGTTTTGGAAGTGCACACTTTTGAAACAAAGGGCTTTGAACCCGATGATGCTTTGTTAAGGGAACTGTGCTTGAAAGTGACTTGGGGTAGGACCGTACACTTCTACTAGGACTGCACTTCTACTAGGACCGTTTGTACGGTCTTGACCCTTTGTATGGTCTTGGACCTACTTAATTTCTCGGCTCTACAACTTCCCGAGATTGTCACTTGTCTAGAATTGTTTGTCATTTGTTAAACCCTGGTTGTTAATCAAGTTACAAAGCTCTCTAAACATTCTGAACAAGATCTCAAACCCTAGCCATATATGGGAAACCTTTCAAAACAAATATCTTTGGGGTTGTAGGCACCCTTGTGCACCCCAACGTTAGCACTACTTCAAAAATGATCTGTAAGCTAGGTGGATATACCACTCTAAGCTTCACCAACACAGATCCTATACATTCCTAACAATTCCCTTTATGGATTAACTTTTTGTTTGCTTTTAATTTGCATAAACAATCATTGAATGTGCTTTGGAATGAACTAAAAATATTGCATAATTAAGGGAATACGGAGGAATGAAATAAAGAACAATACTAAAGAGACACAAGATTACCCTAGAGAAACTCAAGTTGAGGAAACTCCAAAGACGAGTGAAGCAATGCATCCTCATACCCCTATCATGTTCTTCAAGTACAAAGCTTCTTTGTCTTCTCAAGGCCTCTATGAAACTACAATGTTCAAACACTCATATAAGCTCTTTAACTCACTCACTTATTGTTTCCTTTCACACTCTAATTCAGAAAACCACATATAATCAAGAAGAAAATTTGCTTGGAATCTCTCCCATGCTTACAAAGACCTTCCTCATACATATATATACAAGTTTGACACCAAAGAGAGCTCGAATCAGAAGCCCAAAAGACTCAAAAGTTGAAGACAAACCATTTGCAGTCGTGACTCTTCCCAAAAGATTCTCATGTGACAAAACCCCGCCTTCTACGGGAGGCGGTTACGAAATCGCCACTAACAGCTAAAAACCGTCGAGGCGGTTACATTAACCGCTAGTGATAGTTACAAAACTACCGGTGCTGTTCTGTCACCATCGAAAGTTCTATACCTTCGAGAGGTTGTAAGTTTTGCATATGAACTCGAAATCGGGTGATATTTGTTTTGTCTTGCTTAATTTTTCAAGAGGAACATGAATATGCAATCAAGTTTTGATTTTGATGACATCTTCATAGTGTTCAAGCCTTTGCACTGAAACCTATCTTATTTGAGGTCTCATGGTTTTGCAACTTCTCCTTAAACCCTTTTCAATGGTTACATCTAACAAAGAGCCATAGAAAGAGTGTTAAGTGATTAAAATTTACATAATCACAATAGTTAATTTTTTAGCTCATGTGGCTAACATTATTGATCCAAAATTCGGATCATGCCTCCCTAATTAGAGGCTTTTGGTCCCCAAAAGCTTAGGAACTCATATGGTGAGGAATTTTCTTTCCCCACTTCTTGAACTTCTCTTGTACCTAGAGGTGTATATGTTGAATGAAGTTATCATCCTTGTGAACTTCTTGGTCCACCTTTTCATGCCCTTTGTGTGGGTCATTCCCTTCCTTCCATGCTTGGGGATAACCTGGTAGAAATTGCATCTCATGCTCCTTGTTAGTAGAACAGCTATGGAGATCCTTGCATTCTTGCTTATCTTTCAAAATGAGAAAAGAAACCTTCCCACTAGCATTAAGCAATTGATTACCTTGAGTGGAACTTACCAAGGAGAGCTTAGATTTGCCTTCATAGGAGTTTATGGTGTAGTTTTTCCCATCCTTAACCAAACGGTATTGGTTCAATCTCCTCCTGAAAATAACATCTCTAACATACATATAGGGGCTGCCAAAAACTATACCACAAATGTCAATAGGTGCAACATCTACAACAACTTCATCAATGAAATGTTCATTTATTGCAAACTTGACTCTACATTGTTTGGAAACCCTTATCTCTACTCCTTGTTTCACCCATCCTAGAGCATTGCATTTCCAACCCAAGACTATCTACCAGCTCTTTGCTAATCAAATTCGCTTGAGAGCAAGAATAAAAAAGAGCATCAACTTTTACCATCTTAATTTGCACTTTGATATGAAAAAGATTAGAAGGTTCACCTTTGTCTTGAGCATCATTATTACCCAAACATACCTTTTTCTGAAGGTGGTAAAACACAACTTCTCATCCACATCTAAGTTGCACTCAATTGGTTCTCCTTGAAGTGATGACATGGCCTTCTTTTTCTTTTTCTTGTTCTTAAATGGATGCAATTTTGGATGCAACTTCCAACAAGTCTCATCAGTATGACCATCAACATCATAGTGCCCACAATGCTTGGTTGAATCTTTCTTGGCAATAGTAGAAGTGGCATTGACCCCACCATAGGCCAATCAAGTATGGCTTGTATCTTTTGCTGATCCACATGCACTCCTTGAGAGTTGATGATATACCCAAGGTACAAAATTTCATTCAAACCAAATTCACATTACAAGGGGTTACAACCATATTAATATACTAATTCAGTAATTTTTAGTACATGTTCTTGCCAGGGGATTTTCAATTTAGAAGGCTTGTTTTTCTTCCTTTAAGGAGCTGATGCAAGAAAAAATTGAACAAATAATGCCGCTATTTCATAGGGTCTTAACAGTTCTCAAATCACGCGTTCTGCTTATGCAATGTGCATTTTCCTTTCCTTGAGGAGCTAATGCAATTAAATTTTGAATAAATAATGCCCTTATTTTATAGGGTCTTAATAGTTGTGAAAATATGTGGTGTTAATGTCTTTATTTCATTGCTCTGATTATTATTTTCCTACGATTGTCTTCTATGTTATGTACTTAAATCTTCAGGGATTGTTACATTTTCAACATTTAGGAAATTCGTTTTGATCAATTGTTTTCCTTCTCAAACTTAGACTTTTCTGGTATTTATCTTTTTTTATTTCAAAATCTTTGCTTGAAAATGCTTATCAATCTAAATGTTTGTTTGAATATGCTTATAGATAGTGTCATAGTGGTCAAAGCTTGTGACAAAGCATTTGTCCTTTGGGCTTATAGTTATCCATAAAGTTTAAACTGTTATTGATCTAAGATTATTATCTTGTCCTCTGTTAGTAACTTTGATTATCTTGTCTGTCAGACTCAGTAGAACCACAGATATTTTGAAAATAAGTATGTAACCTTTAGTCATGCGGTATTACAGTATTTGTAATATACCAACAAGAAATTCTTACTTCATTTCAACAATAATTCAACCAACTTAATTATCTTGAAAAACATTTCTTTTTAAAATTACTAATAATATAGTTAAAGAATAATGTTACAAAATAACGCCAGACTTATGTTTCAATTTGTCATAAGTGGGGTCTTCCAAAACCATGGAAGCTACAAGGTATTGGGTTAAGACCTGTCTTTGGAGAACCATATACAAGCCGAGACATCAAATGCAAGAAAGCTTTACTAAAAGCATGCTATGAACTATGAACAATGATAATAAGAAAAGATAATGTTGCAGCTAATATTACTAAATTACTAATAATTAAAAATTTAAAAGTATTAAAGCCGTGAGATAATTCTTCCATATGATCTGCTTGATGAAAAAGTAAAATCTGGTCTTTGTATTGTCATTGCTGTTGTATAACTTAAGAGACATTCCTGATAACTGTGTCACTTGGGATCAGCATCCTTTGGAAAAGGGTGAATCTCTTCCTTAAGGAACTGGCTGCCAGCATGAACCTGATCATTTATTCTTTGACTGAGGGCGGACCAGCTAGCCTAAGCTTATTGAGACACTTTGGGATGAAAAAGTGGAAACTTTTGAAACTGAAGGTGTGGTGCTGGTAGCCTTTTTTCTCTCTTTTTACCAGTGTTGTTACCTTAATTATCCTGAATGATTTCTGTAACTAGTTCATTGAGGGTTCATGACTGAAGAGTTTTTCCTGATTTTTACTCAAATGTCTTGAGACAGCAATGTCTTTTGAGGGGCTCAATGCTTTCATCTTGCTGGGACTGTAGGGCCATCCATTGAGTTTGAAGTGTGGCCAAAGTGACAATACATTCCCTAGGGAAAGGGGACCAAGGCTCCATAGTCCCCGGCTTTGTGTCAAGGGAATCCAGTCTCCAATCAATGGTGGTTATGGCCTGTACCAAGGCTGCATAAACTTGCTTGATTTCTATAAGGGAAGTGTTACTGGATGAATTTGAGCAGGCGGGTTTATGAGTTCCCTGTTGTTGCTGTGGGCAAAATAAAGGGGGATTTGACTCTTGAACCATTTCCTCATCATGGGAAACCTGAAGAGGTGTTGATATATTGGCAGTGGATGAGGGGTTATTAAGGAGCACTTCTCTTTAGTTCTGATTCCTGAAAGAGGGATTTGCAGAACTTCCAGGCATGAGGCAAGGGTTCTGCCTTGTGGTGATGGGAGGGAAGAATTAAGATGAGTTATCATTAGGTAAAGATATGAAAATGTTAAAAACTTGTGAATTTGCCAAAGAATAGACCTGTTGTCACCCAGAGGGCCAGAAGTGTACCTTGATAGAGAATGGCGTGTACTCTCTCCCGTTGAAAAAATTGGAACACCTCAAGGTTGTGGGTAACCTATGACCGAGGTGAACCTCTAGAATGAAATTGACAAGGAAAAGGGAAATATGAAATTGAGGTGATACGCCAATGATTTGACACACACATGTATTATCGCATACAAAATATAGAGGTCCACACATCTCGCACAACTCTAGGCTAATCAGTAAAATTAATTCAAAGGTTTAGGTAAGGGACAACAATATAGGGAAGAAATTCCACAACAAAGCAATACAATACCCTAATAAACACGATGAATACTCAGAAAACCAGCAATATGAGAAGGCAAAAATGAAGCTTTTCTATTCAGAGATGCAAGTACAAGCTAGGATTGCCAGAGCAAAACAGCTGGAAGAGTGTGTATGTGTGGGTTTCCCCTTCCTAACCGTCATATCACGGCCTTTTCGGGCTCTGCGGGAATTTATTGCTATAGTCTCTCCTAGGGTTTCTTGCCCTCTGGGCATCCCCTATATAATGACCTCGCCATCTTCAAACCCGATTGTTTCAACCGCGCAAGAGATAGTGGAGCGAGCAATGGCACCACCGGCGAAGTGACCCAAGAAGTTCGTCCCAAGGTTTTTCACGAGGTAATCTTTCTCCTCCTGATGTAGTTCTGCCCATTCCTGAATTTAATGTTGCTTGTCAATGGTTAGAACAATTTTTCCTCATTGGGTATTTTGTGGGTCGAATCCCCTCTAAAAGCATGCTCAAATCTTGGCTAACACAGTCTGGACCCCTCATGGGGTCCGCTGGATAGCGTTCAAAACATGACCAAGGGTTTCTTTCTTTTTCGTTTCTTTGACCCTGCTAATGCGCCCAATATTCTGGCTAAGCAAGCCACTTGGTATGTCCAGTAACTCGTTGCTTGTGTTAACACCTTGACACAAGGACTTTGTGGTATCTGAATATACCGCCCTTAAAGTGCTTGTATGGATTGAATTTCTTGGTCTTCCTCTGCCATGCGTGCATTTTCTTGCAAATTGCCACTTCACTTGGGCGGGTAGTCTGCCTGAAGCCGATAAGTTTTACCATGCTCGTCCTCGAAGTGAGTATGCGTTGAGATTGATCTCTCGCAGGATCTCAAAGAATTTGTGGATATTCAAATGGGCGATAAACGCTATTCCAATGAGTCATGTATATCAATCTACCCAACACTTGCTTCCGTTGTCAAGTGTCTGATCACAAGATCAAGGATTGTCCGCTTTATGTACCCCGTAACCGCCCTATGGCCAAAACAACTCCCGAGCTAGTCAAACCCCAACAAGAGGAAGGTTGGCAAGTTGTCGGGGGCCGGCAAAACAAGAACAAAGCCCAACAATCCAAAGCCTCTGGCTCCCATGGCCATCGGGAACCAACTGTTAAGGAACAATCTCTCAATATCCTGCTAAGGAACCTACAACTACGCTAAAGAACCAATTGTTGCTGCTATCTCGCTACCCCATTGCCAAAGTATTCCAGCACGCCCCTCGCGGCGTCGGTTCTCATGGACCAGACAAATTCTGTTTCTCACGTCCCCATCTTGCATTCAGTTCCACTGCTACTGTCAAGAAACTCACAAGGGCCTTCCAAACGACCCCGAAGTCCTCGCATCTCTCGGGACCATAGCCCAACACGCAACGTGGATTCCATCAAGCGGAATACAACATTGAGTACGCCGACCGGAAAAAAATTGATCTGCAGGATTTTTCAGCAAATAATGTTGCTTGTTTCTTGCACAATCAATATGATGCCCTTGATGGCTTGGAGGATGGGGATATGGCTCTTGACCAATGTTTCCCATGAATTGTTTATCTTGGAATGTTAGGGGTCTTACAGACTCCTGTCAGTAAATATGTGGTGTGTGAAACTCGACAACGATGTGCAAATCTAGACGTTTTGTTTTTGCAGAAGTAAAAATTACAGGTTTTCAGTTACAGATGGTATGTAAATCCATCTGCCCGATAACTTGGCTTTTCTGATAGCAATCATGAAGCAGGGCGTGGGGATTAATTTCACTTTTTTGCTCCTAAATGGCGGCCCTTATTAATTGACCATGGAATCAACCCCACCAACCGTGTCATATGGGTCCTCTTTAATATTGATGGCCACCCTTTTGGGCTCATAAATATTTACGCCTCGAATGATGCGGCGAAAGGGCCGATCTGTGGCGGTGGATAGCCAACTCCATTCCCGATGCCTACTTGGGTAATAAGTGGAGATTTTAATATGGTTGAATCCCCTAATGATAAATGTGGCCACTTGCCTATGAGGTGGACACCTGGTGAAAGGGAAGCGTGGTACTTCATGCGAAATAAATTCGGATTTTTTGATCCTAACGCATCTCGCTTTCCCACCTCTGCAACTTGGTACACGTGGACCAATCTTCGTGGAGGGACAGATCGCGTCCTTAAACGACTTGACAGGGCCATGTTGTCAGCTCAAAACTTCTTTGAGTTTGATAGCATTTATTCTATGCCAATGGAGGTCATGCCTGACTTTGTCCTTTCGGACCACTCTCCTATACGATTTCATATCTGTTGGCATGATGCACACCCATTTTGTCATAAAGGCCAATTCTTTCTTAATATTGCCTTGATGCAACATGGCCCCACTGATCAATCATATCAAGCGGGTTTGGAATTTAGCTCCACGACCCAATCACTGTCAATGGTTTCATCCACCTATGCAAACCAATTGGATACAATGGTGGGAAGATGTGCGCTGACTTGACTACTAGATTTCTTAGAATCTACGGCCGACAACTGGCAAAAATTCGGCGCCGCTCATACACCGCTAACACCTCAGCTCTCAGCCGAGCGATGGTGGCTGCTTCAAGGTGATCCCTTCTCTGATGCTCTGCAACTGCAAGTTGCAACGCTCCGACATCAAATCCAAATTGCGGATAACTATAATGCCAGAGGCGCTCAGATCCGGCTCGATGCATTGGCTCAAGATTGGAGATCGGGTTTCAAAGAATTCTTTCTTTCTCTTCGAGCCAAAAAGCCTTCTCAACAAATCCGAGCTATCATGGACAACGAGAGCTCGATTATTGACCCACAACTTATGTTGCAAGCCTTTGTGTGCCATTACAAGCTCGTCTTTCAAGCTCAACCACCCTCCGCAGCTCGCCGAGCCGCTCTTGACCACTGTTTGGGTGTTGTGCCACACAAGCTTTCAGAGGCTCAAAAGGTGATCTGCGAAAGAATGCTTACCATTGAAGACCTCCATGAAGCCACTCTACAAATGGCTAATGATAAAGCGTCGGGCTGCGATGGATTCCCTTGTGAATTCTATAAAGCTCTTTGGGATTTTGTTGGGCAAGACCTTTTTCAGGTCTATCTTGAAGGATTTCAAAACCAATCCCTAGGGCCACACATTAATAAGGGAAACATTAAATTTATCCCTAAGCAAGGAGATCCCGAGCAAATCACTTGTTGGCGGTCGATTACACTTTAAATGTCTCCTACAAAATCATTGCCAAAGCGTTAGCTCTGTGATTACGCAATCTTCTGCCTGTTATTATTCAGCCAGAGAAAATAGCTTCATACAGGGGCATTTCATCCTGGATAACATCATCGCGGTGTGGGAAGGCATGGAATGGGCTCGTAGATCTCATCAAGCCACCATGTTTATCAAGATTGACTTTGAGAAGGCTTATGATCGGATTGAATGGCCATTCATTCTCGCCATGCTTCAGCCCTTGGCTTTGGACCCATTTTTATTCAATCCGTCAATATGCTTTTTTGCAGATGCTTCTGCTCAAATTTCTATCAATGGCCTCATCTCGAGCCTTTTGGGATTTTCCAGGTCTATCAAGAAAAGGTTGTCCTCTTGCCCTCGCATCAGTATGTGCTTTGGGTCAAGGCTTTGGTTATCTCTTAGCTCATGCCAAAGCGCAGGGTCTTGTTCGTGGAATCTCGTTGCCTGATGAGCCCAATTCTCAGCTTCTCAATGGGCATTTTGCGGACGATTCCTTCCTTACGCTTATCGAGGATGAGACCAACATTTGCAATGCTATGCAATGTTTGGATACTTTCTACCTAGCTTCTGGCTCATCCATTCAATGGCGAAAAACCCAATGTTACCGCAATCTTTCCTTCCTCGCGCTGACTGGCTTGCCACCTTTGATTGGAAAATTCTACAACATGGTGAGATTTTCAAATTTCTAGGTATTCCTTTTGCTTTTCAAGCCTCCCCGACTGAACTATGGCATTATGTCATTCAACGGGTGGCGAAAAAAATTGGAATATTGGATTACTAGGCCTTTATCTCTGGCTGGCAAATTCCAAATCTGCTCTAAAGTTCTTATTGCAACCCATGTTTACTACTCGTCTTGTTGGGTTCCTTCCAAAGCCTCCATTCAGAAGCTTGAAAAATTGCTCAAAGCTTTCTTATGGGCTAATGCTTCTACTGAAAAGGTTTTCATGGGTAGCTTGGGATATATGTTGTCTCTTCGTACTCTGGAGGCCTCGGGCTTATTCACATTCAACGCCAAGGGAAAGCTCTTTGTGCTAAGTGGATTATCAAAAGCATTATTGGCCAAGAAGCTTGGAAAGTTCTCATACGACATGGCATTGCGGAAGGCTCTCCTTATGGCCGCCCTATGTGGAAAGGCTTAGGGTTTGTCAATTTGCTCATCACTCCTATGCTGTCAAAAATTGTTGGCACCTTTGTGCTTAAAAGTATTTGGAAAGCATGGGAATGTGTCAAACCCTGACTTTTATGGAAAGGGGATGGCTTTTGTAATGGGCTTTCTCTCAATCAACAATCTCTCTGGTGGTCGCCGATTTTTCAATCCCAAGATAAATGCTTAGCAGAGGTCCCGGAATCTCCGCGCTCAAATTCTTCAAGCGTAAATTCACACCATCGAGGACTTCTTCTGCAAGAACACTCAATCCTGGTTATCTTGGCCGATTTTAAAGCTCTGTTTTGGCTTTCCAACCAAGATCAAGATACTTTCACTATTGTGATCAATTTGGTTCCTGATCACATGTTGCATAAGATTGTTGTGCATTCCTCTCGCCCATGGTGGACAAATGAAAGTGGTATGTTGATACTCCTTTCTGTAACTACAAAGCCAACAAAGGCTATCGTTGGCTCTCACCCCATTTGCCCATGGTGGACAAACTTAATACTCGTTGGGGAATTCACGCCACTCTGTCTACCTGGGGTAGATGATTTGAGATTGTTTGGACTATATGTGTGGAGCCCAAAATTGCTCATTTTCTTTGGTGTATTCTACACCAAGGCCTTCCTATCGAGGCCTCGTCTTGTTCAAATTGGGATTCCAGCTCCCAACTGCCCCTTCTGTGGGCATCTGAAATGCTTTTGCATGTCTTCTGGTTCTGTCCCAAAGCTCAAATTGCCTGGAACTAGATCCATTCTTTTTTTTTTCCCTCACGACCCCACTGTTTCACTTGGCAACATATCCTCTTGGGAGATAATCCCAAACTTCGCCTATGTTCACCCAGATTTGGCATGTTTTCAGAGGGGAGATTCTATTTTGGATATGGAAAGAAAGAAATGCTTTTTTCTTTGCTAATTCTACAGTTGATCAATCTTTCTTGATTTATAATAAATCTATGGTGATCTCCAATGTACTTCTGCAGATTCAAGTTCAAGCAAACAAGGTGGCGCTGGAGGTGGACCACCTCCAGACTCCTCTTACGCCACTGGGGAAGCCCCGTGCAACGTTTCCCGAGTGCCTCCATCTCCCACCAGCGCTCCTCGCCTTCAGCCTCGTGGTGGTTGGCGCAATTGATCTCACCGCCATGCTTTTAGTCGCACCCACCGCTCTCTCAGGGCCGTTACATCGGCATAGTCATTTGCTTGTTTCGCCATGGCTAGGGCTCCCACCGCATTCATCACCCAAGCTAGGGCTTGGGGCTCGCCACCTCGACAACATGGGTGGGGCTCTCCGCCGCATTCATTGGCTCGACAATAGGGTTGGGGCTCTCCTTCGCCGCCGCTTCACACCAGCCGCTGGCACCCACCGCCACCCCGCCATCATCTGACAAATTCCTCGCCTCAACCTCGCCATTCCTACGCACGGGAAGCGGACCCGGAGGAAGAACTTGCTGCTGGCTGGGAGATTCCGGACGCTTTGGCAAGGACCTTCTGGTTCGGGGTGGCCGGATGATCGGATCCGCCTGCCTCGGGCATGTTTGCTTGTTGCTGCTTGATAGTGCCTTTTAAGTGTTTTTGGGTGATGCCTTTTGTTTTGTTGTACTCTCCTAGGCTCGGCCTAGTTTGACTTTTGTTGTTCTAGGCTCGGCCTAGCTTGTTCATGGTTTTGGGGTGTGCTCTCATACCGCCTGCTTTTTTGTTGAAAGCTATCTTGTATCTTATTGCATTAATATAATATAAGATCCCTATGACATGCAAAAGGTGTCTAAAAACAAGTAAATCTGCCCTCCTTTAACTGCTGTGTGGGAAACTGAGCATGCTAAGTTGGATTTAAGCATGCAAAAATGTTTGGAAGTAACTAGAACTTGCCCCTTTGACCTGTGTTGAAATCTGAGCATGCAAGGGTATGAAAACCATCAAATATGCCCTTTAAAACCCCCAACTTTGGCGCTAATCTGTGTGCAATAGCATGCAATAACTTAACAAGCACTTAACATCAATGGGTGGCGTCCCTTTTCTATTTTTAACAGCTGTTACCTTTGACTTCTTTCTAGCCACAGACTTGACTATGTTAACAGCCACTTTAGTCTTATTTTTAGCATAAAAACTGCCCTCTTTTAGCCTATTTCTAGTGCCACCTTCCATTATCCTTGCATGTTATTTTTGGAGCTCGATATTTTTAGCGAATACTAAAAATAACAATTTTCACCATTCACCCAATTTCCATCTAGAACACTTTATTTTGGTGAATGCTAAAAATAGCAAAACGCTAAAAATAGATTTTTTTGCCAAAAATAGCCAACTTCTTAAAAATAGCCTTGTTCGTTCTTGCATGGAAAAATATGGTAACAAGACCCTAGTTGGATACTTGAGTCGGCCTTTGTTTCTTAGTAGAGGATTTAATGACTGTTTTTGAAGGAAAACCAGTTGTACATACCTGAGTGCCTCTTGTAAAGAGATGCAGGGATTGAGTGGATTTTACCGTACGGTAGACGGAGCAGAAAACTGCCATCATCCCTTTCTTCTTCGTCCAATTGGATTAGTAGTTGATCAATTCTCTTGTGTTTGACGCTGTTATTGTATTTCAACTACTAATTAGATGCCGATATTGCTCATTTTCTTACAACCTTTCTTATAAACCTTGAGAGTCTTGATGTAGTTAGTATAATGTTTGCATTTACAAAATGCAGTGGGGCCATTTATAGTCTTTGATCTTAGTCTGGAGCTTCTCCTGATTTCCATGGCCTTGTACCTGTTGATACAAAAACTAGGTTGATGGGGTTTAACTTCAGACTCACAAATCTCACAAATGGTGCCAGCTGTGTTGATGTTTGGTTCGACTTACTCATTCTGTGTGGAAGTGCCTTCATTGTGCTGCCCTGCAACAAAGCTGTTGGGAGTTTAAAGCTGATAGATAGATAGAGATTTTAATAACACCCACCAGTAAGAACAAAATTATAGCCAAAGTAGTGAGAATCTGCCAAAAAGAGAAGTCTTGTGCAGTTGGACCCTAGTTCAAATCTCTTCTGCTGTTGTGCTTATAAAGGTTCATTCTCATACTGTGAATTTTGATAAGAAGTCCCCCTCTTTTTCAGCGTTTCTTCTTCGAATATGGTAGACATAGACACTCCTTGTAGTCTATCTAGGCAGCTAGCTCGAATCATCATATACGAGCATTCCATGATATAGTCAATGTTTAAAAAATTGGAACCAGACTCTGAACTGGCGAGGTTTGGACCGGACCAGAATTGGAACTGGAACGGTTCAAACTTTATGAACCGGTTTACTAAAAACCACATAAAAATTTATATTTTTAATGAAAACAATATATAGTCAAGGAAACCAACATGGACAGAGGGGTCAGAGCAAGATCCTTCAACACTTGTTTGGGCCAAGGCATGTTCCCTCCTCCCTATTTCAGCTTCCATCTCTTTTTTCCTAGCCTTCTCTTCTTTATGTTTCTCAAGCAAGTTTATCATTTCCAACCTAATGGCATCAATATCAGGTGCATCACATGGGAAACTTGGCCTCTTTGACCAGCCAAGTGTTGTTTCAACCTATGAATCCCCCCCCCCCGATGTGTTTCTTACAATATTTACAAAATACTTGATTATCAACTATGTCTGCATGGTTCCATGTAGGGTCTTTAACTCGGGGGCCATTGCAAATGCAAAGAAATCTGAAAATGCAAATAATTTTTTTTTTTTCTTCAGATTTCCTATTTAATAAAATTTACAAATAGGGGCAAGTTTAAAATTTAACATACCTTTCAATGTGCACACAAATGAGGTGAAGAAACACTCCAAGCTTGTATATGGGCTGCACCCTCCAAATGTAGATGTGAAGACCACCACAAAGAGCCCACACTTGATGCCAAACAACCCCCAAACTCACTCCAAATCAACACTCTTCAATGCTGCCCCAAGCCTCCAAATCCTTCCAAATAAGAGAGGTGCTCACAAATAGAGGTGAGGAAGTCTCTATATGGATGCCAATATCACCACAAAGAGCCCACAAGCAATGGCAAACAAGCTCCAACTTCCAAGCTCACTCCAAAACTAAACTCTTCAATCTTATGCTCACAAATGCTCAATGAGAGAGGTGTGAAGTGAATAGAGGGGGTGTATATATAGCACCAAATTAGGGTTTAGGCAATTTAAAAATATAAATTGTAATTAAAAATGTGAATTTTGTTTATAAAAGTGCCGTAAGGTAGCGCATGCCCACGACTCGGCCGGTTTTGGTCGAAACCGGACCGATTTGACTGGTTTGGCCCCAAACCGGTCAAATGATCCGGTTTTTAGTCCGGTCGGTGGTCAAAATGATTGAACTGGTCGAACCGGCCAGTTTTGGTTCGGGTTCGACCGGTTTTTAAAACACTGGATATAATGTCATTCCATCTCTACCATACCTGATGCGTAGAAGGCATTTTCTCTCTCCCCACCTCTCTTTTGGGATCCTCCACCTGCCCGTCTCACATCAAAGCTGGTGTGATACAGTCCTTGGCTTGTGAACATCTTTGTTTTCAATTTTATGGGACTGATTTTGAGGACTAAGCTTTTGTACTCTCTTGGGGAAAACTGCATGGTTTCACAATAAGAATATTTTTCTTTGTTTCTGTCCTAGGGCACCCAATTTTCCATGTAATGTCCTTTAAATGATGGATTATCCATGCTATAGATCTTGTTACTAAAACAATATAGATTACTCTCCTTAAACTGCCAACAACTGTTGTGCATGTACTTGTAGGTGAAGTTTAACTTGTTTGTGGTGCCCCTTAACCATTTGATTTTTATAATACTGTGTGTGAAGCATAGTTACGTAAGACTCCGGACGAGGTTTTGGGGACGGCAAAGTTTTCAAATTTTGGGGACGATTGATAAAAATATATAAATTTTTTATATATTACAAATATAGCATGAATACTTCAATAAACTAAGAGTTAAAACTCAAAGTTTGAAGATTGAACCATATTGAGTCATTGACATTAACATGGAAATTGGAACCGAGAATCCGAGATACATTGATACTTCATACTAGATAGAGAAACAACAATACATATGACAATGAAAAACAAGTCTTCATTGATCAACATGATTGTAAAATTAAAAAAAAGAGAATTTAAAAAATAAATAAATATATAAAATAAAAAAGAATGTGCTGGGTCGTAGGGGATGTTGGGACGTCCCTCAAACGTCCTGAGGGCGTCACGACATCCCCTGATTCATAATGCACCCGGGACATCCCGGTGCATCCCTTGCACTCGGGGACATCCCTTTCATTTTCTGCATTTTCCGGGACATGGGGGAATGTCTCGTCTCCGTCCCCAAGTCCCCAGGACGTTTGTGACAGCTTGGGGATGGGGGTGCACGTCCCTGCATAGCACTGGTGTGAAGTCCCACAGACATGTGAATTGAAACTGTATTGGCATATTCAGCATGTTTGAAATGTAATTTATGCAGGTGTCAGGTTTGCATAGCTATGTGGCGACTGAGGAAGGCAGTATGGTGATACATGATACTGAGGCAAACACGTCGAAGCGATATGGGGCAAGTGATGTGAACTGTAGAGAACCTGTGCAAGAGTCTACCGAAAACATAATATGTTAGGGTTTTGTTTACAAAGAAATGCAGCCAAGGATAAAATAAGAATAAATTCAAATTGCAGAAGTCAATGGGTGATTATAATGAGAAACAGAATACTCCCTCACTAGTTTAACCTTGAAATTTGATATGCATTTTAGTCCTATTTATTGCTTTGTTACTCTTGGGGCACAATGATCAAATTTTATTACTTTCCTGAGTAGAAATGTCATATCTTCTGTACCATGCAATTGTTTTCTTATCTTCTTAGCTTAGGACCCAAAACAGTTCTTTTGCATAAGATTAGTATTAACTCAACAACTTAAATTGTTTTGCATGATTTGGACATAGACACATGTTAAAATAGGTAGTCACTATAAAGTTTGTATGCATTTCCTTTCATGCACATTTATGCATTGTCAAACTCAAATCTTAACATGGTGCACGCCTCTGATCACCCAATGGTCAATGCAGGCAGCATTTATGGTCCCAACAGAATTATTAGCAGTGCAACATCATGAGACTATTGTTGCTATGATGGAGAGAATAAATGAAGATGAAAGGCCTTCACTAGCACTTTTAACAGGTTCTACTTCCGTGAGTGAAGCTAAATCAATTCGTAAGGTAATATTGTCACTTATTTTTTGTTTCATGCTAAATTCTTTGGTGATGTTTTGGCTGTTTAAACCTAGACAGTTTAGATGACAGACACTTCAATATCATGGTTTGACCATGACAACTGTTTGAATTCAGGGCTTGGAGACAGGAGATATTGCATTGGTGGTGGGCACACATAGCCTAATCTCAGAAAGTGTTAACTTTTCTGCTCTCTGCCTTGCAGTCATAGATGAACAGCATCGATTTGGAGTGGCACAAAAGGGAAAGTTTAGTAGCAAGGTGTACCACCTCACTTTGTTGAATTAGATTAAGAGCTTTCCTGGACTTAAATGATGTATATATAGTAATTAGTAGCAAGGTGTAGAACCTTTCTTTGTTGAATAAGATTAAGAACTTTTCTGGTAGAATTAAGTTTTTTGACATGAAATACAATATTACATGGAAAAATCAAATTGTGTGTGTGTGTGTATTCTATGAAAATATTCTAGGAACATTTATGATATTTTCCTAATATTTCTGTATAGGTTGATTAATTAGTCTGTTCCTATCAATACTGCTTGCTATGGACTACACAATGAGGCACGCTTTTCCTCCTACGGACGATATTTTGAAGTCTAGAAAACACTCCAACATCCATAGTGATTACTGTTTTTTTGTGACTGCCTGAAAACATGTCAAAGATTACATTTGCTGTGTTCCCTTTGTTGCCTAACCATCCAATTGGAGCTTGTGTTATGTAAGCCCCTATAAATTTCCGCATGATAACAGGAAACCATCCGTATGGAGTTTTCGATGACCACTTAGCAATCCAGCAGCATGACCTGATTTTTATTTTCTATTTTTTTAATAAACATAGGGACTTTTTATTAGAGAAAGAAGAGATTACATATTCTACTATGCCAGGCATTAAAACTATTAGTCCATGCCTGAGCGCTTTACCTTAAATACAGCCTATAACTATTCATAGAAAAGAGTCTAATTGTAAATTTTTTCTCATATCCTGCTGTAGCTTAGTGGGCCACCATAGGGGTGGAGGACCATAGCATACAGTATCATGATTGTCAAGGGCCCAATTTACCAAAGCATCTGCAACTTTATTGTCCTGTCTATAGGTGTGACAAAAGAGTACTTCTCGGAAATGCTCTTGCAGCCTCTTAATTTTCCCAACTTCCCTTTTTAGTCTCCAGTTAGAACTTCGACTATCACCAGAACCTAATAACAACTTAGCTGTGACTTGAGAATTTAGCTCAATCTACACTCTTGTCCATCCACACTTCAGAGCTTCCGTCATTTTTTTAACACTTCCCTGAGCTCTGCTTGATTATTAGTAGCGTGGTCCAAGTTTTCTGCATAAAAGAAGGCTATCCCTCCATCGTTTAATCTTCCCACACTGCCTATAGCTGCTTGTCCTGAGTTACCTCTGGAGGCTCCATCTGTATTCACTTTTCCATATCCCATGGGAGGAGGCTTCCACTGGCTTCTTCTATCAACTTTCTTTTTGATTTTAAAGGTCGGCAGAGTTGCACTTGTGGGCTGTATAGAAAGCTTTGTGCAGATGTTTTCCCATACCGGTGAAAGAGTAGAAGGGAAAGGAATTTTATGTTTAATGCTTTCTGCTATATTAATCTTGATTGTCTGCCACACGATGGATACTTCCTTACTGGCCTGTTGAAAAATTATGTGATTTCTTTCTTTCCAAACATTCCAAAGCAACAAAGAGATGCCTGTCCACAGGACCGGATTTAAATTTTGGCCTTTGGGAGTACTTCCTTGCCAGTCTTTGGTCAATTCTTGTAAAGAATGTGTACTAAAGCATTAAGTGTTCAGTACAGATGCAAGATTTTGCCACAATGGCTTGACCCATGAGCATTGGAAAAAGATGGTTGATATCTTCATCCGCCTTATAGCATAAGTTACAGTGAAAAGGGCCATATAAACCTCTTTTCATAAGTTGTTCCCCGTTAGAATTCTTCGAGGAGCTAATTGTTGGTGCTCAAAATGGTCTCGCCCCAATTTGCCTTTGAAAATCTATCGATTTACGGCCTCTAGTCATTTTCTCCTTCCCCATGTTGAGCTTGGTCAGTCTTTGTTGCTATTTTTAGGTAGTTCTGGGTTGTAGATCACTTATGGGTCCATGTTTGTCTCCTCGTTTCTTTATTCCTCTGAAAGGGTCTATAATTTGGGTCTCCTGTTCTCTGTTCATCAAAACTCGGGTTCCCCCATGTTCTCTATTCTCCACAGTTGGGATTTGTCTCCCTTATCGTTTCTGCCCTAAATACTTGAAGAAAATGAATGGATGTATCCTGAAGAACGTATTTGAGCCCTGTAACATTTCTAAACTTTCTGTCCTTGAAGAAAATTTCATTTCCAGGCTCAAATGGTCATTTTTCTGTATTTTACGGTTTGACGGCATTTCTCCTAGTCAAATTTGCATCCTAGCATCGGTAGGGACATGGCACCTTTTGGTTGGACGCGGCTCAGCTGGGTACTTAGAAAAATTCATGAAAATCCTCAACTCAAAATGTGTCCACGTGGAGGCACGACGCTCATTTGAAGATCTACTTTTGGTTTTGCCTTGGAGTAGCGCGGGAGGACACGTGGAGGTTTCCGCTGCTTGGCCCGACTTAGACAAATTTTCATGCAGTTGGAGCAGTTTGGTGGAACAAGACACGTGGCGAGCTCACGCTCATTTAGGGTCTCTCGCTTTGGGCACCATCTTGAAGTTGCGCCATGAAGACACGTGGAGGCCTCCGCTCACTTTGCATTTTGCTTGACTTTTCAATGGCTAAAGGAGACTGCCTCGGAGCATGACACGTGGCGCCTTCCGTTGAGCTTCAAGCATTTAGACAGACTTCGCCAAAACAGGACACGTGGCGAGCCCGCGCTTGTTCAAGGTATCAAATTTTGGGACCGCCTCAAGGTGCGCCATGGTGACATGTGGCAGTTTGAAAAGTCAAAGAGGCGGGAGGCGGACCATCGGAGGCAACTTGGATTTTTTTGCCTCCTTAAGGATTAAAATTTCAAAATGACCCGCAAGCCCGATGAGGGAAATAGTCAATGTTTTGCCTCGGTCAACGGCGGAGGTGCGGGCTCTCGGGAAATTTGGAAAAATTTCCTTTGAGAAAAAAGAGTCAAAAGTAAAAAGGAAGTGCGGCCCGCTCCAATCACATTTGGACACGTGTTAGGCTCGTTTCCCGAGGGTGGAGCTGCAGGGAAAAATTTGGAAAATTTTCCCTTTTCAAAAAGAGAGTAAAATGGCAGAATTTGGCCGTGGTTCCGCTCCAATCACATTTGGACACGTGTTAGGCTCGTATCCCGAGGGCGGAGGTGCGGAGCAAAATGGATTTTTTCCATTTTTCCAAAAAGTTGTAAAAAGTCAAGGAAGCCCCGTAATGCATTCTAAAGTTTGAATCTACCACGTGGACGGCCCAAATTCAAAGTAAAGATCAACGGCAGCTTTGTGAGTCTAAATCTGATTTTCCCCATTTCTTTGAAACACATTTGGAAGTGCGAGTCTCCATGATTTCTTGGTCTTTTCTACACGCCAAGCAGAGAAGGAAGTTAATGTTGATATTTGAAGTTTGGTGGGAAGATTTGAGGACATCTTTCGCCATTAAAATGGTCTGACTTTCGTGCCCGATCTGATTTTCCGTTTTTCTTCTCCCGAGCACGCAAGGGCCGATTTGACAGATTAGGGGCGGAAGTGGTTGGAAAATTGAAGGAAGAGTGATCTACCAGAGCAAGGAGTTGAATGCGGGAGGTATTCGATGAAATTTGCCCCCTCGAGCACCTGGAGACTTCTTGCAGATTTGATTATGAGAATCACGAAAGAATCATGGCGAACATTGGTGCATTAAACGTTTTTTGTCTTTTGGGGAGAAGAGGCTCATTGTAAATGCTATAAATGGCACAAATTTTTTGTGCAAATGGTTGGAGTGTGAGGGGTCTGGACTGATTTTTCTAATAGAAAGCTTGATAGAGCCCATCCCTTTTGAGAAACCATTCAAGAAGCTTGTATATCTCTTTTGTATTAAAATCTGATCATGTCAAGGTGGTTGCAAGTGTACAACCATTGACAAGCTCTGAGACTGTTCTAGAAACTTTCCCTGCTTGATAGATTTAATCAAATTCGAGTTATTTCTGTGTTGTCTTGAGCAAAATGTGTTGATTTTATTCAATGTATGCAAGTAGTTTTTCTTGTTTCTGTTGCAATCTTGTATTAAAATCTGATTCAATCACATAGGCCTCAATCCTTGTGATAGTTTAGTGGCATTTGCAATTCCATTTCTCAGAAGAGCTTTCATTTGGGATTGGAATAAACGATTTAAAATCACTTTTCTCTCATCTGTTGACAGAGATTGTCTGTAAGCCTTTGGGTGTACCTTAGGTGTGATTTGGCTTAGACCTTGATGCTTTGTTGGGTTTTCTAACTCGAGCCTTCGTGATAGAATCTTAGAGATTGTGTGAAAGAGTGCTAATCTGGGCCTCCATTGAAGCACATATTCTAGTTGAAGAAACATTTTAGCTATTCTGTGGCATTCTGTTGGTCTGACTTTCCATTTTGTAAGGTTCCTCAAGGATCTGGTGAATCTAGTTTCACCCTGCCCCACCTCCCACCAAAAATTCATTTAACAACCAATCCTACCCATACTACCCTGTTTGTCATGTGTGTACACAAATGCATAATCTCTGTTACCAAAACATGCAGATGCAATCAGGGTCTCAAATGTCTTTAGTAACCTTTGCCTTGTTGTGAAAGTATCTCCATGATCTGGAAGTGACAACTTGTGAGAGTCAGATCTGGTGTGTTGATCATATTTTCCCCAAGGTCTTCTCTATAAAATTCATGCAAAAGAAAGGTACATGTATCTCCTTTCATATAACAAAGGTTACAAAATAGGTTCTCTTACCTTGGTTGAAAGGCACAACCTAAAATAGTTAGGATCAGATCACATCCTTTTTAATGTGCTACCCACTCCCTTCAAAGCCTGAGTGCCAACAAGTCAGATAGATTGCTTCCCGATTGCAAAACGACATACATGATTGTCTATTTGTCTTTGAACATCCTGCCTAATCCATGATGCTGCTCGGTCTTTGAAGGAGGTTAAATTTGGGTACCAACACTAATAACTAGACATAAAAAAACTAACCTTTGGCAACAAAGCAGGCTGCCATATATGGTTAAAGAGATGTTTGAACGGATGAGAGATGGTCTTGGTCAAAGAAACATATCCTGATTGGATTGTATAATTACCTGCATTAGATTTTCCCCAAGCCAAAGAATCCGGCTTAGGAGAAAAGGATATAGGTCTATCCATTAGGGCCTTATGAAGTAGGCTTTTCTCCTGTAGAGTAATGTTGATAGGCCATTCTGAAGAGGGAATTGATTGCTTGCCAGTTTCCCAAGGAAAGGGAGAATTTCTAGTATAATGAGTTACCTTAGTCCACCCTATAGTATGCATATCTTGCATGACCTTCCTTAGTGAGGAAATTGTCTTATAATAGGGGGTTGTCCATCCCAAGAATCCAACCAAAAATACGCCGTTTGACCATTGTGAACAATCCAGAAGAACTGATTTTTAATAATTTCCTCTCCTGTTCTAAGGGTGGCCAAGATGGGAGAGCCTTTGATCGGAAGTGACCTTCTGATAATTTTGTCAGGATGGTTATGTTCTGCATATTTTGCTCGAAGATTGGTAGCCCATAATTCATCTCAAGTCATTAGCATTCCCCAACAAAGTTCGGCTGCTTTCATGGGCCTTTGCTTGTTTGGAAGATGATCTAAAGCCTAAACCACCGTCTTGCTTAGGATGGCACAATGTGTCCCATTTGAGAAGGGACCATTTTTTCTTATGTCATTACCCACTCCGGATAAATTTTTGACATATAGTGTCTAATTGCTTCATTTTAGTTGCTGGTATATTTAAGATTGTGGAGACATATATAGGCATTTCCTGCAATACGACCTTGATCAAAATCATTCTTCCACCTTTTGATAACCACTTATTTGTCCATTTCTACATTCTTAATTCCATTTTAGTTGTGAGCCAATTCCAATCTCTCGATCCGTTTTTTGGGCTATAGAACACCCAAAATTTTATTGAAGGGGAACCTGGACTAAAATGGAGAGCATTGAGAATTTGTTCTTCCTGTCTATGAGAACAATGAAAGAAAATAATGCTTGATTTACTGTTGTTAATTAGCTGACTGTGATAGCAGAAAAAACACTGTAGATGTTTCCCAAAATGTTTTGCTTCTAATCGCGCGCTCTTCCAACCAGAGTTGTGCCATCAACAAACTGTAATTGGGAAATTGGCTTAACCGATCCAGCTAACTGAACCCCTTGTATTTTTTTCTCCTAAAATGCTTTACTGAACAAGTCGCCCATGATATTCTCGCCAAAATGATTAACAAAAAAGGCGACAAAGGATCTCCCCCTGTCGATTCCCCTTCAAGCTCGAACAATGGGAAGGAATGCCATTAATGAGGAAGGAAAAGGAAACAAATGTGATACAAGCTCTAATCCAATTTATCCAGTCTTCCTTAAATCCAAAACAAAGTAGAACTTGGCATAAAAAATTCCAATCGACTCTGCCATAGCCTTTGGATAGGTCTAATCTAATGAACATGGATGGATGTTTTTGAAGATTCATAGAATGAAGGAGTTCTGTGCTAAAGCAATCTCATCATGAATCTGCTGACCTGGAACAAACCCACCTTGTTAAGGAAAAATGATTTTGTAGAGAAAAGGTTTTAGCCTTTCAGCTATGACTTTGGTAATTATTTTGTACAAAACATCGCATAAGGCAATAGGTTGAAAACCAACAATATCACTTCATTGGATTTGGGGATAAGAGTGATGAAAGTTTTGTTAATTTCTTTTAACATTTTTTCTCCGTTCTTACCTCTTCCACTACTTTCAATAGATCCTTCTTGATAATGTCCAAAAAAACTTGATAAAACTCAATCGAGAAAGCCATGTGAACTCGGCGTTTTCCTTTCTCTATAGAAAACACAATTGTTTTTAATACATTACTCAGAATTGGCTTGATAAGTTGTTGATTATCCCGATTAGAAATCAGTCAGTAAAGTGTCCAGGATTTCCTATTGTGAGGATCTATTGAGGGATTGAGTCATGAACAAATTTTTGAAAAAAATTGATAGTCACTTGCTTCATACTGTCTAAAGGGTACTCCTTTCGCCCATCAACCTTCGTTAGAGAGTTAATGTGGTTGTGTACTCTACGCGACAAGAATGTTTTTGTGACACAAATTGATAGTGATCGAATGCTTTTGATGAGTCCTTACGCTTTCGGTGAGGAATCGATCTCTAGTTCTCTGGGTTGTGTATGGTTCGTATCGTGTTTTAGCTGCTAAAATGTTTCCTAACGTGTCGTTTTTATATATCTCTGTATTATTTGCTTCCGCTAGGTCGCAACCTCGAGGGCTTGAGATAGGGCATATCTTGGGCCCTCTCGTGGCATTTGTCCACCTTTTCTTTGTCCTTTGTCTGGATGACTCTTGTTACTCCTTAATGTTCATTGCCTTGACAATTCAATGGAAAGAAGCTGTTCCTAGTTTCAAAGAGACCCCTGCGAGGTAATCAAAACCCAATATGCATGGAAGAAATCTGCCAAAGCCAATATTGAAGATGCCCAAGCTCGACCCTAGGAAGAATGAGCAAGGTTACATGAAAGCGTTTGATGGATTGCCAGTAATTGTAATTCCCAAAGCAGATGTGTAGAGCGGTATTGATGAATTGCAAAGCAAACGGTTAATTGTGTGTTTTCTAGGTTTTCGACCTTCTTTGCTGGCTTTCAAAGATCGGGAAAATAAAATGCGGAGGATTCCAGTGAGTAATCAATATCTATTTACCCAAATAGATATCTTCTCGTTGTTTTTGCTATTACCCAAATAGATATCTTCGGTTGTTTTTGCTTCAACACTTGATCGTGAACATATATTCCAAGGTGGGCCTTGGTTCTTTGGAAGAGCAGACTTTTTATAAAATCCTCGGTATCCGGTGTTTAAAGGGGATGCGAGTTACCCTCTGTCGATCTTGGTATGGGTGAGGCTTTATGGTCTCCCGAGAATATTGGAACTCGACGGTTTTTATGGCGATTGGCAATACCCTTGGTACCTTTATAATGACAAAGGAAGCATCAATGAAGCTTGAACAAATGATCTATGCTTGTATTTGCGTTCGGTGACGAGTTACCCTATCGTCGTATCGATATGGGTGAGGCTTTATGGTCTCCTGGCTGAATATTGGAACTCGATGGTTTTTATGGCGATTGGCAATACCCTTGGTACCTTTATGATGACAGCGGAAGCATCAATGAAGCTTGAACAAATGATATATGCTCGTATTTACATTCTTTTAGATCTCAGCCAATCGTTGCCAAAGAAGATTCGTTGTAAGTAGAAGAAGAGACATGGGAACAAGTTCTGACTCAAAATATTCAAGTTGTTGGACTCTCCTTGTATGTAAGTGTTGGTTGGCTCCTCGTAGCTTTACATCCCATCAAGTTGTTGGACTCTCCTTGTATGTAAGTTGTTGGACTCTCCTTGATGGGATGTAGAGCTAGAGGAGCCATCTCAGATTGATGATGATGTGGCATAGACAAGGTTGGTTGGCATCAGTTTGGAGGAGCTTGACCTTGAGGAGTCTAGCAGTTCGAGTGATGAGGAGTTTGGCACAGCTGCAGACTTTGGGGATGATTAGACTCATTAGAGGCATTGAGCCACTGGCCAATTGTATTTGAATTTTGAATGTAATCATCATTTTGAATATAAATATTAATATATTGATATTTGGCATTTTCACTGTTCAATGTAATGTGTTTTAAATTTCAAGTTTCATTTGTTGTTCCTTGTACATTTTTTTATAACTAATTTTTCAAGTACTATGTATATTTGTGTTGCTGTCCCACCGCCATCCCAAAACTAAGGCCTTTGGTCCTCCTATCTCCAAAACCCATACCCCGTCCCCGTTTCGAGACTCCATGGAACACCGGTGATGCCTATTGGCATAAATAATTCATTATTTTTAATATGTTAATAAAAATATTAATATTTTTTTATATATTATTAAATATTTGAATAGCCATCATCTTGTCATTCCCAAAATCCAATAACTTTTTTCCATCTGAAAACCCTATCACCGCGTCTACCCATTCTGACACTTAGATAACTATGAATAATACAAACTATGAAAGGACAATACTGTTTGACACATCGACAACCTTCTTGCCACTGATAACAGGTTACTCTACCATTTGGTTACCTTTTAATTCACTTTTTCCAAGACTCATTCCTGCATACATTTAAAAGAGGGTTCCAAAGTAAAGGAGATCCCATGGTACCTTACCATCTTTGAGGGACTGCCCCAAGACAAACCCTGCTGAAGTATCCTATTAGGAGGCTCATCATCTTAGCCAAACATATTAGATTTACTTCTAGATATTTTTGATCCCAAAGCCAGCCTAAAATAGATCTCAAATCTACTTTTCATATTCTCAATATTTGCTTTCTCAATGCAGGTAAAATGAAATATCGCCAGAAATTGCAACTGAAATAATTGATCTCGAATAGGTAACATAATTCATCTTATAGAACCCGCCAAAGTAGTTTCTTATAAAATAGCTCATGGCTTCTTTCAAACCCAAACCCCAAGCTTTCTTGGTTTCACACAGCCTTACCACTTCATTACATGCCATTTTTTGTTGCCTTTTCTCTCTGACCATGGATAACCCCTTGCCACTTTATGCAGCTGATTAAATTGATGGTTATTGAACAACCAACTGTAAGAAAAATACAAATCATAAGAGGACAACCAACTGGAGGAAAAATACAAATTATGAGAGGACGGTAGCTTCTGACACATGTACAACCTTCCAGTCATTGATAACAGACTACCGTACCATTTGGTTACCTTTTTATTCACCTTTTCTAGAACCCAGTCTCGCATACAGTTAAAAGAGGGTTCCAAAACAAAATTGATCCCAAGGTTCCTGATCATCTTTGAGGGAACTCCCTGAGGTAACCATGCTAAACTACCCAATCTGAAGGCTTATCATCCCATTCAACCATGTCAGATTTATAGTTTAGACCCAAAGCCTTACAATAAATCTTGAGCATGCTATCCATATTCTTATTATTTTATTTTAACAATTCAAGAGTGAAAGTAATATCATCAGAAAATTGACCCTCAATTATTTGATCTTGCTTGGCTAGCACAATTCCTCTTACAGGGACCCCAAAGCCAATCATCTTAATAAATAGTGAATGACTTCGGTAGCTAAAAGTTAAAACAAACAATGACGGGGCCAGAGAGCATGCCTGTCTTACCAACCTTTGTAGAGAAAAATAGTCAGACAACTCATTGTTAATTTCAGCTTGGGCAGAAGCATCCTTAAAAAGGACCATTGTAATTCTTGCAAATCTGTCCCCTGTCACAATGGTTTACATCATCAACTCAATAAAACCCCACTCAACCTTATCATTACCCTTTTTAAAGACTTTGGGCTTTTGAAACTTATTTCCTAGTCAAGATGTAGCATTTAGGTTGAATTTAACCATAACCCAAGGTTGTCTAGATTCAACTTGGCAACTTTAGCAATGCTTCTGTATTGGATCGGATCCACTTGGAGGGGTATCCTTTTATTTTTCATGGATCTCTTTCCTTTCCTGGTTGTAGCATTTTCTTTGTTTTTGAGTGAATGAAGTGTGATGAGGTACTGATATTTATTTCTTAAATCAGTATTATGTAATTTGGGATGAATACCTAGGAAATATACCTGGTTTGTAACTGTCGTCTTGAGAAATATTTTCTCTTTGAGACTTGTAATTTTTATGGTCTTTCAATGCCTTCATATCTTTGCAATTTTACCCTGTTTGAAATGAAGCATGTTCTTTAAATGGAAGAAAAAATGTACTTGGTAACTTGTAAAAGATGGTAATTGATCAATTTAATTGATAGTCTTAGGCCTGAAACAATATTGTGCATGTGCTCTCCGTGCAGGTGTTCACAACAATGGACCACTTGGTTGCAAATGACATAAATATAGGAGATGGAAAGCTGGTTGCACATAAAGCATTTACCTCTCCACATGTGCTTGTCATGTCTGCCACTCCGATTCCAAGGACGCTTGCTTTAGCTCTTTATGGAGATATGTCACTTAGTCAGGTCTGTTTTGTGTCAGACTCAACTGATTCTGAAGCTTTTGTAGGTTTTTGTTTTTAGGTCAAAAATCACTGGATACAGATTCACCACAGGGAGTTGTTTGTTACTCCCTTTCCAATAAAATATTATATTCTTATATTGTGACATCACTTTCCTGTGGATAAGATTTATATAGTTTGTGTGGCTAGGCACAAGGGAAGAAGGAAAATACATTTTTGGCCTGCCACCTTTCTGTGAACAAGCATAAATATGCTTATGTTGACCAACTTTATTACAGACTTTGTAACTTCACTTTTGCCACGTTCTTTGTGTAATTCTCTTGTATGATCCATTTGTATAATTTTAAATTCCTACATGCTTTTCTCTCTTAAGATTGAAAACTTATGATATTTGTATTGATAATGACACCTGTGACAGATAAATGAGAGTCTGCCTGGTCGAATGCCTGTGAAAACATTTGCTTTCTGTGGCAACAATACAGGGTTTACAAAAGCATACCAGGTGCATATCAGGATCACTTGTCTTCTCTCTAAGGCTCACATTTCAGTGCATTTAAGAAAATATGTTACTGCCTTTTGACCACTCACAAAAATATTCAAGGGTAGTGCCACTCCCTTTCCCTTTGGTTTCCTGTAATTTTGTATACTGTCTATTTGATCTATTGATCTGAGCTCAAATTTGCTAATGGCTATTTGAAGAATAAAAAAATTGCCTCATAAATTTATGAATTTTCGCTCATTTCAAAATTTTTGCAGGAGTTATTCTAAAACTAGTTGAATTCCATTTAGCTTGGTCTCTTGTGATTGTAATTGTTTCTCAATTTGATAATTTTGTTTTTCTTATCTGCTTTACTTTTGTAATCACAGATGGTGCAGAAAGATCTTGATAGTGGAGGAAGAGCTTTTTTGTGTACCCAATCATTGAGGAAAGTAAGCGGCTTCCACAACTTCTTGCAGCTACAGCAGAACTAGAAAATATATCTAATAACTTCATGGGATACAAATGTGACCTCCTACATGGTCGGATGAAGTTTTCTGAAAAAGAAGCAGCAATACAGCAGTTCAAAGCAGGAGAGACGAGAATTCTTCTTTCAACTCAAGTAATTGAAGTTGGAATCGATATTCCTGAGGCTACAATGATGGTAGTTATTAATGCTGAGAGATTTGGAGTGGCTCAGTTACATCAACTTAGAGGTCGTATTGGAAGGGGCACAATAGAAGCTACTTGTATACTCCTAGCATCCTCTATAAATGCGTTACCACGGCTGAAATTACTAGAGAAGTCAAATGATGGATTTTATTTGGCAGAAGCAGATCTCCGTTTTCGTGGTCCTGGAAACTTGCTTGGCAGAGAACAATCAGGGCATCTCCCAGAATTTTCTATAGCTCGGCTTGAGACAGATGGTGATGTTCTTGAAAAAGCTCATGTTGCAGCTTCGGTAAATTGTTTCTCATTTAAACCATTCTCTACAGACATGCTTGTTACACACTAGTTTATTTATTTGTTTCAAATGATTTTAATGAGGGATGCTTATTTGGAATAACTATCCTAGGATATACATTAGTGTGTGCATTAGACCATTTCAAAGATTTGATACCAATTAAAATGATTTCATACAAATTAACAATATTGAATTTTGAATCAGAATTTAAATCATTAATTACTTGTCACATGCCTTGTTGCTGAGCTTTTATATCTTTGACCAAAGACCGTTATTTTACAGCTTTGAGGATTAACATAAGGTATTTTTGAAATGAACTCTATGTAAGTGGATTGGCTACTATAGTGAGTGTGCTTAGTCTTCACAATCAGTATAGATGGACGTCAATGTAACTTTGGAGCTTGTTTTCCTTCTTGTTTGGCTCTTAATAGTCGATTAAGCCCATATTATGGTATGTTTGTGAACAATTCAGGGAGAGGGATGGGTATAGATTAGGGTATAAGAACTATTGGTGATGGTGGTTTTGCTGTCAGATTCTAGCCAAAACTACTATGCAAAGAATTGGTGGCTATATTTTTGTAAAAATGAAATGGAAAATTAGTTAAATTTTATTTTTATGCCCAAAGGAGAAGTCTGCCAAATTATGATAAAACATAAGTTGCAAGGCACAGAGAACTATTGCAACTCTGAAAGTAATAGTTGTACTATTGATAATGATGGTTTTGCAGTCAGATTCTACTCAAAACTACTATGCAAAGGATGGGTGGCCCTTTTCATATAAAATTGAATTGAAAAAATATTTAAAGTTTGTTTTTATGCGCAAAAGAAAAGTCACAAAATTGCACTGTACAGAGAGCTCCTATTGCAACTCTGAAAGTAATAGTCGGTTAGAATACAAGTAAAAGCTGTCCATGGTTGTAAAGCCAAACAGTGATCCTCATTCTAAAGAACTTCTTGCATTGGAAGATCTATGTCAGGTAATATTTCATAAAATCTCTTGATAAATGATTAGGGATGATGACGATACTAGCATTACGTAATAACCAGTTTTGTGTCGTCTGAAGGGTTATCTGACCAATGCTTACTCCTTTATATTAATAAATATAGTAGTCACTATTGCCATTTTTGTGCTTATTATTTGTCAGGTGTATAACATCTTGTCAAAGGCTTTGCCGCCCTATTTGTTGTTGAAGCTTTCTCATCCAGCCGAAGGCAAAAGGTATTTCATATATGTCCTGCTAAGCGGATATTCAATCTGCTTGGAGGATGATATTTCAACAAGAGATAGACCTTAGGAAACCTTATGAAACATACAAACTTACTTCCATAAGTGATAGTGGTTCTCAGATTCAGTTGTTTAAACACAAACAATTCTAATCATTGAGCAAACAAGATTTCGATAAAATTATGTTCATTGAAATCAATAAGAACTAATACTCGATTGTTAGTGATTTTTCCTTGGACCTTCGGAATATAACAATAACCATCCTAGTGTTTGAGGAAGAAAAGAAAGGGAGAGTGTTGACCTTAAGCCTCAACGTTAATGTGAGGGTTAAGTAGTTCGCCCTTTTGTTAAGGATGTACCAGGAATGATATTCAAATTCATAAGATGAACAAAAAGAATGTAATTAAAGACAATATGAATGAACATTACACATATCATTAACCATCATTCTTTATTTATTTATCAAAATAGTTACATCAATCTTTCACATCCATCTCACACACTTTCATTACATCTCAGTCTCCTTCTTTATACTTGTTCTCTCATCCTATTCTATTTCTCCCTTCTTCACTACATTACTCTACCTATTCCATACTCTCTCTATTTTACTCTTTTCCTATTCTCTCTACTCTACATATCTATGATTACATTTCAATACATTAAGTATCTATCTTTACTAATTATCCAAAAGACACTACTTTTGGAGGTGCCTCTGTCGGCCATGTTCAACTTTTGTTCTTTCTACGGCTTTTGTTGGTCTTCCACGTTTTATATTGTCTTTGGCGGCTTTTGATAGTGTTTTGCAGTTTCCTTTAGTGTCCCGTGGCTATCCCATTGTCCCGCGGCTTCTTGTATTATCCCAAGACTATCCCATTGATTCGCAGCTTTCCAAACTTATGTAGGTTGGTCTCCAAAATTGATGAAGAACCACCATCGACATCATTCCCAGGACTTGAAACGTTGTTTCGTCATCGAGACAACCAAGTGATGAAGAACCTTGTCTTCGTTCTTGATTTCCAAAATTTGAAGTATATCAATTTTATTGAAGTCCTTTATACGTTATCTTGTGTGCTTAGATAACCAAAGGGTCAACTTACGAACTTAGACATCGGCGTAGGAAATGTTCCTTCGCTCGACTTACCCGATTTGGATTCTACAGGACACGATGGCTTCTCCAAAATTTATCCTTATCTTATGAAGTTGTGTTTGGGATATACTTGGCATATTTGGTTGTAATATTTTCTTCAAATGTATGCCATTATTCTAGATGTTGTTTAATTTCTTCTACCCACATCTTCATTTGAGTATTCTCCTGGAGTATGAGATGTATCTTTGTGGGCGGTTGCTTTCACCGAATTTGTATATATCTTTTTCTTGTTGTTGCCAATTCATGTTGCATCCTTGTCATAACTCTGTCCATGGTTGCACTATATTCTTGCATATCTCCAATCTTTTCAGTCCTCTCGTTGTTGTTTGGTTCGGTCTTTTTTCAGCTAGTTTTGCTAATTGTTTCCTTTGTTTGCCATCTGTATCCTTAGTTATATCATATTCTGTTGATTCCTTGTTGAGCTTTGTGTTTCCAAGCTGTCTAACTTTGTTTTTTCGGTTTGAGTGAGCCACAGCCAACCCATGGCATATGCGTAGTATGCGGTGGCATTTGTAATTTCTGATTCCAATGTTTTCAAAGATTTTTCCATCTCCTCCCGCCGTTGTTGGTTCTCTATGGTTTGGGGCTTTAAGATTTGTGCCTTATATTCCTGAATTGCTTCACTCCGAATCTTCTTCTCTGTAATTTCATCCCAAGTAGCACTCTCTTCTAGAATTATCTCTAATGCTTTCTTCGTTGCTTTTTCAACTGGAATGTTGGAGTCCACAATGATTTGAGGTTTGGCTATGTTTATAGAGGTTAGCATTCTGTTCATTGCTTCTTCTAAGTCTACACACCTATGCATCCAATCTTGTTTAGCACTTTGTTCCAATAACTCGATTGCATGTAGATTTTTGTATTGGTGTAAGCTTGTGTAAGTGTCTTGTGTAACCTTCGTGTGTTTGTTCAAGTACTCCATGTTACACTGAAGGCTTTCTGCTTCTTTCCTTTCTTTATAATGCCTTTTTGATTAGTGCTAATGAATCCCACAGGCTCAATTTGAGTTAACCCGCGGGATGCCTCTAATGCCTTTGTATTGCTAGTTTGAGTTTGTTTCGCTTGTCTTTTTCTATTTCCTTGTTTTTATCCTCTTTCTCATTCTTTTGTGCTTCTTGTTTCTATTTTGCTTTCTATTGTTTTTGTTTCTCTTCCTCTAGTTTTTTCTAATTTCTCTTCTTCTTGTTTTTTTCTTGCCTGTTTGTAATGTCCCCATTTTTGAGCGAGATGGCCTAGGAGGCTTTTCATCGATCTTAGCCTTGGTTATGCCCGAGGGGCTAGTAACATTGATGGTTATTGGGTGTGGTTTGTACCTTCATTTCACTTATATGTTATGTTTTGGAGTTCGATACGTACTTTGAGGTGTCTTAAGTGAAATAAGGTTGTGAGATGCTCCCCTAAGGTAGTTTATGTTATATTTAGTCGATGACTTAGTGATGGGTGAATATATGGTAATTTATGTTCTAATTCTTCGGTGGGTCACTTAAGTGGACCTTTTAGAATAGGCGACATAAAGTCACTTTAAGTGACGATTACACACATGAAGACTCTCCATGTGTGGCAATTAGGGTTTTGGGCTTCCTTTTGGCAAAAGGGAAATTATAAAAGGAGTCGCCAGGGAGAGAAAGACACATTATGATATCTTCTACTGTTATGTGGGTTGCTTGCTTTTGACCTTGCTTGTGGAGGTGAGATTCTATAGGAACCCTAGTTTCGTTGGTGAGAGATCCATCCCTAGCTAGCAGAGCATTCTTCGGTGGTGAAAGATCCATCCTTAGCTTGCTATTTTGGGGCTTCATTCATATTTGGATTTAGATTTGCGAGATATAGAGGAGAGATCGAGATATATTGGCGCTTTGATCGAGGTTCAAGTATACGGGAGAGGGTAGCCAACCATCATCTGGGTATCCGTTTATTTTCAGTTTTGGGGCAGTTGTGTGTCTCCCACAAGTGGGGTGACTTACCTAGGGTTTTCAGGCAATGTTTTGGAGGGGTTTTAGTGGTTTTTTCCGAGATTTCAGAGCTGGAGATTGTTATCATCATGAAGATGCCCTAGAATTCATTTCCATCATTTTCCATTGTTATTCTGGAAATTATGGTCAGCTGTATTTTCCTTCATTTTTGCCCTAAAATAAATTAAATAAAATCAGATCTTTGCAATATTTTTTTCTCTATTGTGCATTGTTCTCGATATTTTGTGCATTGTTCTCCATATTTTTCCACTTCCTTTGAAGCTTACGGTGTAATATCCTTTGTGGGATATCACTTGAAATTCATGAAATATATAAAAATAACAGCGAACTAAAATTCTGATTTTTCTGATTTTTATGACAACAATATGCAGAAATAAAGAAATTTTTGTATTTTGCAAACTAATCACTTCCAACACTAGCCAAAAGCTTCAAACAACTCAGAAAAATATATAGAACAATAAACAAGAGAGAAATAATTTTTATCTCATAGAGCTGATTTTATTTATTTATTTTAGGGCAGAAAATGAGAGAAAAATACAACTGACCGTAATTTCCAAAATAACAATGGAAAAACGATGGAAATGAATTCTACGGCATCTTCATGATGATAGCAATCTCTAGCTCCGAAATCTCCAGAATCAAACCACATAAACCCCTCCAAAACTGTTCCTCAAATCTGAAATTGAGTAGATAAAACCCTAGAAAATAGCTGTTCCAAATTTGAACTAAAACCCTTGACGAAAAATGGCTGCCCTCTTACTCAGAATCTGAGTTTTTGATTACTATTTAGATTTGATTCAAAAATTTGAATAAAGCTCCAAAATAGCAAACTAGGGAGGATCTTTCACCACCAAAGAGTGCTCTGCTAGCTAGGTGTGGATCTTTCACCACCGAAGCTAGGGTTCCTGTGGGATCTTACTCCACAAGCAAAGAAAGTGCAAACATCAGTTGCTCCAATATCAAAATAGGTGAGTGTATGAATGAATGCCTTCCTCCCCCAAGTGCTTCCTTTTATAATTTTTCATTGCAACAAAGGGCCCAAAAGAACTCTAATCAATCTCCTTGGAGAAAATCCACATAATAATAAAATAACTTAAGTTATTTTATCACCACTATGCCAAAAGTACACTTAAGTTACCCCCGACGAAGAAATCGAAAATAAAGTACCATATATTCATCCATCACTTAAGTCATCGACAAAATACAACATAAAGTACCTTAGGGGAACATCATACAATCTTATTTCACTTAAGTCACCTTAAAGTACGTGTCCAACGTCAAAACATAATATATAAGTGAAATGAAGGTGCAAACCATACCCAATAACCATCAACGTCACTAGCCCCTTGGGCATGACCAAGGCTAAGACAAATGAAAGGCCTCCTAGGCCACCTGCTCGAAATGGGGACATTACAATCCTCCCCTCCCGAGAAATGCTTGACCCCAAGCATTATCCTGTAGAAGTTGAATACCACAAAGTAAGTTCCTCCACTTCACCCTGTAGTCACCCAATGATCGGTGTGATCCGACGTAACCAAGACACCCCATGTAGTCATCCTGCTCTCCATGTTGTGTAGAGAACAATGCTGCCCCTGAAGTAGTATGATGCCCACACCGACTCTCCACCGGTACCCACACTAAAACTGCCACCGTGAAGTTGTCATCATGTGATCACTCACAATCACTGCCTCTCCAATCAACCCATAGGTATGAAAGTCCACTCTAAATCCTATAGCATCCCCTGTATCAACCTGTGAAACATCCTATATAAGCACTAAGCGTGCCAACTCTCTCACATGACCCACACTTGTGTGAGAGCAAGGCTCCTTATAATGTGTCTCAATGTGTCATGTGGGGAAAGATCCCAAGACTCTAGTAAACGATCAACTGGCAATATCAACTCTACATAGTCCACCTCCTGTGATGAATAACCAAGTGATTGAGTCAACTCCTTCCCTCTATTGACTATCACATGGGTGAAGTGCTCACCGGGCATAGAAGTAGTAAAATACATAGGAGTGCTATCCCATGTCGGCTTAGAAAATGATGAACTGTAAGCTCCATTTGTCATAACGAAAAACCGTACATCCCTGTATAAAGTTGAGGATATCCTCCCTCAACCCATGCCATCTGAACCTCTCCCATATGAACCTGTAGGTCTCATCGAAGCTCAAGTGTCCAGTCATAGAAGAACAATGCACATGTCGCAGTATCTCCATCCTCAACCATGAATCTGACACAAGGTACAATCTGCCCTGATAGAAGATCATCTCATCCTCCAATCTGTAGTTGTCATCCTGTATGTGACCATCTAGAATCTCACAAGTGTGTCGGTTCTTGGAGTACTCAACAAGCAAATGAGATCTCTAGTCTACCGAAACCTTGGTAACCAACATAATGATAGACTTGGGTGATCTGAACCTGTAACCCCAATCTCTATAATTGTCTCATGTGCAACACTACTGGTCACACCCACATCCATGACTCCACTCACCCTGTCATCTGGAGTCAAAGTCTCCATCATACCTAACTCACTCCTTGACTCAACATCATCTGACTCACTCTCCACATAAGTCATCATGGTGTGTTATGTGTCTGCAACAAATAATATGTCGGAATAGGAGTCATCAAATATCCCACTTGTCTAACCCAAAAAAGTGGACTGAGCAAGCCTGCTCCTAAGGATACTCCCAACTCTCACAGGGAAAGGAAGCAAACTAATCCTCGTATCCTGTCTAACCACCATGAGCTCTAACTCCATGGTCCCATCCATCGAACTCCACATCAACCAACAATAGTGAAACACCCCGAAGTGTTCCTGAAGAATACTAGGCCAATGGTGATGACACAAAGATGAATTCCAATCAATGGAAAACAAACTCCAATACGGGGAACTCAATCTCCCAATGCAATGGCAAAGCCACCAACTCCTTAGGCTCTCTCCAAACAACAACGAACCAACCAACAATGTGGAATCTCCTGCAATTTGGCTAATGCTGTCACCAACCTCATACATGCTCTAGTATACCTGAAATGTGCTCAAAAATTCAACCCGGAATAGCCAACCCCCATAATGAGTCTCATAGCCAACAAGTATGATTCTCTAGCCGGATAAGTCATCGTAAAAGAATGAAGACATCGGAAAGTCTCCACACTAGGATCCAAATCAACACACTTTGTGCCTTGCCTCTCTCTAGCACCTGTGATCTGAGGCTCCTAAACCATCACCCTTGATTCCCAAGAACCAACTAGAAAACATCTCTCTAATCATAGTAGGATGTATCCACCTCGACCAAACATCGATGGAAGAAGGTCCAACCAATTCATGGCAATAACGTACCATGTCTGATGATGTATGCTCTAGTATTGGCACAATAGGTGCCAACACAATGTCCTGTGGCAAGCATGGTACACTCCTCAATGCCATCATACCATCCTCCACACTATGGCCCTCTTGAATCACATGGTCTTTGATCACATCTATAGTCATCTCATTTTCTGGCTCCACACCGTGACTCACCATATCACAACACTCGATGGCGAACTCTCCTCATGCAAGGTCTCAACCACGTCACATGTCTGATCATGTGGCTTGTCCTGCGTCTGATGGTCTCTCTTGGGCTTACTACCAATCTTCATCCTACAATACTCTAGGAATGGCATGTTCTCTTAGAAACCCTCACTCAAAGACTAGTACTTCTCCCAACAATATTCCTCATCAAATACTTCGTTGGATGCCCCACCTGTGAAGCTTCTAGATCCTTCAAGAAAGAGAGCTCTTGAAGTCCCAAAGGCTTGGTAAAAGAGCGGAGAGATCGCTGCACTGAATTTCCACTTTCACCTCTTTGGGCCTACTGTCCAATATTACTGTTTTCTCCTCTATCCAACTGAGGCCCATATCTGCCCTATGATACTCTCTCTGAGTTGGCTCAAATAGAGGTTTGTGGTCTCTTGTTGCTTAACCATATTGGTGAATAATTTCTTCATTAAATCCACATTGAGATCTTCACTATCACTCATTTTTAACCCAAATAGGTTGGAGGAACAACTCTGATACCACTGAAATATCCCTTGTGGGATATCACTTGAAATTCACAAAATATATAAAAATAACAGCGAACTGAAATTCTGATTTTTATGACAACAATATGCAGAAATAAAGAAATTTTTGTATTTTGCAAACTAATCACTTCCAGCACTACCCAAAAGCTTCAAACAACTCAAAAATATATAGAACAATAAACAAGAGAGAAATAATTTTTCTCTCGAGCTGATTTTATTTATTTATTTTAGGGCATAAAATGAGAGAAAAATACAGCTGACTGTAATTTCCAAAATAACAATGGAACAATGATGGAAATGAATTCTACGACATTTTCATGATGATAGCAATCTCCAACTCTGAAATCTCTAGAATCGAACCACATAAACCCCTCCAAAACTGCTCCTCCAATCTGAATGAGTAGATAAAACCCTAGAAACTAGCTGTTCCAAATTTGAACTGAAACCCCGACGAAAAATAGCTGTCCTCTTACTCGAATTTGAGTTTTGATTCTATTTAGATCTGATTCAAAAATTAGAATAAAGCTCAAAAATAGCAAACTAGGGAGGATCTTTCACCACCAAAGAGTACTTTGCTAGATAGGTGAGGATCTTTCACCACCGAAGCTAGGGTTCCTGTGGGATCTTACTCCATAAGAAAAGAAAGTGTAAACAATAGTTGCTCCAATATCAAAATAGGTGAGTGTATGAATGAATGCCTTCCTCTCCCCAAAGTGCTTCCTTTTATATTTTTCATTGCAACAAAGGGCCCAAAAGAACCCTAATCAACCTATTTGGGGAAAATCCACATAATATTAAAATAACTTAAGTTACTTTATCACCACTATGCCAAAAGTACACTTAAGTTACCCCAACGAAGAAATAGAAAATAAAGTACCATATATTCATCCAACACTTAAGTCATCGACAAAATACAACATAAAGTACCTTAGGGGAACATCACACAACCTTATTTCACTTAAGTCACTTTAAAGTACGTGTCCAACGTCAAATCATAATATATAAATGAAATGAATGTGTAAACTATACCCAATAACCATCAACGTTACTAGCCCCTTGGGCATGATCAAGGCTAAGATGGATGAAAGGCGTCTTAGGCCACCTACTCGGAAATGGGGACATTACATCCGGGTATTGTTGGAAGTGAGTATTTTGTAAGATATAAATTTTTCTTTATTTTTATACCTCGTTGTCTGAAAAATCAGAATTACAGTTTGCTTGAATTTTATAAATCTATGAGTTTTAAGTGATATCCTAAAAGGGATATTTTGTTGTAGTAGCTATCTATTGACCTCTAGCCAAGGATGGTGTTATTTTGCGAGTGTTGAATGTATATTTTTGTGTGCATCTTGATCATGTGCGACCTTGAATGGTTTATGGGAATAGGCTCACGGCGGGTCTAGGAGCATGGATTTAAGTGTGTGCTTTTGATTTTTTGGCTTTAGAAGGTCTTCTTGCACAACAATAGTCGGGTCGTCATTATCTTGAGTGTTCTTTTTTCTCATTCACGTGCCCTAGCTCAATTTGCTCTTCTTTCCTTGTTCGTGCTTTTGCCTTATAGATTCTTGCCAATGTGAGTCATTTTACACCTTAGCTCTTGTATTTATACCTTTTTGTTGCCACCTACCCCATTTATTGCTTTAACCGTAGAAATGTTCTAAGTTTATTTGATCCGAGCTTGTCTTGAGTTTTATTATTTTCTTCTTTGTGAGGTTTTCTTTGCCTCGTGAGTTTTTTCAAGTTTTTAGATTTGAATCATTCTGCGGTGTGATACTTTTTCAGCCGCACTCCATTTACATAGCTAGGAAGCTCTTTTTTCTCGCTATGTTTGTAGTTTGGTAGCTCTTGATGGTAAAATATCTATTATAATGTATTGCTAACCATCGAATTTTTAGTTTACTAGATATTTCCCATTTTTTGTGATAGAGTAGGACTTGATCTCCCATATCAATTATTTTTGTTTAATGTGTCTATGATGCCATGCCTTTTGGTTGTGTTTTTCTTGTGTTTGATTGTAGGTGGCTATGAATATTTTTTCATCCACCTTTTCTAATTCAATTAGCCTTTCATGCACCGATGGATCTTCGTTCATTCTTGGGAGTATAAAGTCCATTGACACCGCGACTTCTAGTCCATACACCAATTGGAAAGGAGAGTACTTTGTCAAGCCTTTTGTAAGTTGTGTGGTATGCCCATAGTGCTGCGGGTATCTTCAAATCCTAGTTTGCTTTCTCGTAATAAACAATTTCTTATGATTACCTTTTCCAGCTCTTTATTAAAATCTTCCATTGCACCATTTGCTTGAGGTTGGTATGGTGTACTTCTATTATGATTTATCATAAAGTGTTCCAGAAGCTCTTTGATTGTAGTATTGAATTCTTTTTTCGTTGGTCGCTTGTAATGCTTAACAGGGAATCCGAATTTGGTGATAATATTTTTGTAGATAAACTTTGTCGCGGTTCTTGTAGTGTAGTATTTTGTAGGTATAGCTTCCGCTAATCGTGTTAGGTATTCTTTTCTTGTGATGATAAATCTTGGAATGTCTTGTAGCAAGTTTTATTGGTCCAATGAAGTCTATAGCCCATTTCTCAAATGGGGCTAATGCAAACACTGGCCTTAAAGACATTTCATCTCTAGCGTTGGGTTTTCTTCTACCCGACAAATATCACATGATCTAGCATGCTTGTGTGCATCACGGAATAATGTGGGCCACCATAATCCTGCCATCATTATCTTTCTAGTTGTATCTCCTCCATTATGGCCTCCTACTATTCCGTCATAAGCTTCTCTTAGAATGTTCTTTCTTTCATCTTCTAGTACCACATGTCTACGGACTTCATCTTGTCCCTTTTTGTATAATTGCCCTTGAATTATGGTAAATGGGAAAGAATGGCTTAGCAAATTCCTTTTCATTGTTTTTGTATTCCACGAGAAACTCTCCTGTTGTCAACATTTGTGCTATATCATCCAATTCCTTGGGTATAGCTTCTATATTAAAGAGATGTGCTCCATGAAATTCATCATCTATGGGTCTTGCATCTTCTCCTGTTTCAATTCTTGATAGATAGTCTAGTCCATTATTTAGCTTCCCTGGTTTTATTGATATGGTGAAGTCAAATTCTTGGAATAACATCAGCCATCTGCATATTCTTCCTTGTAAAACTGGCATATTCAGAGGTATTTGAGAGGTTCATGGTTTGTATAGAATACAAATGGTGTTGTCAATAGATAATGTCTAAATTTTTGTAGTGCATACACCATGCTTGGGGCTTTTCTCTCTGTTGTGAATAATTTTTTTCGGTTTTAACTAACTTGCGGCTTGCAAATGCTATGGGATGATCCATTTTTTCTTGTGGTTTAGCTAATACTGCTCCTATTGCTATGCCTAATGCATCCATGTGAACATGAAATGGAGCCTTCCAATCTGGGAATATGAGAATAGGTGCATGTAAAATCGTATCTTTGAGTATTTCAAAAGCATCTACACATGCCTTGGTCCATTCTATCTGTTTATTAGTTCTTTTCTTCAATAATTCTTCCAATGGTGCACTAATCTCTAAATAATTTCTTATGAATTTCCTATGATAGCCTGTGTAACCTAGGATTGTTCTTACATCTTTTTGTGTTTTTGGTGGTGGAAGTGTTATAATTGCTGATGTTTTGATTGGATCAATCAATAGTCCTTCCTTGCAAATTATGTGGCCCAATAGTGTACCAAATGGTGTCAAGAAGATGCATTTCTTTAAATTTAATGATATTTGTAGTGCATGACATCTTTGGAACATTAGTCTTAGGACTTGTATGTGATTTTCAATAGGCCATATATTGTCCAGTCATCCAAGTAAACTTTTAGGAAATCATGAATAAATTCCTTAAATGCATTGATCATAATTTTGTTGAAGATGGTGCATTTTTTTTTAGCCAAGTAACATTAGTGTTTACATAAAGGATCCCCATTCGGTGGAAAATGTTGTTTTTGGCTGATCTTTAGGTGTAATTCTGACTTGATGGTAACCAGAGAACCCATCAGTGAATGAATATACTTCTCTTCTGCCACATTTTCTAAGACTTCTTCTATGAATGGTGTAGGAAATGGGTCATGTACACATGCCTTATTCAACTCTCTATAGTCCACACAGATTCTTATTTCTCCAATTTTCTTATTTTGTACCACCATGGGGCTTATCCATTCGACATCATTGGTTTAATTATCCTTGTGTTCAACATCTTGTCTATTTCAGTTTTGACCTTAACTTTTAAGGTCTTTTTTTCAAGAGGTTTAATTCCTTCTTTGATCTAGATTTTTATTGTGCTTGCCTCTTCTTTGATTCCGCGTAACTCCTTGAAGTCTTGGGGAATATGTCTTGGAATTCTTTAAGTAATTCCACTACTTTAGCTACTTTCTCTTCAAACCAATAATCTCTTATTTTTGCAATTTTCTCTTCTCCTTTGACCCCAATGTTTTCATTCCTTAGTTTTTGTGGTTGATAGAAATATTTTTCTTCTTCTATTTTTATTTCTACTACTTCTCTTTCTCCTTCTATGGTTTTATGTTATAAATTTTCAGTTTTTCTTCCCTCTCTTGTTTTTTTGTTATAAAGCAGAATGCCATTTCTTTGGTCTTGGTTGGTTGTTCCTTTTGAAGTTTTTGTTTGCATTCTTGGACTGGGTTGCCTCTTGAGAATTGATTCGTAGCATCTTCTCTACGGTTAGAAATAAGAAAATTCTAATCTTTTGAAGTGCTCTTAGTGTATTTAAATCCACATCCTAGAAGTTGAAAGTGTGGCAAAAATATTTTACAACTTGATCCCAATCCTTTGTTTCTTTTCTAGTTTCTTGATGCATGTACCATGTCCTAGGTAGGGGTCCTAGTGTCCGGAAAAAAGTTGAATCCATAGAATGAGAGAGTTTTCTCTGCATATCTTCAATGTCGCTCACATGCCTGGATGTGACACCGTGGGTTTCCTTCCTGTGTATTCTGGTATAGCCACATAGTACCCTTCACTTACTAGGTATCTTGTTTTTAGGAGTGTTACTGTGAATTTCTAATGAGATATATTAGATTTATGGGTTGCCCACCAACGTGTCAACGTTGATTGTTAGTGTGTCATCTAATGCTTCCATATAGGTTGTTTCATTTGGAAATACCCTTACCATTTGTTCTAAATATCCCTCTAGATCTCCAAATCCTGAATATTTTGGTAAGGTACAGTGGGAAGCTCTGTGGCTTAGTCTCAAATCCGTTTATTGGTTTTCCGGTTGTTCCTCTCTCTTATCATCCACAAGTTTGATTTCTTGAGCTGAGTAATATTCTTTCTTCTTGGAATTCTTGTTGTGCGGCTAGTATATTTCTTTTTTTATGTCCACGGATTCATAATGGTCATCTTCTAAAGTAATTACTCGAGGTGTTAGTCTTCTTGCATAATGTAGTTTCCTTACACCGGCTTCTAGAAATCCATGTACCCAAGCTTTGTAATGTCCCCTCTTAGGACAAGTTAGAAAATGGAGAAGTACTTGTCAAGATCAAGCAAAGAATGGATAAACCCTTTTGGATCAACCTAAAATATCTCAATGTCAGCTATTTCAAATCCAAATGGGGTTGGAACTAGCCAAGGTGGTGGGATAGATTGGAAGAAAACAATTGGAATTTAAACACATTCAAATCAGATTTTTAACAGCTGAAAATAATTAATAATCACACCCCAATTGTTGCAATCTTCCAAAATTATTTCCCGCTTAACCATCCAAGCAAAAACCTTCAAACTTTGGATTTTGGGTCACAAAAATATGAAGAATAATATTCTAAAATCATATTTCACATAGAAATACGAAACCCTAATTTTTCCCTAAAAGTAGGTCGCCCAACACATTTTAGACATCAAATCAGCTCCAAAAATTATGAAATTACTTTCTCCTTATTTCTCCTAATTTCTACAACCAAATCCAATATTAAACTGACCCCAAAATTGTAGATCTGAAATAAATATTAATTAATAACAACCAAATAGCTTGCAAACAGTTGAAATCTTCTAAAATTCATAACTCATTCAATACTCCATGTTTTTGCATGAAATAAAGTGCATAATAAACTAGAAATTAAGAGCTTTCTAATGCACTATAGATCTGAATTTTCTGAACATTAAAACCCCCTCAAAACAACCCCCAAAATCTGAAACCAAGTCGCTAGGGTTAGAATAAATTATATAAATAAATTCCAACTCTTTCTACCCTTCCAAAACACTTCAAAACATCAGCCCTTGCTCTGAAATAATTAATTAAACACAACAGATTATAGATCTAGCACAAATGATCTCAAAACATGATAGAATAAACCCCAATCCAAGTCGCTTTGGCCCTAATAAATTGCAATAGTGACAATAGACACAAAAGTACCCCAAACCCTTCACCAACATGCAGATTTATCCTTCAAATAATTGCGCCAACACCCTAGAGCAAGTTGCCAATGCTAGAATGGAGAAACCATGCATAAACACACTCAACACAAGAGAACACAATGAAGAGAACAATGGAGTCTTCAATATCTTCAACAATGGATCCAAATGAAACTTACAATGAGAGAGCACAATGCAAGAGCTAGGGCATACATCCCATGGGCATACATCTCATTTCTCCAAGCATGGAGTAAATTCAAAAGTTCAATCAATATAACCCCACTAAAGGAAATGTGACCTCATTTTATAGACCTAAGGGGTGCAACATCCAATGACCAACCTTTCCCTTTTGGAGGGAAAACATAAAATCTCATTATAAAAATATTTAATAAACTAAGACTATGTGCACTTTATTATTTTTAATTAAATAATAAAAGCAACTATCCTATGTGCACATTTAAACTAACTTAGAGAGCCCTCCTTGTAGTGCAAGGCATGCCAAGGGGTTAAAAAATAGACAACAAAAATCTTAGGACCATCTTCAAGCTCAATTCTCAAACCCATGAAAAGAGAGAATGGGTTGAGGGTCTTCAAGTCTTCAATTTCAACAATGTCCCAAGAAGGGGACATTACAAGCTTCTACTACATGGTCAAAACTTTCATTTGTAGATTCATTGTGAACTGAAATTTCACCTTCTAAATTCGGTTCAAACTTTTTATCAAAATTTTGTAACCTATTGAGGGTATAAATTCCTTGCACATTGTTAAAATATTCATCCTCGATATCATGCCATATTTTTCAGCCCATGTTGCACTTGTTCTTGTTTGTAATGGTACGTGGACTCGAATTCCATCTGATTCAAGTGTAACCTCTTCTTCTTCCGAATTCAAAGTCCCATTGTAGTCAACAAACCATTCAAGTGCTAGAATGGCATTATATGTAGGTTTCCGGCAACGATTTTCCATAACTTCAAAGTCTACCATTTTCTTGATTCCCATAAAGTTAACTTCAACATTCCTCAACACGCCAATAGGGATTTCCTTGATCCATCCACAAGGCCAATGTCATATCTTGCGGCATTCTAGGTGGGGTCTTCCAAGTTTCTCCCAAGTAGTTTTGGACATTATGTTTACATCTGCGCCTAGATCCAGTAGTATCTTAGTGATTGTTGTGTCACATATTTCAATATCTAAATATATGGCTGATTTCCTCCATGTTCTTTGTGTTTGAAATATATTTCTTTTTTCATTTTATGTGAGGCTTCAATCCGCTGAACATAAAAAAATGTTTCTCCTTATTCTAATATTTACAAAATTGTTTTAATTTTTCTACTAACCGTGCCTAAGGGTTAGTATAGCTATTTCCTTTAGAATCAACCATCTCATCCTTCAAATTTTTTTGTTCTCTTTCTTCCTCGGTGTTGAGCCTTCATTGTGACCTCTTTGATTTTTGCAACTTCCTTGTCATGAAGTTCAGTTTGAACCCTTTTGGGTTCCATTCTTCCTCACTAGATGATTCTTCTTCAGTGGGTAGTTTGATAGTTTTCTTTTTCCATTTGTTTTCTCCTTTTTTGGCTTGCTTCGTGTGGTTATGTGGCTTTGTACATTGGTTCTTCTTTTACACTTCTTTCTTATTGGCTTTTCTCTCTTAAAGTAGTTTTCCTTAGCATTTTCTTTTTCCTTATTCTTTTCTAGTTTTCCCTTGCTTAAACCCGTTCCTTTTCTTTGTTTTGTTTTTCATCCTCTGAAGATTCTACTTCATCCCATGGTATTCTTGTTATGTGTTGGATGTTCTTTTGGGCATATTTTCCTAGTGCTTCTGATTTAGTACCGCCATTTCTGTAGAATTGCATGGCTTTTGGACAGCTGAAAGAGTCATGCTTCTTTGCCTTCATGGAAGAACCCACGGGGTTCTAGTTCAATGTAATTTCTTGCCAAGTGTCCATCTTTTCCACACTTATAGAAATTTAATGGTCTTCTTTCATGTGGTCCCGTTCCAGGGTTATTCGATTCTCCCCACCTTGATACCCTTGGTATCCTCATCCTTGATATCCTCTGCCACCTTGATAGTTGTTATAATCACTCCAAAATCCACCTCGATATCCGCCTCTATATCCCCTCTATATCCTCTGACATACCCTTGGTAATTAGGGTTATAGTTGTTTCCTTGATATCCTCCTCCATACTATGGTTGTCCTCCTTGATATCCTTGGTATTGTGGGGGCACGGTTATTGTTGGTACTTGCACTACGGAGGGTTGTTGAACTGTTATTGTAGGGGTTGGTTGTTGTGGTGGGGGTGGTGGTAATGTATTTTGTCTAGTTGTCATTACTCTTCGGGCATTATAGTCCTTCAAATCTTCCATGGGTTTAATGGCGTAGGACAAGTATGGTGATAGTGGTTGAATGATCCACATGTTGTGTAGTACATGAGTTGATTTGTAGGTGGGGCTACCTCCATTCATGGACAAGTGTCCTGTGTATGTTGATCCCATAATCTACATATGCCACACCAAGTCCTTTCGCCCTCCATGGATATGTTGCTAGAAGATGTTTTTTTTAAGAGTGTTGTCTTATTATTGCAGCTCTATTTGCTCTTTCAAGGTGTGGACATTCTAACTTGCTATGTCCTTTTACACCATATTTTTGGTCTTGCAGTGTTCCTGGGAGGTGAATTATTTTTGAAATCTTTCCTTTGAATCTCTTGTAATTTCAGTTTAGCCAACTCTAGATGTACCCTTTTCAATTCAGTTTTAATAGAATTTTCACCTCTTCTCCATGGTTGTGCTTCTGTCTTGTGGCCATCTCTAATACATCTGTAAAGGTTGTGAATACCTTACCATCCAATGGAGCTCTTAGGTATGCTAAAAGGCCAAAGATAAACCATTCAATTCTTTGTTTATCCGTTAGGGGTTCTTCCAATCTTCTTACCATTTTTGAACCTATAATCAAACTCCTTTACCGTTTCTCCTTCATTTTGAATTAGATCTCTCATTTTATTGACACTTTACTTGGCGCCTCAGGATAATGAAAGTCTGCCTTGAATTCTTCTTCTATTACATCCCAAGCTTTGTTGCGTTGAGGGTTTGTCTTCATGTACCACCTTAAAGTATCATCTCTTAATGTTCCCACAAAGTCATATAGCTTGGTTGTGGGATAAACCACATTGTTGTTTTTCCAGAATGAGTCAAATATGAACAGATGCTCTTCTCGTCCTTTGTATATTTTCCAAATAGTGGCAACTTGATCTTCTGGGCCATTCTTTTGACCGATTGAGAGTTTGGTTGATTTTGAACTGGTTGTTGTTTGCTTTGGTGGTTTTCCTTTCTTGTTTTGGTTACCACTTTTTGTTGATGTCCTTTTCTTCCTTTATCTCTTGAAGTTCAATATCAAAGTAAAGTTCTCCTAGTAATTCTCTAAATTCTCTCACTGTCTCTTCTCTTCTTTTGCTCTTTGCTTGCATTTGTTGTATATGTCCATCAAACTTTCTTCCTCTTGTACCTTTCTAAGTGGTGTGTGAAACGGCACATGGAATGGCGACCGATCCGGGGGGTCATCTCCTTTGGGCTAGTACTGATGGTTGGGGGACACATCTTTTATTGGTGACTTTTCGTAATTATCCTCTTCCACAAATAACTTCCTTCCTTTAACATCTCTTAACCTATAATTTTCTTCTAAACCTTAAACCCTTCATCACTTTCTTGTTTTCTATAATTCTTTTATCTTGTTCTTCAAAACTAATTTTTGTTTTTACCTTATCTTCTTTATGTTTTTATTTTCTTCTAACTCCTTAACTATTTCTTCTACTCTAATAACCTCTTCTTCTTCTTCTTCACCTTTTTTCCATAATTAATAGAGGGCTTCTTGTTTGTCTTTCTCCCATTTCTTTACTCCTAAGATTTGTTTTATTCTTGGTTCCATTCTATCTACTATGTCTTGCAAATCCTTCATTAACCTAGCTTGTTGTGATAATGAATATTGTATTCTATTATCTAATGGACATTGTCCCATGAAGGAATCCATGGGGTAACCAAAACTTGTTGGTCTCTCCTTGCCTTATGGGGAATGATAGCAAAAGTCCGGGCATCTCCCTCTGTTTTTGGGGTAGCCATATGATGGCCTCCACTTGAAGTGGGCTTATCTTTTTCTATTTTATGAACTTTATTTAGTTTTTCTTTTCTTTCATTTAGTTTCTTTATCCTTTCCTCCCTTGTTAATATCTGTTTTTCTTCATTTTTTATCTAACTCCTTCTCTGCAGCTATCCTAGCCTTCTCTTCCGACCTCCTCATTGTTCTTACTTTTGTTTACTTACTAATTTACCTAATTCTCTTAATCTTTTTTTTTTTGATAAATTATGTAATTTTTTTGGTTTTTCTTTTCTTCATGTTTCCCTATTTCTTGTGCCCCAACCATCACCCCATCGATTTGATTAGTTATGTCTCTTGGATCGCCCCCTTCACATACGCCATCCCCGTGCTGTGTCCCCTAAAGGAACTTTTTCTGCGCTTTTAATTAATCCTTTTTCTACCATCAAAATATGGATTAAGAAAGGGACTTGTTTGAGAAATCTTCCTTTGGCCCGCTTAAAACCTTCAACTTTTTTTTGTGATCGAAACTAGTCCAACCCTAAATTGCCCGACGATAATATAAGAATCTAATGTAGTTTCAAACTAGTAATCGAGTGCTCTTGTCCATGGTTCGTCAAGATCTCTGAGTATTTCTAACTTCTTCCGAGTCCACTCGAATGGTTCCCAAATGTAAACGTGACCACTCTGTTCTTTTTACGTGTGCTAAAATGCAAGGCCATAATAGATGTGGAAATTGAGACCAAAATTCTTCTTTGTATTCTCCAAATAAGTCAGCTTCAGTTCCTTTATAAGATGCTTTAAGTCTCTTTGCCTCCTTTTGAATGAATATATTAATATGTTTTTCCCACCAATCCTCAATCTCTTGTTAATGTTGGTTTCCAATATCCTGGTGGTGAAATTTTTCCGGACATCCGCTTAACAAAAAAAGAACCTTGGCTCGACACAAAAATATTGATCTTAAGCATCAAGGTTAATGTCGGGGTTAAGTAGTTCACTCTTTTGTTAAGGATGTACCAGGAATGATATTTAGATTTATAAGATGAACATAAAGAATGTAATTAAAGACCAGTAAACATTACACAACATCAACCATCATTATTTATTTATTTATTTATCAAAATAGTTACATCGGTCTTTCACATCCATCTCAGCGCTTTTATTACATCCCATTCTCCTTACTTCCTTATACTTGTTCTTTCATCCTATTGGATTTCTCCCTTCTTCACTACATTACTCTACCTATTCCACACTTCCTCTCTATTTTACTCTTTTCTTTTCTCTCTACTCTACTCTACATATCAATGATTACATTTCATTACATTAAGTATCCATCTTTACTAATTATCCAAAAGACACTACTTTTGGAGGTGCCTTTGTGCCAGCGTTCAAATTTCGTTCTTTTTGTGGCTTTTGTCTAAGTAGCTGATCTGCTCCCCGGGAGCGTATCGGGAGTGGCAGAGGAGCGGGAGCGGCGATGGGAGTGGCAGAGTGCGACACTTTACCCTGCCCAGAGGAATGTACGGGTGCGGCTGAGCCGTGCACCCGTGCACGTTTACAGTAGGGGCAACGCCATATCCGGGACGGTCCCCTTGCCGCTCCCATGGTTTTTTACGTTTTTTTAATATATCATTGTGTTTTATAATTTAAATTAAACTTTATATGTTTTTATGTTATAGTTTAAATCTGCTTTATATGTTATAATTTAAAGGTGTCGATCCCATAGTTTTATATGTTTTTATGTTATAATTTAAATTTTTAATTTTTTAAATATAATAATATCTCATCTATAATAATATCTTATATATTATAATAATATCTTATATATTATAATAATATCTTATATATTATAAGTTTTAACTTTTATAAATATTTTTATCTTATATGTTACTAGTTTTATATGTTTTTATGTTATAATTTAATTATAAGAATATTTTATATATTATAAGTTTTAATTTTTATATATATTTTTAATATGTGGTTAATAACTTAATTCTTATTTAGAAGGCTGAAATTTATATATTTTTAATTTTTATATATTTTTATGTATGCCGTATCTAATGCCGTATCCGGGGCCCAAATTTCTTTTTCTTTTTTTATGTATCGGATACTCCTTACCCGCTCCTGTATCCAAAACGTATCGGCTACTTAGGCTTTTGTTGGTCTTCCACGGTTTTGTATAGTCTTTGGTGGCTTCCGATAGTGTTTCGTGGTTTCCTCTAGTGTCCCAGCTTTTCCAAAGTGTCCTGTGGCTATCCCATTGTCCCGCGGTTATCCCATTGATTTGCGGTTTTTAAACTTCTGCAGATTGGTCTCCAAAATTGGTGAAGAACCCTGTCAACAAAGAGATGAAGGAGTTGGGAAGAGGGAGGGAAGGAGGTTCCAATGGATATATAAATGAATCCTATTCACTAGGGGACAAGGACACTAATATTCAAACATTAGGTTTGGGGGTACTTGGAGACAACAAAAGAAATAAAATAATAATATTTATATATTTAAATTTCTGCAAAAAATCATCAGATTTTGATTTTCTAAACATTAAACACCGAAATAAATTTCAGAAATACATAAAATGCATAGAAAAGATTTAACACACTACATGAGATTCTGAAGGAAGTGGAAATTAGGATTGTTGCAATTCATGAAACTCTAGTCTTTTAAGCTCATAAAACATGAGTGTTGACAGTACATGCCAATATATTTGCCAACAATTTGGCATGCAATTTTTAAATTTTTTTTTTGTGAAACTCCAACCAGGGCAGCATACCCGCGTATTGACGTACCGGGTACTGGTACTGGTCCTGGTACTTGCCTGAAATGTTTTGAAACTCCAAAAGAGTCCCGGGTACAGCTCTGCCGTACCCCAAACATTTTTGTACCATTTTAGGCTGTACCGAGGGCATTTTTTTTACTGTTTCAGCAGTGCTGCTGTTTTTTAAACACCAAAAATAAATATAAAAACTAGTTACTTCTGTTTCAGCAGTACTTCAGGAGAATCTAGATGATATGTTTTATCTTTTGTGGACAAAAATGAGTATATATATATAGTACGGACGTTTTCGTGCCATTTCATACCCAAGGATTTTTGAAAATTGGTGTTTCCGGGTTTGAATCCATACCCGAACCCATACCCATGCCCATTTCTTGACAACCTAGAGTGTGGAAAAATCTGAATTCAATTATTTACTATATCAACATCTTCGAGAGACTCTCTTGCCTCTCGCCAAGTCCTCTGCCTAGGATACTCTGTAGCTGGTCACCGCTCTCAAGCACCACCTCCCCTATAGGAAATCAAAGTGTAGGTAATCCAAACCCAACTCATCTCCCTTAGATGGAAGTTGGTCCCATATTAACTATCACACCTTCCAAACCCAACTCATCTCCATTAGATAGAAGCTAGTCCCATTTCACTTAAGGACCATCCTAGTACCACTGGTTTCTACGAGACAAAAGCCAAAGCATGTTATGAATATAGACTAGGTTCTTTGCCTTCTTTGATTCAAGTCTATTCCTCTTTAGTGAATGAATGAAGCTATAAGTACTCTAATTCCTTTCACACGAGGAAGTATTACCTATTTGTGAGAGTTAAATGATTGCAATTCAAGTTCTTCAGTCCGTGGATGTACCACCACTCAATTGGGTCATTCTTTTTATACCTAACATACAAGACTTCAAGGTAGGAGGTGTTTTTAGGAAACTTTGTGAGGAGACGTAATGCTAGAGTATCTAGGTTCACTTGCAATCTTCATCAACAAAAAGAGTTAAGAGTTAGGAGAATAATAGCTTGCGCAAATGTACGTAACTTTGAATGATCTTATCCAATCTTGTGGATTGTGTAGCTTTAGAATAAAGGACAAGGCAATATGGAGGTTGAAGTTTTGCGTAGTCTCTTGAGGTTTTGCTCTTGCGTATGTTTTAGACCTTTATGCCTTGCATGTTCTTTTGTTCCCATCGGTGAAGGTTATACACATTTGTGCCTTTATGAAGCCCACGATTTCTTTTGTGTGCAAACAACATCAACGTAGTTGGACCCGAACATGTGGGCCTTGACCCGTTTTCTTCGCTCACTAGATGAACAAGTGACTGGTGAAATTTAATCGGACAAAGATGCTTCCATTAGTGACTCTCTACAAAATGGAGAGATTGAATCGATGGTGATTTGATAGAGGTGAGGAATCTTTGCAAAGGTATCTTTACTTTTGCCAAATTCTATAAGTAGAAAGGAGCGATGGCGGTGGAAAAGCATCTTAGGATAAGATCCAGTGATCTTGAAGAAGAGATCGATTGAGCCAAAATAATTCAAAAGCAAACAAGTGCTTGTAGAAAAAAATTGAGAGTAGCTTGTGCCATTGTCAGAAGCCCCAATTATTTACGGAGCCAAGTTTGGTTCTGTAGAAGCTTTGTAGAGTTTGCAAGCTTAGCCAAAATAGGTCAGTATTGAAATTCTTGAAGAATTTTTGTAGAGTCTATCATAAGACTCGACAAAATGAGAATGTAATTGTGTTAAATACGTAATCACTTCCTCAAATCTACATTGCGGGTAAATGCCCTTACGCAACCACTCACCCCCTCTATCTCGCTTCTAGACATTTCTAGTAAGGAAACAAAATAGGAATGCTTCAAAATGTTCTTGAAATGCCTCTTCCCTAGATTTGTTTCAGAAAATAGTACGAAAATGGTTATGTTTCCGATATGTTTCTATCCCATCTTTGACAGATGTGCAGAAAAGTGAAAAAATTAAAAAATTGTAAAACAAAGTTATTCGAATAGCTTGTTAATCTAAAAGGCTTAAGTTCCAAAGTGTACATTTGGTTGAAGATCAAATTCTAAAGTCTAGTTTTGGATTAGGTTCTATAGTCTAGTTGAGGATCATGTTCTACAATTTGGTTGAGGATTATGGTCTATAGTCTGGTCATCACTCAAATTAAAATGTGCCATCAACTCGATCAATAAAATCCCACCATTGCCTATAGACTTGCTAAGTTGTCCTTGGTTGAGGATCTTTTGTTAATCTTGTAGATATTAATATCCCATGTTAACAAGGGTCAGTGTGTTGATGGTAAACTAAATTGGATGATAGTTTGTGACAGAGCTAATATATAATGTAGGTTTCTATTTTCCATTGATGCCTTGAGACTAGTGTATTTGATTTGATAGGCTCAAGACACGTTTAGTGGTTGTTTTACATATGAAATTTTAAGCATGTTGAATGTTTTGAACTTTTATGAAAGTGAAACTATAATTTTATAAGTGCTTTATCTTTTATTGACTAAAAATGAGTATTATGCATCTTTTTCATATATTGTACGGATGTTTCCATGTTTTTCGTAGCCAAGGGCTTTATGAAGATCAACATTTCCTCATTTTGGACCTGTTTCCATTTTTATACCAGTTTCCATATCCTAACAACCTATTCATGATAATAGAAGCAACTTTTATTGTTTCTTACGAGCTTCACTGCGTTCTTGCTTTAGTGAGATCTAACTCTGAAAATCTGTGGGTTGTGTGGTTTAAGGCATCCCTTAACTGGGATGTAATGCCCCTTTCGAGCTCAAATTTGAGGAATTTGGATTTTCTTAAAACGCTAATGGACCATTGTCGGAAATAATGACAACCACATGTAGAGAATCTGGTTTTTATGACAACAATATGATTTTATGCAAAAACTAGGGAAGTGACCTATTTTAGGTCCACCAAACCCTAAATGACCTAGGGTAAATTCAGATTTTTGCCTTTTCCACACAAATTTTCAGAAATTCATCAATAAAATGAAACCCTTAATGAAATCATGCAACAAAGGTGCTTCAATCATAAACTACAAACTGCTGGAATTAATTAATGCTCAAAAACAACTGAAACTTCAAAATTCCATATCTTCATAAATACTTGGAGGAAAAATGCAAATGTAGTTCAAAACGATCACTAAAATAGCAACTATGCAATAAAATTAGAATCAGATTTTTCAACCACGGAAACCCACTCAAATGTGATTCCGAAATCACCGAATGGGTAGATCAAGCTGGAAATCAATGTGGTAGCCCCCAAAAAGTGTGCCCTATCTGGTTTTTTTTCCCTAACACGGATGGAAACACTTGGCGCTCGAAAATTCTGAATTTTAAGCTCACTTGTGACTCCCGGATGAAGCCACCAATGCAACAAATGAGGGTTTTCATCCCCAAGTGTTGTGACTATTGAGGGTTTTCGTCCTCAATAGGATCCAATGAGGGTTTTCATCCTCAAAGGTTGAAAATGAGAGCTCAATGCTCCAATTTCCAAAAGAGAAGTATAAAATTCACAAGATGATCTTCACAATGAGCCCAAACATTTGCTTTTATAGCCTTTTCTTTCCTTTCCTTGTGGAGTGCTCCATGTAGGCCTCTTTATTTATTTTTTGACATTTACCTTTCCCACTTAGTAGAGGATGACCACCCCCTTTAAAACATTTTTTTCTATTTTGTACTTGGCACTTTGTACTTTTAGCCACCAACTTGTTATTTTTAGTGCTAAAATTGGCAATTTTCCTTTTACAAAATATTACAAAGCTGAGAATAACAAATTACAATTATAACACGAATGTACTTCCCTTATTTCTCCCCTTAAAGCCCACGGGAAGTAGAAATGGGCCCCAAGGTCTTCAAGTCGAACTAGCTTGGAAAAGGGGACATTACAGTCCTCCCTCCCCAAATTTGCTTGCCCTCAAGCAAATGCAAGCTCTCATGCCAAGTACCATCATGCCAAAGTGAAGAAATATGTTGTAATGCTCCAATAATCTAGATCTTGTACTTGTCAAATGAAAGAGCTCTTTCCAAAACAAGCTCATATATATGTTGTCCCTCTTCTTATTGATGTACTTTGGTAGCCCATGAAGTTTTAAAACTTCCTTGAAAAAGAGATTAGCCACTACCTTGAACCTGCCCTCTTCACTTGCACCCTTTAGGACAACAATAATAAATTCTTTCCTTGCAAACTCAGCTATAAAAAATGCCCCTCCAAACAGCTGCAATTACTATCCAAGAGTAAAGAATGGATGAATAATCAGCAGCTTGACAAGCTAATACATATTCTAATGTGGCATCTTCACTTATTGTTTCACCTTTGTCAACTATGGCGGAAGAGCATCCCTAAACAGACACATGAATGCAACTGAATAATGTGGGGGCTGCTAAAAATGATGGCCACGACATTAATGGTGGCAATTTGATGCATGGCTGTCATGTATATACTTCCTCTATCATTTGGCGGAAGTAACACATCATCCTGCATATTCTCCATGCATTGTTAGGATCCCTTGCATAAATATCCATGTGGACTGCCCCTTGAGATCTTCTTATGGTGCTCATAACTTCCTCAATAGGAAGGATGTATCCCACACCATTCTCCAACTCTTTAGACATGCAAACTTAAATGCACCACCATGCAGCTGACCCAAAGTAAAATACTCAAGAAAGTTACCTTGTTGTAATGGCCTCCTTGGCTGTCCAAAAAATGTTGTTTGAAGCTGCCAAAAAGGTGCTCTAGGCTGCTCATGTGCTATGATCATTGTACTCTCCTTAGACATATGCAAACAATGCACTCTTTGACTCATAAGAGTCTCTTTATCAACACTCATATAGGCTGTTCCAACACGTGCAGGGTGCTGCCATGACTTCAAAATGGCTGCCATGATGATTTGCTTCAGCTGCACCCTTTCCCTAGCTTCTTCCATCCACAAAGCTCCCCCATATTGTGCCAATTTACAGCTGTACATGACTGTTAACAGCTGTTCTAGCACTTTGACAATGTCATAACAGCAGCAAATTTGATCTCCTTTTGCCCCATTCAAGGGTGTGAACCATGTAGGAGCTGAAAATGCTCTTGGAAGTAAGTGCAACAATGAAATAGCAGTACTGTAGGGGCTGAAAATGCTCATGACAGCAACATGGAAGTTGGGAAATTGTGGCATGGCTGTCCCAAATTTTGAACCTGCACATAGAGCAAACATGTCAATGAAATCAAGAGCTCCCAACATCACTCCTTCAACCGCTTCATCATGCCTCATAGGCATGTTATTCAATCCTCTTCTCATGCTTGCATCTTTTCAAAATTCCCATTCATGTGATGGACTTCCAAAGATCCATTCTTGCTGCCCCAAGCATGGCTGTAGCTGGACCGTTGCATTTTCTTGCTCACAATCAGCATTGTGGTGGCTAGAAACTCTTCTATAACAGCTGCAAACAATCCTCATTGATGGTAGGTGGAAAATCCTTCCACCTTGTGGCTGAAAACACTTTTGTGACTGTCATACAAAGTGTTAAGGGGCTGGTTCTGTTGCAAACAACAATGTAAAGAATGGTACAACAGCTGGCATACTTTAGATTATTCACAAAACTCAGAAATGACAGGGATATAGGGGCTGGAATCAACCATATAGTGACTGAAAATTCATCAACAACAGAAGCAAACTGAAAATTACTCAAGTGTATGACTGAAATTACTTGTATGGCTGCATACAAAATGTTAAGTTGGCTGGAAATGTGGGTGAAAATAACTCTACAACCCAAAATAGTGAAGTTTTTTTCTGTTAAAACACCTCCTCAAAGACCTTACCCTCCTTGTATCTCCAAGGATCACTGGATCCCAAACTTTCATGTACAAGCAATTTGGAACTTGTATGAAAGTATCTATGTGCCCTTTTCCCTTCAAAGGGTTCTTCACTCTATCACCATGACCACAAATTTGCCGTGATATACCATGAAGCATTAAACTTGACATATGATCATTCTTTTCAACATATTGCCCATGATGATGACACATCTGAAAGGACATAGTAGGAAGTAACAAATCCACAACACTTTCATACCTTTGGCTGTCCTCAACTTGTTCACCTTCCTTTTCCGGATGAGGATTGGTTGAGATATCTTTAGAATGCTCACCTCCTTGGGCTGAAGTAGGAGCCTTTTCCTTCACACTATTGCTCATGTCAAGTACCTTCCCATAGCTGTCCTAAAAATCCATCTCATATGGCAATGGCTCAACCTTTGGAATGCTCGGAAGATGGATAGGGGCTTCTTGGAAAAGATCCTCTTCCCATTTGGTACCTTTCACCTTATCCTCATTGTTAGAGTAATTCTCATGATGATCAAAACATTGTAAGGACATAGTATGAGGGTGATACAATAAATCCTTGCTATGGAGATAATCAAATTGCTTACCATTAGTTGCTGATATGAAAATTCCAGCAAACTGAAAATAATCATTTGTACTTGGTGAGGTACTTTTCTCATGTGCATGCCTTCCCACAAAATCTTCTTGGAACTCCACCTCATAAACTTCATGATTTGAAGGGAAAATTGCTGCTTGCTTTTTTTTTTGCCATTCATATATTGCTCTCTCTCTAAGTTTTGTAGGTGTTGTTTTGCTTGAGTGGCTATCAACTTAGCTTCCCTAGCTCTTCTTAGCCATTCATCACACCTTTGTTGGGTCTTCATTACATCTTCCTTGCACTTGAAAATCTGAATTTTTTTCTCTTTAACCCCAACATTTTGTTCATTCGATTCCATACCTTTTCCTTTGGAGGACTCTTCCTCTTCAACTTGCATGGTGGACTCCTCTATGGGTTGTTCCTTCTCAATCTCCAACAGCTTTGATTGCTCTTTTTCCTCATGCTCCACCATCAAAATGTCTTCCTTAGTAGCTTCTTGAGGTTTTGATTCTTTCTCTTCTTCTGTAACCTTCTTTTTAACTGCTCTAATCGTATCACCACCATAGGAATGGGATCTAACTTTTCTTCCTTTTGTAAGAACTTCACTTGAAAAATCCTTGTTCACTTTCATGTAGTTGTCTCGATGATTCACAGGTGGGAGGAAGATTATGCTTTGATACCAATGTAATGTCCTTTTCGGGCTCAAATTTGAGGAATTTGGATTTCCCAAAACCCTAATGGAACATTGCCGGAAATGATGACAACCACATGTAGAGAATCTGATTTTTATGACAACAATTTGATTTTATGCAAAAACTAGGGCAGCGACCTATTTTAGGTCCACCAAACCCTAAATGACCTAGGGTAAATTCAATTTTTGCCTTTTTCACACAAATTTTTCAGAAATTCATCAACAACATGAAACCCTTGATGAAATCATGCAAAATAAATGCTTCAACCATAAATCACAGAGTCTGGAATTAATTAATGCTCAAATGTAGCTCAAAATGATCACAAAAATAACAACTATCCAATAAAATTAGAATCAGATTTTTCCATAGTTACCTAAGACTCCGGGACGGCGGGACGTCGGGACGTAGGGACGGGGTTTCCGGGACGGCAATTTTTTTGAAAATTTCGGGACGGCGGGGGGACGGCAAGGGGACGGCTAATAAAAAAAAAAAATATTTTATTTATTTTACAAATATAACATGAATAAAGAATAATTCAATAACCTAATGATTAATACAAGAAAGTTTGAAGATTGTAACCAGTAACCACTAATGATTAATCCAATTATTCATCACATAAGCCAAGGCCCAAAATGCTACAGCTATATATATTATATTCAATGTTCAAAACTTCAACATGACAATGAAAGACTAAATAGTAAATAGTAAAGCTGAAAATTTAAAACAAGTCTTAGTCTTACTCTTCAATAATCAACATGAGAAGAGTACAACTACACCCACATTACATATGCTACGAAATATTATGTCATGTCTCATAACCAAAATGACATTACATAACCAAAATGACAACTACAAGTGACAAGTACAACTCAAAAATCACTATCAGAGCCCTCCGAAGGAACTGTTGCAAACCGCTCCTCCTCACTAGGAGTATCTGTATCAATGTCATCTGCATCTGCAAAGGAGATATCAACCAGTCCTCGCTGCTCCTGATCTTCATCAACCTGCCTTGCATCCTCAGGATCCACATCCCACCGCAATGTTGGGCTCTCCTTGTACGTAGGTGTCTTGCGATCCATGAGACGCAAGGCACTATGTACAGCAACAAGTTTCTCTGCTCTCTTAGAGGTAAGTCTGTTCCTCTTAAGAGAGTGGATCCACCCATATGTTGACCAATTCCTCTCAGAAGCAGAGGAACTAGAAACTGAGAAAGAAGACGAATAGCAAGTGTACAGCGAATCCTGCATGTCCATATAATCGCCACCAACTAACTGGACTCTCATGTGCCAATGTGGTCCTGTCTATCTTTGATGATTTTTTGTAGCCATCCAGATAAGCGAACTTGAGCCAATCAGTTCTGACTCGTGAAGCATCCTCTGCATTATACATTTTTTTAGGGCTTTCAAGAAACCCTTCCTCACCTCCTCATCATCTACTGGGAGAACTCTGCTAGGCCTCTCAACATACCACTTCGGATTTAGTGCATATGCGGCCATGTGTAAAGGGGTGTTCAACTTCTCCCACCTCCGCTCAATGATAGGTGAATATGCTTTGATGGTAGAACTCGAGGTGGGGTCCTTGCTCGAACAACACCTTCATCGGCCAAGCATACTATCAATACACTCGTATATCTCACCAAGGTTAGGGCTCTCGAATCCCCATATTTTATCACATTTTGGCTAGGAGATATTATGGATGTGATATATCTCACATCTATCCAAAATGTTTCATTCACCACAATTGCTTTCACCTTCTTCCCCTGCTTTGTCTTCGACCCATCCCACCTAGACCACTCTGATGTCATGACCATACACTGTAATGATTCTTGCAACTCAACCATCCTATCCAAAAATAAAATATGATGCAAAACGTGTGTCCACTGGCTTGAGGAATTCCTTCCTCGAAAAGCTACGGAAGAGTGCCAATGACGTATGGTGGTTGCAGATGAACATCTGCACATCTCTAGCATCAACCACTACATTTTTGACCCAATCAATTTTTCCAATATCTTTTAGTGCATTGTTCATGGCATGCACACAACATGGGGTCCAATATATATGTCGGTAATGAGCCTCGACAAGTTTACACTTGCCCTGCACACATATGTTGCATCTGTAATAACTTGCACAACGTTGGCAGGGCCAACCTCCTCAATAGCATCTCGCAAAATGGTGAATTGGAACTCTGCATCCTTCTTCTTCCTTGAACAATCAACTGCCCTCAAAAAGTAAGGACCCTCTCTGCATGAAACAATGATATTTATGAGTGGGTGGTGTCTGATATCTGTCCACCCATCCATGATGATGCTGCAACCGTGAGAGACCCATGTGCACCTCATTTCCTCCATCAGTAAATTAACCTTGGAATAGTTCTTATCCAAGATTGTGGTTCTCAACTTCGTGTCTCCTGGGGGCACATAACTCACACCTGCTTTGGCTATCTTAGCCACAACCTCCTTGAAATAAGGAGAGCGAGCAACATGAAATGGAATGCCAGTAGCAAAAAAGAATTTTCCAATGGCATCATCGGCCTCCTCTCTAGCCTTTGTATCATACATATCAACAAGTGGATTGGAGGCCACAACCTTCCTCTTCCCCCTACTACTACCAAAAGCATCCAATTCAGACACCTCATAAGATGCACCTGTACCACTACCGGTATTAATTCTCACAGCACTAGAAGGGGTGCCAGTGCCACTAACATGACGGCCACGAACTTCTGGAACCTTTTCCACCATATCTCCATTATACAACCTCACCATTTCTGCCCTCTCTTCAAGTGATAGCTGTCCACACATGCCTACACCTTTCCCCGGGATGTGCAATAAATGTGCATTCAACCTAGTAATGCTTTGCTGACCAAGATAATGAGCAAATGTTGCATTTCCATGTTTTAGTGCCCCTTGAAATGTTTGATCTAGGACCCTGCATAATTTGACCAAATTGTTTCAAAGGTTTTTTCTTATCAAAAGGCCCCCTAGCATACTTTTTCAACATTTCGGAGGGGCAATTGAACTTGTCCACACTCCCCTGTGAACTAGTAGCAGTATTAGGTGTTTGTGATTGTGTTCCTTCTCCTTGCACACCCATTTCAACCTCATATTCAGCTTGATAATCACTATCGGAACTCATTTTGAAGCTGCAATAATTAAAATACAAAACAATATAACTATACAATACAATAAAACAATGAATGCAATTTTTGAATACATTTAAAAATAAAAAAACAGCGATGAATACATTAAAAAAAAAAAAAAAAACAGCGATGAATACATTTAAAAATTAAAAAAAACAAACAATAAAAAAACCCTCCCTTTATGCTTTATCTCATTCCATCACGTGCTAATCCAAATAGGAAAAAAAATACAAACAAATGTAATGCCTTCACTTTCAACTTTGCATTTGGAAATTAAAAAAAAAAACAAAGAATGGTGGTAAATTAGTAATGTATGTACATACCTCTTGCTCTTGCTCTTGCTCTTGCTCCTTGCTCTTTGCTCTTGCCTTCTCTTTTTTTACTCTTGCTCCTTCTTCTTTTTTTTGCTCTTGCTTGGTGTGATTAGAATGAGTATGAAATGCTCTTTTTATAAGTTTTTTTGTTGCTTTTAGGGTTAGGTCATGTTAGTTTTAGTTAGAATGCATTAAAAGTTTAAGAAAATATTTAAAAAAACATAAAAATGATAAAAAAAAAGGCATAATCGCCTTGGCTGCCGCGTGAAAGCCGTTGGGGACGCCGTGACGTCCCGGGACGTCACGGCGTCGTCGCCAACGCACACCCAAATCAAGTTTGCACCGGGGCGTCCGGTGCGCTTTCATGCTTTTAGGGCGTCCCCTTTTTTTTTTGGAAATGGGAATGGCAAGGAAACGCGTCCGTCCCCGTCCCCAAGTCACGACGTCGGGCGTCCCGGGCGTCTTCTTGATCCGGGACGTGTCCGGACGCGTCCCCGCGTATGGATTTTCCAACCATGGAATCCCGCTCAAAAGTGATCTCAAAATCTCCAAATGGGTAGATCAAGCTAGAAATGAATGTGGTGGCCCCAAAAATATTGTGCCCTATCACTAGATGGAAACCCTTGCCGCTACGAAATGCTGAATTTTAAGCTCACTTGTGACTCCCCGATGAAGCCACCAATGCAAAAAATGAGGGTTTTCGTCCTCAAAGGATGAAAGCGAGAGCTCAATCCTCCAATTTCCAAAAGAGAAGTATAAAATTCACAAGATGATCCTCACATTGAGCCCAAACATTTGCTGTTATAGCCTTTTCTTTCCTTTCCTTTTGGAGCGCTCCATTTAGGCCTCTTAATTTCTTTCTTAACATTTACCTTTCCCACTTGAGGAGGGATGATCTCCCCTTTAATACATTCTTTTTCGATTTTGTAGTTGGCGCTTTGTACTTCTAGACATCAACTTGTTATTTTTAGTGCTAAAATTGGCAATTTTGCTATTTTACAAAACATTACAAAGCTGAGAATAGAATATTACATTATAGTGCGAATGTCCTTCTCTTATTTTTCCCCTTAAAGCCCATGGGTAGTAGAAATGGGTCCCAAGGTCTTCAAGTCGAACTAGCTTGGAAAAGGGGACATTACATGGGACTCTAACTGTGACTGCATCAAGACAAGCTTTTTCAGGAGACTTTGGGAGGAGACGCGGAGACTTAAAATGAAGTCTCCGAGACTTGGGGAAGTCTCTGAGACACGTTTCCATACCTGAGACGTGTCCCAAGTACCTGGAGACATGTCTCTTGGTTCCTACGATGAATCCTGTTCCAGCATTAAATTCGTTAGAGGATGGAGCGACTGGTTTCCAATATTGGCGTTCCAACAATTTGTGCCAGATATGCTTTATCATTTTATGTCAAGGGTGAGATAAGTGATGGAGATAAATAATTGGGAATCCTGTAACCAGCACTGAGTTCATGAGCCTTGGTGTATGGAGCAACTGACTTATCCATCCTGTCTATTAGTGACATGTAGCAACGGCATTCAAACAGTCTTAGATATTTTTGTCTCAAGGGTGAGACAATTGGTTATGTTTGGGGGTATGCTAGCGCAGGATTTCTATTTCATTTTCTATCCTTCGGAGAATGAGGAATGAGCTATTTTTGGAAGCTGCAGTCACAATGTTAAATTAAGAAAAATTGCACCAAATCATTTTGTATTATACATTTTCGCTCATCTACATCCTGTAGCCTGACCTGAAACTGATAATTTGTACCCACATGGAGCTTTCCCAGCTGATTCGAGCTAGGAACAAGACAAGAAAATAGAGAAAAATATCTCGTAGTAGTGGAAAATTATTGGATTCAAGCTATTTAGATATAACAATTAAATACAATCATATTAAAAATCTCACAATGATGCAGAAATGTTGAAAACTCATTATTCAATAGATTCTACATGTTTTACCGATACATCTAAAGCCAGTTTTGGGAAAACATTTGGAGAATACTAAATCAAATAGGATTTATTCACATTTTGAGAGAATGCTTATTTTCTGAGGTTGAGAATTTGTGCCGTGGATGAGGATATATATGGGTGATGTTGGCTAAGACATAGGTATATTCTAAGTTATTCCGGCTGATTATCATACAGCAACTCTGTTGGAGGATGATATATAAGATTCATATTATTAATGTTTGAGTGCATAAGCCTTAGATACATGGTCTACAATGATAAACAAGGTTTATGTTGTTAGTACAACCTACTTGTGTTTAGGAAGAACATGGGAAGCATTTTGACAATTACAGGCTCTATCAGTGTGGTTCTATTAAATTCTCTTTGGAGGGAATGTTGGTTATCACTATTATGGGTTGTGGCAACTTTGTTCAAATAATTTTCAAATGGAACTCTGGTGGTCCTTTCATGGTATGATACAGCATAGGATGGATTTGGCAGAGTTTGTTAGAGCTGTGTGCAACACTTAAAATATCAGGTACACTATTAAGCAATTGTGCAGCATAAAAAGAACAACTCTATGTAGTCGCTAGGATGCATGCGTATTTCCAACTGATTCTATTCTGTATAAAACATATAGAGTCCTTCAACTTAAGTTTAGAAATCTGTATACTTACTGAAGCTGTGTATGCCCTTGAACATGACAAAATGTGCATGTAAACTGTTAAGTAATATGAAGTAAAAGAAATAAATTCTTTCCTCCTCCATTATGTCGCTAATTCCTCTGTCCTAGTAGCTCAAAATTGTGTAGAGATTTGTATTTTCAAACTCAAGCATTTACTTGTATGAACAGCTGTGTTGCAATGCATTGGATTGCTTATTGAAACTACAAATTTTCTCTACCCTTTTAAATTCACCATGCAAAATCTGTTAAGGGTGCATATTACTCTCTTTAGAATTGCATTTGATCGAGAATGTTTTCTCTGTGCTCAAGTAAAGAATGTTTTGGATGCAGGAAATTCTTCAAGAGCATCATTACTTGGATGGCTTACCCAAGCTCAAGGAAGAACTCAGTATGCGACATTTATCCAATGCATTTCTTCCGTGGAACTAGGTTGTACATCCTTGTAATATTTGCAAAGGATATAGCCAAGTATGGCTTTTTATTATGTATGTTTAGTTGTATATTATTCTGTGAGCAATGAAATAATTTTTTGCCATCCAAAGGGTGTCGCAACATATAGCTTAGTATAATGTATTTTAAGTGTATTATTCTAATCAATAATTATTTTAGGTGAAATGTTTTTTTTTCTATTTTTTGTGTACCGTGATGCGTTTATTCTAATCTCAAAATTTGGTGTGTCCAAACATGTTTTGAGGAAAAGCATCTAACATATGAAGTATTTGATCATCATTGTAATCAATGTCATATGCTTCAGGGATATCAAGCTGTGCTACTTTATCATATGAGAACAAATATGTTGATGTAGGATTACATTAATAGCCTTTTTCTTCTTTCTTGAGATGGTCTCTATGTAAGATTTAGTTATATATATAGCATGTCTGTGTCTATTTGGCTATTTCTTTTGTTTATAAACATGTTGGTAATAAAGGAGGTAGTGCTTACACGAATCACATTTATGTTGCTTTTGCTTGACAATAATGCCTTCTCAATTCTTCATAAGATTTATATTTGTATAGCTCCACAGCTTACAGTCAGAAGCAGTAGAGGGTATGCTTCAAACCAGAAATGAAAAGCAGGTAATTTTCCATAGAGCATAATTTTCTCTTCTCCCATATGGTCATTTATAGCATTGCCAAAGGCCTTGTAGCAGTTTTGATCTATTCCATGGTTACGAGTTGTGTTTCCCTCATGGTTGCATGCTTCTGTTGTTTCCTCATGTTGCAAAAGGCATTAAAAAAACTGCTGACAGCCTAAAATATTTGCAATTTAGGGCGTGCTACCAAAGAAACAAAACCATAGAAAAAGAACCTACTACATTGTATATGAAACTACTAAATAAAACTAACACCAGTAACACCAATTCCAAGATCTCGTCATACAAGCCACAAGTAATCCTGAACACCAAGCATTAACCATGACCAAAAATAAAAGCAAGAACTTTGAAGGTCATCATCTGAGGAAGTTCTCAAGGCTGGTCACTGTCTTCCTCATTGTCATTGTGAAAGCTTGAATTTGTAAAAGGCACAAGATGCAGATAATACCGTGCATACCAATCACACAGCTTGCATCTCAACTACTCGAACAAATTTCTTGCAAATATTGTCATGGTTGCCATGAATATCCTCCTGGATTCCATGATCATATTGGAAAGCCCACATTGAGCAGCAATAATTTCTATGACAAAGTTGTTTAGCAATTGATTTTATGTTTCTCCTGATTATGGGCTACAGAATCTGGATGTCTTCTTAATTTTGGTCGCAGTTTTTTGTCTTTTCATCATCTTTTTAATAGCTGGGGTCTTAATCTATTTATTTAAGCCACCAAAAGAGGTGTTGCTGTTAACTACTATAGAAAAAATTTGAGTTGGAGGGGAATTCAGAAATTATTCTCTTTTTCGCCATCATTTGAGAAAATTCCTTTGATTTTCTTCTGTGGTATACCCACCCTTATGATTGCCTATATTCTGAGTGGAGTTTCTTTTCCCCACATTCTCTAAATTAGGATTTGGTTCCACCAATTTTTGCTATGTTAAATTTGAAAGTGAGCAAGAAATCAAATGGAAGCAATATAAATGTTAAGCCCTAGGTTTTCTCGAGTTTATAAAGGTCCCCACTAACAATCTCCACATAGCTAGAAAGATGAAACAAAGCATTGTCAAATAGAAGACAAGGATTATCCCCAAAAATGTCTCATGCCCGAATATGACATCGAGCCAAGCAAAAGTCCAAGCTCTCCAATCCTTTATTTCCTTTCTGAGCAAAAAGATCTGGTGCAAAACAATTGATGCTAATATTGATTGAATCAATCACCATAGTTTTTTAAAGCTTTTATACCAGTCATTTGATGCACTGCTTAGTGAAAATGCAGTTAGCTAATAGACATACTGCTTTGTTTCTCTCTTTTTGATGTGGTTTAAGAGGTTATCAAAATAGTTTTGAACCAAGACTTTATATTGCAACATTCAATCTTCAATTGGAGCATGATGTATTCTTGATGAAAGACTTCCGATTTTTCTTCATTTAAAATCAGCGTTGCCAATAATGAAATAACTAGAACAGATATGAGACGACCAAAAGACACCACAAGTGAAAGGAAACAATTGCTTGACACGAAAACTAGAAAATTTTCATAATAACGTTGAAAGGAAGCTTACAAGAGGTGAAACAGATCATGATACTCATAAGTGCAATATCAATGGTGGCAAATTGACTAGTGCAATTCTAGAAACACAAAACATATGTGGAAGATTTGAACTTGGGAGGGAAGCAAAAGATAGCATTCAGCAAACCCATGGTATGAGGAAAAATGTAAGTCAACAAAATGGCATATACGGAACTAGTGATTATTTAAAAAAAATGAAGAATACATGAAAATGAGGTGGAAGAGTTGAAATGGTTAGGGAGGCAGGCCCTTAATAAATTGTGAAAAGATCTGCAACAAAGTAAAAAGAAAATGAAAAAAATAGTATTACAACTTCTTGATGGTTGGAGTATGTGAAGCAACTATTTGATTGTGTGAAATATAAAGACATCTCAAAATTAGCATAAAAGCAAAGTCCGGAAAAGATGTTAGGAAAGATATTAAAAGGTTGCAAGTGGTACAATGTGAGATAATTAATGGATTGTAGATGTTGAATATCTAAAATAGGGGTTGATGTCGTTGCATTACATAATTAGAGGCATTCAATGGTGTTGCTCTAAAAGGATTTTGAACAAAGAGGACTAATGGCCTATTCATACCTTTTGATGAGTAGAGATGCTAATAACCCCTTAAAATTATAGGACTATTATTTGGAAACGTGGTTTAACATATAATTAGTTGCTGGTTGAAGAACAAGGAAAGATGGTAAAATGACAAGCAAGTTTAAGACCAAAGCATTCAACAAGAGACCATTGTCACTCTACACTTCTAATTGAAAATGCATGGGATAACTAAGGAGGGAGTCTCTTTGTTGTTTTGTTGACTTCCATAAGGCATATAACATATTGTCTAAAAATGAGTTGTAGGGTAGGATGAAGAAATTGGTCATATGGAAGAAAATATGACAATAGTCGAGATTTATGAGCCAATTGAATCCAAATTTAAAAATGCAATAATTTTAGAATGCTTTGAAAATGCATGGGATAACTACGGAGGAGTCTACTATTGTTTTGTTGACTTCCATAAGGCATATAACATATTGTCTAAAAACAAGTTGTAGGGTAGGGATGAAGAAATTGGTCATATGGAAGAAAATATGACAATAGTCGAGATTTATGAGCCAATTGAATCCAAATCTAAAAATGCAATAATTTTAGAATGCTTTGAAAGTGACATGGGTTAAACAAGGATGCCTACAATACCTTGTCTATTTGGCTCGTATGTTGACAAACTAGAAGAATTAATACACGAGGGGTTGTGTCACTATTACATTTCAAGCGTTTTAAGTCAAAATTAAGATGAATTTTAACACAAGTTTTTCAACTTCAATTTATGATATTGTGTATGACATTATATGATGTTGTTAAAGCATCGCAAACTTGTTCGATTTCATTTACATTGCCTTAGGAAAATTTAACAACAATATGCATGGCATCCACGTGTTGTTGGTTTGTCATTATCCCATTATATTTGTATCATTCCTTGTCATAATGTTGTTAGCATGTCGTTGGTTAATTGTTTTAGGTGTTGTTAATGAGTTTTCGATTACATTTTTGCATATAATTAGAATGTTGTACACTTGTGGAAAATCCAATTATAAACTAAATAAAAATCATAATCTTGTTATTAATATTTAATCAAGAGCCAATAAATGACAATTGATTAGATGGTAAATGATAAATCACAATAATAAAATATGTTAATTTGTAAAGAAAATTATTCATTACAAATTAATTTTATTTATTGAAATAATAATAATTGTATAAAATAAATTATTCAATAGTACCACTTCTTTTTATTATTTAATTAATTATTTCTATATAAAAAAAAATCTTTAATCAATTTTAATTATTGCTTTAATATTTCGATTAAAAAATATGGAAGTAGTATATTGTAACAAACAATTAATAATGAACATTCTTATGTTATTATCAAGTATTTAAATTTCTTGCACTTTTAATGCCCCGTACCCAAGTGACCCTTTTCATCTCCCTCGAACCACATAGAGGAGATGTCAATTATCTATATGTAGATAGATAGGTAAAATGAAATAAATCAAATGTAACTATCAATGAATTATTGAAATTATATGCAACTAAATTCAACATAGTTAATAAATGTCCATTAAGTAGTGTTGTAGTGGAAGTTGGTGCCTCTTGTTAATAAGTGGTCCAAGTTTCAAATCTCGCTCTATGTTAAGTCAAACCCATTGTTTGAAGGATTCCTTGTTAATGGGGCGTTGTGATAAAGCAATTTCTATATCATGAGAATGTGGTCTAAATGCTTAAATTTTCATGTTTGTATGGATCCAAGACCATGGGTTGTTCTCGTGTACTCTTAACCCAAAAAAACATAATTTATAAATTTTATATTTATTTTGTGATGCACTCACTTATCATCATCATCTACATCTTTGTAATGGTTGAATGTCACAAATGGTTACATTCCTAAAATAATGAATTATTTAAACAATATTTAATTAAATTACTATTTATTCTTGGAGGTACTCACTTCTTGTCATCATCTACATATTTGTAATGGTTGAACGTCACAAATGGTTACATTCTTGAAACAATCACAAAGATAATGAACCAAATTGTCATTCATTTGCATATTGAATAAATATGTCTTAAAATATTTATCTTGAGCAGAGTGTTCATACTATTATTTAAAAGCCTATCACCCCTATCACCCAAAGTTGACAACTCTTTTTAGGTTTGTCGAGGTATCCCTATTACTTCGGGACAATATTTCATGTGTCACTTTTATGCGATTAGCATATGTTTTTAAAACTAATAAACCCATGCTACATATTCAAACCATATTTTTCAATTCATATTTTGAATTTTATTTCATCCCTTTTTAAAAATCAAGTATGCATAATTTTATATTGCTATTGAATCAATTTTTAAATAGAAACCACAATTTTGAAACCTATGTATCTCAATTTGGTCACTATTTGTTGAAAATTTGAAACCTCCAATGACATAAATTATAGAATCTGCATTTTTATGTCATATATTTCAAAAATAAAATCCCACATAAAAATTCCAAACCACCAAATTAAAATCTTAAATTATTAATGTTAATTAAACATAAACCATATACAAAACCCAAAAAAATAAACTCTTAAAAACCTTAAATTTAAATACAATAAAACCATAGACAAAAATCTAAACAATAATTAAAGATATAACCTTAGACAATGCTCCACACAACCCTAAACAAATTTAAGAAAAACAAATCAACAACAACATTGAAATGACTTACTACAAAAACAAATAAATAAACAAACCCAACCGCAATCATTAATATCTCGAAAGCTCCACTAAAATAATATGGCTTAATCAAAATGAGGAAAAAAACAATAGGTGCAAAATTTAGCGTAAAAATAACTACAAACTTGTTGAAAATTTATAAATTCAAACAATAAACCAAGTCCACTAAAATCCTTGTTATGCAACCTAATTATGGGGCTAAAAATAGACTAGAAAACAAAAATTATAGCCCTAACATAATTTAAAAATGTGGTATCAACGTGTATGTGTAATAATTGCTTTCATTTCTTCCTGGATCTTAATTCAAAGACAAAATTACATAGAAATGGGGCGGATGTAGGGGAGACAATGTTAAGAAAAAATTGTAAAAGGTTTCACACCGGATAAGAATGTGAGGGACTAGTTAGGGTTTTTTTCCTTAACCTTTTTTTTCATTAAAAAAATAAAAAATTGATGTGTCATGCATTTACATTAATTGTTCAACATATTTATAATATAGGAAGGATACATGTGTATGAAGTTTATAACATGATGAACAGAAAAACACATTGTCATAAACTTGTAGTATATAGTCATAGGTGTATCGGAAATATTTCTAAAACAATACAATAAATTATAAGCAATAAATAATTTAACTTAAATGCCATTCAAACATAATTAAATATAATATTACACTTCAATTGAATTGAAGGATGAAATTCAATTATAATTGACTTTATTTTAGGATTATGTCATTAAATTATTGTAGAAATAGGTAAACCGAAAAATGTAAAGCTATCATGCCATAAAAAAGAAATGATGGGCTTTAAGACAATTGATCACATCATTTATATTTATTTTTCAAAAATATTGTTTGATTATATCATTCTTTGTTTCCATCATTTAGATTTCTTGTAATGCCTCTCTTGACTTAAGATGACCTCTACAATTAGATGTCTCATTCCTTTCTTGACAAAGCTCACTAGAGTTATTAAGTTATCATTAACTCAACGGTGGCTTACTCTAGGAACCTAATTTTGGCATGAGATTAATTAATTGCTTAGGTGCTAGTGTATTTGTGTTAATTGATTATCGGTTCAAATTAGACTCTTGTTGACAAAAGTTCCTTGTGTTTGTTTGAATGTTGAAATGGTCCTTTCGTTGGATTGACATTCAACTTATCTCTCTTGTGTCAACTCTATTAGTCATTGTTCAACCTTTTTGCCTCCCCTTCCTCATGTTTTCTATTTGGTCGATGTTTTCCTCTCTTTCCCCTATTTCCCAACAATTTTGTGTCTTTTTCAAGAACCTTATCGTTATGGTTATGGTCACCTTTTTGGCCATTTTGACCCTTATTTCATGTTCACATGGTTACTTGTATTCTTTTCTCCAATTTCCCTATGTCAACATGTGAGCCAATAATGTTTTAGCATTTAGTCAAGGAGTCTACAAATACATAAGTGTGTTGAGAACATGGATATACATGAGCTACCTCAAAATAACAAGGTATTTATTTGTTTCAAGAGCATACCCATACCAAAAACACAATTCAAACATTTAGAGAAGATCCTCTATCATTTGCTTGTTTCATTGATTAAAACATTGTGAAAATAAGGGTTAAGAGACTTGCATTATGATGGAATATTTGTTGAAATACATGTACTTGGTGTAATGATAGTCAATTTGTTCAAATTTCTAAGGGCCTAATAATAATGGTGGGATAACACATGGCCCCATTATTTCTCACTAATTTTTATGTTCTTATAAGGTGTTGTGGGATTTTTAGGGTTCTTAGGAAGGAGAGTTATTTCCCGGTGACTTGTAACAAGTTTTAGAGGTGTGAGAGAGGTTTTAAGAGCCCGGGGATGATGAAGATTTTCAATTTTGTAGTATCTAAAATTTTCAAAATTATAATGCCATTGTTTTGGTCGTGCCATTAATGAATGCTATGGTTTCGATCAATGTTCTATATTTCACCTAATTGTTTTGTGCATGTTTCACCTTACTATTTGAACTACTTTACCACTACCGGTTTATGATGGTTGTATCTAAAACGTAAATACATGTGTATCACTCTAAATCCCAAATTCTTAAGTATTTTTAAGCATTCAAATTATTATGATTCTCCCAAGTTCCTATATTGTTAATTTAGGAAATTAGGTCTAATTAAACCTAGTTGCCAATTTTACATGGTTAGTGCAAAACAAATTTCCACATCTACATTTTGATGAACTCGATCAATGTACACCCAAACTAGAGTTTCCCCTTGATGTGAATTCACATTTCAAGGTTAGTTGTTACTTCCTTGAGGTGAATTTGATAGCCATATGAATTGTATTACTTATATTCTTTAAGTTTATTAACACTAGCTATTGTGTGTGACATTGGTTGTAAATTATATTTTACATGTTATATCCTTTATACAATCTAAGTTGATTCGGTCTAAAATTGCAACTAGAAGAAGCGTTATGCTCGATTCTAATCTAGTTGATCTTGTTGAAATTCTTTTAATTAATCTTAGAGCTTGTGTGAAAAAGAGAATGATTATTCTCAATGATGCCATGTTGATCCTAAATATGTGCATTATCTTCCTATTGATATTTTTTGAATGATATTTCTATGAAGGGCCTCGGGTGTTATTGAATGTGAAAGTAGTAAAGGGAAACATGTTGCTTAAAATGACCAACAACTTTGAGATCTATCTAAACTTTGAAAACATCTCTTGAAAAATCCTAATAAAATAATTGGCTTGTTGAATGTTCTACTAGATGTCCAATCTCAAACCCAAGCTTAATAGGGTTCCAATGGTGTGATTATACAAGATAATACCTATAAGTTTATAAATGGATTCTTGAATGCAATTAATAATGATAATAAACTTAGGGGATCACCTTATTTACATATTAATGTAGCCATTTCTTATATTTCTTATAACAATGTTCGTTCTCGTACTTCTAATTTTAATGATTTTCTTTCTTCTCAAACTCCTTTAATCAAATTTTAATCGCTATTTTTTTGTCATTCTCAATGGATTTGAACTCCCAACTTGCCTTTGAAGCTCCTTCTATTTCTTACTATGCTTATTAGTTGGTTTATTTTCCAATGTTTCTATTTCAAATCATTCTACTACTACTTCCATTCCCTCTTTTGAAATTACTAATATGATAGCATTGCAAAACTAATTAAGGTGTTATCATTAATGTTCTCAAGATCCATGAAATAAGATCTCTTCCAATGATGTATTGCTCAATGATTGGGCTTATGAAGTGTTTTCTTATCCATTTCTAGTAGATATTTTTGCTCCAAAGTCTAACTTATGCAATGGAAAAGGAGATCTAATTCACCACCTTAGGTTATTTTATACCTCTTTTAAACTTTGCATATGTTGGATAAATTAATAAATATATTATTTCCTAGAAGTTTGAAGGATTGTGCACTTGATTGGTTCTATCATTTACCTTATGAACCCTTTTATGATTTTATCACATTAGATAATGATTTCCTTGAAATTTTTTAATGAAGATTACTATAAATGTTACTTACACATAGATTTCTCAACTAAGAAAGGTACCAATGAGAATATTGGTGAGTATGTACTTAGATTCAAGACTATGGCTATCAAAATATCTCACAAATAGTGTAAGAGTGAACTTCAAAGCCTAATTTCTCAAATCTTTCTTACACATTTCTAAGACAAAGTAGTCTTGAATGCTTCTTAATCATTCAATGAAGTTTGTCACTTACTTATAAATATCAAGATAAATTATTTATAGGAAAATTCAAGCTATGGAAAACTTCAAGGAAAAGAATAGCGATAATACAATTTCGACCTAAAACTAAAGCCAAGGTGTGTAGCAAGCATTGTAGAACAACCAAACAACAACACTTTAGTTTTATCAAAACAAAGGGTATGCAAATAATTTACAAGGTTAAGTAAGAGTCCTCAAAAGGTGTCACATCAATTGTGATGAACATAACTTGGTTATTTTACCTTCTATTATAGAATTGTATTACTCAAGGCATTTTCCTAGGAACTATGATGTGAGTGCATATTGTGTTTATCATAGAGTTTATCCTTAAAAATATGCATACCTTTGAAACATAAGATTCAATACCTCATTGAAGTAATTGAATCCAAGTAGAAGGAACCAATAGTTTCTTGAATGAATCAATGGCTTAGTTAAACCAACAATTGACAATATTTATGAATTCACTTTGAAACCAATGTACTTAATCACTAGATCAAAGTAATGTTCATATGATGAACACAAGGGACCAATCAAAATATTGTAAAGATAAACCAATTGATATATTTATTATTGTTCTCATGATTTCCTTAAGAAAGAGGGAGCCTTCTCCCATTGTGTTTTATGAAATTCAAATACCAAATGATAACTCTTGAAATGAAAAATTATTCATATGCACTCTTATAAGAAAATATTCACAACAAGCATGGGGATTTATGATTGATAATGTTGCAAGTATCAAGGTGTGCACAAATAAGTTTGTTGATAGATTTGGATATTGCAAGAGAGACTTAACATACATTACCACAATTATTATAGGATATAATGAAATTATTCAAAATCCACTGATTATATATTGTTACCTATCAAAATGGGTCTTGATATCGTCTTAGTTTGGTTTTATGTGGCACATAAAATTATTCATATGACATGTTTATTGGAAGATAATACAATGGAAGAAATACCATCTATTGTTTTAAACTTTTACACAAGGACCACATCATTATCATAACTAAAGACATTCCTCCCACCCCAAAACATATTGAGGTTAAGGCCATATTTAAAGAGACACCAAAAAACCATCAACTATTAGACCTTAAGCAAGTGGGAAAAATAATTTAAAATACCATATTAAACATGTAAGAGTATGCTTAGAACAACCTCTCATTGTACAATCATAAATAATTCTCACAAATGATAACATTTTCAAGGTAATGTAAAGATGAAGGATCATACCATTTTGATTAAAGTTACCATAAAACACAATGGTGATGTAATTGATGATAACAATAACATATCTAATGATTTACATTTTTATATCTCATGGAGATCTACTCAACCTAATGTTACTTTGTATGATACATGTGTTTCTCAAGTATATAGACTATGATGAGGACTCCTTTGAGTATGATTATATAATAAGTTACAACTAGTCATTTGTATGTGATATCAAGATTTCTATATTAATGTATACATTTTCCTTTTTGTTTCTCATTTTTAATAGTTTTTTCCCTTACTTTTCATAGTTACTTTTACTCGATGTTGTACATAGTTTCCTTTTGAACCACCTTCACGTTAGGTTGATGTCCCTACTTTCTTTGTATCGTTATATGATGTCGGCATATGATTATGACGATGACATGGTTTTCCAATTTTTCCTTTATTATTTTCTTACCCACTCTGGGTCATGCATACTTTGTCATGTTTTTGATCTCATATTTTTGAGATTTTTCCTTACATTTATTCTTGATAGCCTCCTCTTCTATATTGATATGTCATAGCATCAACTAATCTAGATGATATTTCGAGAAAGAATGATCCATACCATCATTTAGAGTAGGATTTCTAAAATTCTATTTTTACGGAACTCCTAAAATCTATTTTTAGTAGTTTTTGACATATTTTTGTTATTTTTATTTTTATGGTCTTTAGATTATTTCTAGGATTCATCCAATATAGTGAATAAAAACACTTTTGCATGAATTGTTTCTTTGATTTCACTTGTACTATCCTTCCAATCTATCATGTGCTTCACAAATTGGGTCAACTGGATAGAAGAATTGCCCTTGTTAAGGAGCACTCAAAAATAATAATATAGCAATAGGATAAATATAATTTTTTTCCCACTTTTTCCCATTCAAATTCACGTCCATATAGGAGGACATTTTGATTCCCATTTGAAACTTTCCATTTTCTATTCTTAGCAAATTTCTATTCGCGTATTGTACCACATATCTTCTACAATGTTTTCTTGTTATATATATATATATATATCTATAATCATATATATATTATATATATATATATTTCTATTTTATATATATATATATTTCCTATAGAGTATTATGAAAATATTTTCAAGGCATAGATCTACAAAGTTTTCCCATTTTTACATATATTCTCAAATGCAATGATCTACGGGATTATGTCTCTCATATAGAGTTTTATTAATTTTTATACATACTTAGTTATAATATCATTATTTGTCTCTGTAATTACAATTTTGTTTCAAAACACACTTATCTTATTTATGTATTTTTAGTTCTTGAATTACAAATTTATTGATATAACACATTTAGTGTCACTACTAGTGTGTTGTCCATTAATAACACCAAAAATTAGGATCAACCTTTTTATTTTCTTTCAATACTTATTTGAGATTTAGGTATATTTTTATTGTTTTCCTTTAATTGCTTTATAAGATTCTATTAATTTGTATTACAAATTTGTTTTAACCCTCATCCTTGAATTAGATTGCTTTGTCCTATCCAAAAATAATATGTTACCTTTCACATGATGAAAGAAAAATTGCGGGGCACCACAACTCTAAGTTCACGTGTTTATGATGGATGAAGTATTGAAATAAAAATTCTCATTTTTCATTTTGCACTCTCGTTGATTTCTTACTTTCTTATCCTTAGTTTCTTAATTTCATTGATTGCTCCATGTATTTTAAAAATGATTTCCTTTATCTTTCCTAATTATGACTTTACATTATTCCATCTGACGCAATTGATGTGCTTTCCTATTATGTGTATATTCTCGTGTGTTTCATATGTCATGTAGTAGTTGGGTTCATGCTCAACATTATTTCTTGTCCTTACCTTCATTTTCCATTATCCATATCATGCATATATTGGGGAATAGAACATAGCTTGTACTTTACACTATTCATACTTGGATAGGGGTATATCGATTATTATGTTATATTGACTACATCAGGGCACATTACTAAGATATTTTTATTGATTATGTTATGCCCACAAATAGTCCTCTTAATTTTGCATTCACATGGTTTATATCTCATCCACAAGTGGGAAATAGATATTTGTTTACAAATTGCTTATATATTTCCCAAAAGGGACATATTAATCTAGTATTGTGTTGTCATGCAAATGTGCAACAAGAAATTTACAATTTTTGAGCATGAGAATGATACCCCTATATCAAAATTTTCAAGTTTTACCTTACCAAGACATTGCGGGTCTACCCGTCCTCAACACCGACCTTACCCATTCAATTCAATGACCCCTAGTGGATGTTAACTCATTCCCTAGGTGAATTAAGAAATTTAGGTCAATCCCCTAGGTGAGTTTAGGAGTCCTTGAAGAATGCAATTTTTGGGCGAGTTGTTGGAAGGGCTACCACTGGCCTTTCGAGGACTGGTGCAACCCCATAGAGTGGAGAAGAGGATCAAAATCAAACATGGAGATGAATCTAATGTCTAAAAACATCAATGAATTTATTTTGGAAGGTTTAGGAAATATTTGGAGGAGTTGGGGTAGATTCATCAAAAATAAGGTTCTTAGGGCTAGGCGGTGCACATAGACAAAAAGCTACTAAGATTCGAAGTGATTCTAGGAGTTCGGATGAATTTAGGAGCTAAAAGATACATCGTATGAAAGGGAATTCAGATCTATACAAGATTATGAAATCATATTTTTCACAACACCTTGTACAATAGGTTTATATCTATTTTTTCCATGCTTAACTATGAAGCTAAAATAAAAATGATCATTTTCATGGCTTGAATGGATAAATTAAGAGCTGAGACACCCACCATTGGATTTAGAAGGACATTTTCAGTCAAATTCATATAATTTTTTTCCAAATAATTTCATTGGGAGCTCAAGTTATCACCGTCACAAGTTGTCCTCAAGGTAAGCTTCCGACAGTTAGTCAAATTTTGTAGAGGACATATGTTAGCTCCGGAGCACAGTGCATTTTGGTGTCCCTTTCATCTCTTAAGAAAAGGGACATAGGGGACAATAAAATGTACCTAGCCCTATTTTTACCTTTGGTCACACATGGAACCCTCTAGATTGCACGGTATAGCCCTAGGTGAATTAGGAAAATTAGGTCAATCCCCACAGGTGATTTTAGAGTCCTTGAAGAATGCTATTTTTGGGCATTTGTTGGAAGGGCTACCATTGACCTTCCCAGGATCTGGTGCAACCCCCATAGAGTGGAGAAAAAGATAAAAACAAAACATGGAGATGAATCTAAGGTCTAAAAGCATCAAGGAAAGTATTTTGGAAGGTTTAGGAAAGATTTGGAGGAGTTGGGGTAGATTCATCAAAAACAAGGTTGTCGGGCCTAGGCGGTGCACTGGGTCAAAAAGCTACTAAGATTTGGGAAGTGATTATGAGAGTTCTAGATGGATTAGGAGCTAAAAGAGACATCGTAAGAAATGGAATTCAAATCTATAAAATATTATGAAATCATATTTTTCACAACACCTTGGTGCAATAGGTTTATATTTGGTTTTTTCCATGCTCAGCTAGGGAGCTAGAATAAAAATTCAAGTTTTCATGGATTAAATGGATAAATCAAGAGCTGAGACACCCACCATTGGATACCGAAGGACATTTTTAGTCAAATTCATATAAATATTTTCCAAATAATTCCATCGGAGCTCAAGTTATCGCCGTCACAAGTTGTCCTCAAGGTAAGCTTCTCAGCAGTTAGTCAAATTTTACTGAGGACACATGTCAACTTCAGGAGCTTGGTGCATTTTTGTGTCCCTTTCATCCCTTAAGAAAAGGGACATAGGGGATAGTAAAATGTGCCTAGCCCTATTTTTCCCTCTGGTCACACATGGAACCCTCTGGATCACTAGTTCAACCCCTAGGTGCTTGCCAGAGCCTATCCCCTCAATCATTCAGATCATGACAAGTGGCGCAACCTGGCATGATGTGTAAATTGATGAACCTTTTTACCTTTGGAAAAAGGAAATGGACATGAAAATGCACCTAGCCCCTTGTGGCCTCCTAGTCATCAATACGACCTTCTACAATGCAAGATTCAAGCCCCAAGGAGCTAGTTTGAGCTAAATGCACAACCATCGGATACTTGCCAAGTGTCAGCTCCATGAGCGATGTGAAAATTGATGTCCCTTTCATGTCTTTAGCTATAGGGACATAGGGGATATGAAAATTCTCCCAACCCAAAGCATGCCTCTTGATCCTCCATGCATTCAAATTCCAGTCCATAGGTGCTTCTCTCAAGCTTTCTAGCCCAAATGCTAACATGTTGGATGTTTGAAAAGTGTCGCGAGGAGGCGTGATATGAAAATTGATGTCCCTTTCATGCCTTTAGCTAAAGGGAAATTAGGGACACAAAAATGTGCCCAACCCCAACTTCAAAATTTGAAAAAATCTAACTTCTTTTTCGTTTCTTGCTTTTTCTCCATTGTTGCCCATGAAACTCACTGCCAAAAGAAAGTTGCAGAGAACTCCCAATCCACCATTGCTGCACTCTAAACCAGCTTCATAAAATCCTCCACACCATGAAAACACAACAATTTCAAAATAATAACATCTCGTAAGATCGAAAAATGGAAGAAAGAAATGAAGAACTCCATTCAAAACCCTCGTACCCGTAAAATAAAGAAATCGACATATCTTGCAAACCAACGCATGGATTGTGACAAGATTTTTTGAAATCTTCACCATTTTCAGAGGCCATAAAATCCCCCATAACAAATATCCCATACACAACAAGTTTTTTCACAATGAAGAACTCTTCTTCTTGGCACAACGAAGAGAAAAATAAAATTTCCCACCAAATTGACAATCAGTTTGAAGAGAAAATCACCTGTGGAACAAGGAAGAAAAACCAACATCGAAAATATAATTTTCATTGTGATTCTAAGGATGAAATGGAAACCTTCATTTTCAAGCTCCATTAATGGTTACGTGTGTCCATAGCTGCCGTTGTGGAAAAATTGATAATTGAAAATCTCATGAACTAGTGATTGGGTAAGCCTAAAATTTCAAAGGGGTGATATTGGGTAAAATATCATATCGAAAACTTCGTTCCATTGTGATCTAACCACTAAAGAAAACTTGATAAAATAGCATGCCTATTACATGAGAGACTCGCTATTTCGGGTAAGTGACCATTTAAGAAACTACGAAGGAGGTGGTGAACCCAAAGGAAGTATTGTAGACATAAATAATTGAAATGGTCATCTTGGTCCATAATCGAAACTTACTAAAAATAGTAAGTGGTCCCACAACACCCGTTAAAAATACAAAACCAGCCTAGAAGGCATGGGGAACACAAGGAGAAGGAGGAATCCAAGTTGTCACATCCATATCCAATCAAGGTGTGAGAGAGTTGAATTTTCACAATTACTAAAAATAGTAAGTGGTCTCGTAGGCACTTACTAAAAATATTAAGTCATTCTGGAGAGTGGATTTCACAAAAGGAGCATACCAAGATTTGAACATCCAAGTTGACATCACCATTTGGGGACCAAAGAGGAAAAATATTGACACTTACCAAAAATAGCTTCCCTTCCCATGTATAGTAAGTGTAAAGAGACGAAGATCCATTCAAGTTTATAAAATGGGAATTGTCATTGGATATTGCCTCCACCAACATTCAATGCCCGTCTCCTCAATGTGCTATCTTCGCCAGTGGGTCGTAACATTTTCACAATAAGCATCTTTGGCGTCTCTCATGGATCTTTCAGGACTCATCTTAGGAGACCATGACAGTGTCTTTCGACACTTACTACATGGTTTGGGTCATAGGTATATCATATGCGGGTGGGAGTTATGGTCATCGACAAAAACATTCAACAACACTCAACCCAAAGTGCCCGTGAGGCGATTTGAAGGAATTTATCATGGCACATGGAGTTCAAAGATTCAGAGTTTCACTACATTTGGAGTTTTCCATCGACAAAGACCAGCATACTTCATCAGGAACGACATCTCCTCTTCTTCTTCTCTCTCTTCTACTCCTCCCCCCAACTTTCTCTCTCTTCCATGTTCTAATTAATCGTTAGGGTTATAATTTTTCATAATGTCTTAAGTAATTAAAAATGATTTTATTTTCAATGTAATAAGTCACCCTTAAGTTATAAAAGGGGACTTAATGTTTTCCTAAGAATGTGAAAAGTTTCAAGGCATATGAAGGGTCAATGGGGGATAAGCGAAGAGACTTCCAAAATTCTATAAATTGTAATGAGATCCTCATTCAAAGGGGTTCTAATTATGAAATTCTTCTAGTTGGTTATATTCTTGTAAGTTCATGAGAGAGATTTTGCTTACTTGTGAGTGAAAAGAGTTAGCCATTTTTCTCTCTAATTTCTTCATTCCTTCACTATGTACAACTTTTGTTTGAGCATCAATATAAGAAGAAGGAGTTTCTATCCTTTTTTGACTAAGGGATTTATTGATACTTTGTGCTCATAAATTCTAATTAGTCTTGTTGTTACTTACATAGTTGTTTTCTTTTTAATTTTAATGCATGTGATGAAACTTCTTCCTGATGTTCGCAAGACTTTGATTTTCTACTTGCATCATTAGTTCTCTTATCTTTCATTCTCACTCCCTTCTTGCTCTTTTGACAAAGTCCTCTCTAGCAAAAATTGCTAGCTTAGGGTTAGTGGAGTGCCCCTGTTGGATCCACGAATCGCAAGGCCAACTTGGATAAATCTCACCTTACTTGCACATACATATACGAAGTTTCACCGGTTAAGTGTAGGGACTTATATTCCCAGTGTTGGCAAGAAACCCATAAATTTGTCCACATGATAAATTTTCTCGCCAATATTTTGGCATTCACTATGGGGTAGATTTAGCAGCATTTGCACCCAAAGCATGACCACAAGGTTTGAAAATCCAAAAAAATTCAAATATCCCAAAAAATCAGTTTTCAATAGAAAATAATTTTTGAAGGTGACTCCATTAAGGAACGAACCCCACACATTCGTTTTGCATCACATTGAAAAAATTCCTAGTTTAGAGTGAAGTACCAATGAGTGAAAATGAAGAATAAGAATAAGAGGATTTCCACGAATTATAAAATTTTGATCAACCATCATTTTGGAACATCTCTTGCAAAGCCAAGAAATGTGAAGGAAAGAAGGCTCACACTATCTCCACAAAATCTAGAAAGAGACTTTCTAGAATAGAGAAAATCATCATATGTGAAGACCCAACTATCAAGTCATGGTGGTTATAATTCAAGAAGAGTGCAGCTAAAGGAAAAAATGGGAATTTCTCCTGCCGATAATCAAGAATCTAAGAGATGGATGAAGAAGGTTCAAAAGAGATACAAAAGGTTGTATGAAGGACAAGATGGTGCAAAATCCACCGAAGGTAACTTTTTCAACTTCATGTAGTTGACCAAGAAACTCATGACATTGTATTTCATCTCCCTTCCTCTAGATGACTTCCTTGTGTATGGTGATGAAGAAATGGACATTATAAGAAGGGAATATGTGCAGAAGCTTCTAGATGCAACAAGGAAATCCTGACCCCTCCTACCATGAAGTTTGGAGATATGCTTTAGCTTTGCAAAGGAGATATGAACATCTTGAAGCACTCCATCAAGAGGAAGAAGAAGATATTTTTCCTATGGAGGAAGACCCCGAAGATCATTCATACCACAGGGTGTTCATCCCCAAAAGGTTTTTGAATTTTCTAAAGAAGATCTTATCTTGGAGCCTTCTGATGAGAATCAAACCAATCTTATAGAATATTTGAAGGACAAGGTGACACATAATCCATGGAAGATGAATTTTGCAACCTCATGTAGCTCACTACAAAATTGAGAACATTATCTTTTTTCTACCATTTTATAGATGAATTCCTTGCATACGGTGATGAAATGAACATATTGAAAAGAGAATATGTGGAAAGGATTTAGATCATAATAGAAGGAAATTATGATCATGAAGCCTATCAAGAAATTTGGAGGTGTGCTCTAGCTTTACAAAGAAGGTACAAATACCTCAAATCACTTCATGTTGTCTAAAATGAAGAAGCTCAAGAGGATCTTGATGATTATCTACGTGCTACTGAGGTGTTTGTCCTAGGAGATTCTTGGATGCTCCTGAAGAAGATCCTATCCTTGAACCTTCCAATGAGTACCAAAGAAACATCATGGAAGATGATGATGAAAGAGACATGGAGGTGGAACCGCCATTCATCAACTCTTTTTGGCTCGAGAAATAGTCCCTTAGGAAGTAATATATTCAATAGAGGATTCTTGTTTCCTAATGGATGATTCAATGCTTTTGAAGACTCCACCAATGATGAAGAATTCAAAGTAAGCATGAATAATCCCCTTTCAAATTTTGATTTTTCAATTAATGATGAAATGGACATGTGCAAAGAAGTGAAAGAAATCCACCCAACATCATGGACTGAAAATGATGAATTCAAGATGGTCATGGAGGATTTTCCCTCCTATTTTGATCCTTCAAGTGATGTAGAGATGATGGATGAAGAAATGAAGATAGTCGAAGAACCAAATTCTCTTCCTAATTCAATCATGGATGATCTGATGGAAGAATCTCACTTCCTTTCCAAAGCCAAGGAGAATGAACAGTTTGAACACAATCTTCTCACCCAAGGAGAAAATGATCATCATGAGGATGGTATATGGATTTTGAGCTCGAAGGAGTGCCTTTCCCACAATGCATGGACCTCTTCTCCTTGTTTTGATCTCGAAGGAGGTTCCCATATATCGGAATCAAGTGTACCCGTGCTTGCAATAAATTGAATCTTTGGTGACACAAAGCATGGAAGAGGTGAATGAGGATTTTTCAAATGAATCATGGGCATGGATGGATCATATTTTCAACCATTTCTTGGAGGCACAACATAAAAATTCTTCCAATGAGGATAAAAATGAGCTTATGGAAATTTCAGAAGAGTTATCTATGTAAGATCTCTTGAAGGCTGTAGAAGACATTGAATATCCTCAAATCAATATTGAACTCTTGACCCAAGATATGGACATGCAAGACATGTATGAATCAATTTGTGCTTCCCATTTTGGTACATAAATTTTTATGTTGAGATGGAGCAGTTAGATAAATTGATGTCCTCCCGATGTTGTGGTTTGTGGTGGTAGAGGTGAGAAAATGTACTTTCCTTTGTTCAAAGAAGTCCATGAGTGTAAAAGGAGGGTTCTTGAATCTCCTTTGGAGGTCCCCAATCTTGAAAACAACATATCTTCTATAAGAAGATAATATAGTATGGAAAAATTTGAGATGAAAATTGAAGAGATTTGTTCAAGACAAAGTGAAACGTTGCAAGATTCTTAGGAATGCGTTTGAGATCAACTTGTTCCCACCACTTTAGAATGCTCCACCAACATAGAACATGAGTTCATGTGGAAAAATACAATGAAGGGTAAAGGATACCTCTATGAAGAAATTAAGGGTTGTAACTTTGGAAATTATATCTAAATGGACTTTAAACAACAAAGGATGAAAGTGCATGATTCTTATCAAAGAATTCAAAATCAGAGTATACTCACCACTAATCAAGATCTGATATATTTTGAACATATCTCCATGTTACAACATTTTATCGGGGGAATGTGAAGGGATTTAATTCGATGATATAACCTCTATTTTGGAGAGTACTCACCTAGAGAAGCAAAACAAGATGTCAAGATAACTCCTCGAGAGAGAAGGAAATCATTTTGTTCTCACTCCTCCTGAGTACCTTGCTAATAAAGAAATGATTTTAGGATGCCATCCAAGTATGAATAATGTCTCCATGATGAGGTCAACATTTCCAATTTTAAAGTATGAAGGAATGGTGTATCATGCTCCCATGATATCAAGAGGAATCCTCAAGAGGCAAGAGTCTCATGAAGGTGATACAAATTCTCAATGTGAATATGAAGATGGAGTTTTGGTAAGTATTATTATTCTCAAACCATACAAATCCATCACAAGAGCATGGTTTGATCAAATAACAATCTTTATGATTCAAAGGTCAAACTTCAATCCATTATTTCATGATGGCATGTACTTTTCTCAACCGTTGTAGGGTATGTGCATATTCTTTCCCCACCTCTATAGTTGTCCCTCCCACTATATATAATTTCCCTTTCCTATTGTGTGTTTCATTTTTATTGTTGTTGTGTGTGTATGTGTGTTCTTCCTACCTTACTTTCTCCTTCTCTCTGTAAGTTGTACACGACTCCGTAGGGCCCAATGGATAAGGCATTGATCAATATAAGTTGAGATTATGGGATTCTTCATGTCATGTCTTCACTGTGCTCATTCCATACCATGTCCCCAAGCTAGAGCCAGCTATTGTCATGCAGATGTGAAACAAGGAAATTTATAATTTTTGAGCATGACAACGATACCCCTGCATCAAAATTTTCAAGTTTTACCTTTCCAAGACACCCCAGGTCTACCTGTCCTCAACAATGGCATTACCCAATTAGTCCAATGACCTCCAATGGATGTTAACTCATTACCCTAGGTGAATTAGGAAATTCAGGTCAATCCCCCTAGGTGATTTTAGGAGTCCTTGAAGAATGCTATTTTTGGGTAGTTGTTGGAAGGGCTACCACTGACCTTCCCAGTATTGGTGTAACCCCCTAGAGTGAAGAAGAGGAGAAAAATAAAACATGGAGATGAATCAAGCTCTAAAAACATCAAGGAATTTATTTTGGAAGATTCAGGGAATATTTGGAGGAGTTGAGGAAGATTCATCAAAAACAGGGTTCTCGGGCTTAGGCGGTGCATGGGGTCAAAAAGCTATGCTAAACTTTGGGAAGTGATTTTGGGAGTTCTAGATGGAGTTAGGAGCTAAACAAGAATATTAAAAAGGGAATTAAGATCTATAAAATGGTGAAATCATATTTTTCACAACACTTTAGCGCAATAGGTTTATATCTAGTTTTTTCCATGCTTAGCTAGGAAGCCAAAACATATATGATTTTTTAGGGATTAAATGCAGAAATAAATAGATTCTATCCCCACAATTGGATTCAAAATTACATTTTAGTCAAATTCATATAATTTTTTTCCAAAACATTTGATCGAAACTTAAGTTATCATCATCACAAGTTGTCCTCAAGGTAAGCTTCCGACAATTAGTCAAATTTTACAGAGGACACATGTCACTCCAGGATCCTGGGCATTTTGATGTCTCTTTCCATACCTTAAGAAAAGAGACATTGGGAATTAAAATGTGCATAACCCTATTTTCCCCTCTGGTCACACATGGAACCCTCCTGATTGCCAATTTAGCCCCAGTGCTTGCACGAGCCTATCCCCTCGTCATTTAGATCATGACAAGTGGTGTAACTTGGAGCGATGTGCAAACTAATGACCCTTTTGTCCCTTTGGAAAAGGGACACGAGGTACATGAAATTTATCCTAGCCCCTTTTGGTCCCCAGGTCATCAATACAACCTTATCTAGTGCAAGATTCAATCCCCCTAGGATCTAGTTAGAGCCAAATGCACAAATGTCAGCTCTCCGCCAAGTGTCAACTCTAGGCGCGATGTGAAAATTGATGTCCCTTTCATCCCTTTAGATAAAGGGACATAGGGGATAGGAAAATGCACCTAGTCCTAGGTATGCCTCCGGTCCTCCATGTGTCAAATTCCACCCACGCTTCTCTAGAGCTTTCTAGCCCAAATGCTCAACCGTTGGATGTTTGACAAGTGTTGCAAGGAGGCACGATGTGAAATTGATGTCCCTTTCATCCCTTTAGCTAAAGGGACATCAGGGACACAAAAATGTGCCCAACCCCAACTTCAAAATTTGAAAAATTCTAACTCCTTTACTGTTTCTTTCTGCTTCTCCATTGTTGCTCATGAAACTCACTACCAAAAGAAAGTTGTAGAGAACTCCCAATCCACCATTGTTGCACTCTGAACTAGCTTCATCAAATCCTCTTGACCATGAAAAACAAAAAATATCAGAGGAAGGAAAGATCGTAAGATCAAGAACAAAGAAAGAAATGAAGAACTCCATTTGAAAACCCTCGTAGCTGTAAATTGAAGAAATCGACATATCTTGCAAACCAAGAGAACAGATCGAGACAATATTTTTTGTAATATTCACCATTTTCAGAGGACATAAAAATAACCATAACAAATCTCCCATCCATATTAAGGTTGTTTCACAATGAAGAACTCTTCTTCATGGCACAACGAAAAGAAAAATCAAATTTCTTGACAAATCGAAAATCGGTTTGAAGAGAAAACTCACATGTGGAAAAAGGATGAAAAACTTACATCAAAATATAATTTTTGTAGTGATATAAGGATGAAATGAAACCTACAATTTTCAAGCTCCATTAATGGCTGCCTTGTCCATAGCTTCCAGGTGGAAAAATTGAAATTTTAAAATCTCATGAACCAGTGATCGGGTAATCCTAAAATTTCAGAGGGGTGATATTGGGAAAAAACCCATATTGGAAAAATTCATTCCATCGTGATCCGATCACCATAAGCACACTTACTAAAAATAGCAAGCCTTCTACATGGGAGACTACTATTTCGGGTAAGTCACCATCTAAAGAAACTACGAAGGAGGTGGTGAACACAAAGGAGGTATCACAGGTGAAAATCATCAAATGGTCATCTCGGTCCAGAATTGACACTTACTTAAATAGTAAGTGGTCCCAAAAGCACTCGCTAAAAATAAAAAATTGGTCCGAAGATGAGGGGAACATAGAGAGAAGAAGGAATCCAAGTTGTCGCATCCGATTGAAGGTTTTAGAGTTGAATTTTCACACTTACTAAAATTGTAAGTGGTCTCGTAGCACTTACTAAAACTAGTAAGTCATTCCAGAAAGTGAATTTCACGAAAGGAACGTATCAAGATTTGAACATCCAAGTTGACATCACCATTTGGGGACCAAAGAAGAAAAATATCGACACTTGCTAAAAAATAGCTTCCCTTCCCAGTATAATAAGTGTCAAGAGACAACATGATTAAACATTATAGAATGGACATTGTCACATAATATTTCCTTCACCAAGATTCAATGCCCATCTCCTCAATGTACTATCTTCACCAGTGGGTCATAACATTTTCACAAGAAGCATCTTTGGCGTCTCTCGTGGATCTTTCAGAACTCATCTCGGAGAGACCTTAACAGTGTCTTTTGACACTCACTACATGGTTTGGGTCATAGGTATATCATACGCAGGGTGGGAGTTGTGGTCATTGACATAAAATTCAACAACACTCAATCCAAAGGGTTTGTGAGCCAATTTGAAGGAATTTCTTAGGCCACAACGAGTTTGAAGATTCAGAGTTACTCTATATTTAGAGCTTTCTATCGACAAAGACCAATCAAGAACTTCATTAGGAACGAAATCTCCTCTTCTACTTCTCTCTCTTCTATTCCTTCCCCAAAATTTCTCTCTCCTCCACATTCTAATTATTCGTTGGGGTTGCACTTTTTCATAATTCCTTAAGTAATTAAAAATGACTTTATTTTCAATGTAATAAGTCACCCTTAAGTTATAAAAGGGGACTTAATGTTTTCCTAAGAATGTGAAAAGTTTTAAGGCATATGAAGGGTCAATGGGGGATAGGCGAAGAGACTTCCAAAATCCTATAAATTGTAATGAATGCCTTATTCAAAGGGAATCTAATTCTAAAATTCTTCTAGCTGGTTGTATTCTTGTAAGTTCATGAGAGAGATTTTTCTTACTTGTGAGTGAAAAGAGTTAGCCATTTTTCTCTCTAATTTCTTCATTCCTTCACTATGTACAACTTTTGTTTAAGCATCAATACAAGAGTTTCTAGCCTTTTTTGACTAAGGGATTTATTGATACTTTATGCTCATAAATTCTAATTAGTCTTGTTGCTACTTGCAAAGTTATTTTCTTCTTAATTTTAATGCATGTGATGAAAATTCTAACTGATGTATGCAAGACTTTGATTTTCTACTTGTAGCATTAGTTCTCTTATCTTATATTCTCACTCCCTTCCCTCTCTTTTGAAAAAGTCCTCTCTAGTAAACAATTGCTATTTTTGCCATAGGGTCAGTGGAGTGCTCTTGTTGGATTCCATGGCCACAAGGACAACCCGGATAAAATTCACCGTACTCGCACATGCATATACAAAATTTGCACCGGTTAAGTAGAGGGACTTAGATTCCCAGAGCGTTGGCGAAAACCCACAAATTTGTACACACGAAATTTTTCTCTTAAACATACCGTTATTTATTCATTCCTTTGCATTGGGGGAACCTTATCCTTATAATTACATGGGTTATATTTTCCTACTTGGTATATATTTCATTTCTCTCTCAAATATAATATACCTTTACCATAAATGGGAAAAGTGTTCCTATGACTACTCATATTACATTCACTATCTTGGGTCATCTAGCCTTTGAGATTTAATTGATCATAGTTCACCCACATGAGACATGACTATATTATGCTTAAATTTTTATATATTTATAAAAAAGGGGCCTATTACACCTATGCTTACATTGATTAAACATCACCTACACTCGGGATTAACTTTTCTATGACTACATATATTATATCTCAAGCGCAATGGGGCGTATCAAACTTGTGAAAACATGGATTATACATAGGATCACATGTGAAAAATTATTAATTGAATACATACTTTTAATATGACATCTTACTATGTAATAAATTTATTTTTATTTTATTATATTACATGTGGTGTAAAAATCCCTTTGTTTTGAAATATATAAATCATATGTTCATCCTATGCCTCAAAAGAGGGAATTGTATTTTTCTTAGTTTATCTCAAATTTGATAGGAAACTGTCTTGCTCCCCACATTGAATAAATCATGTGATGTTTATATAAGAAAACATAACATATTTCACTTGGTCTCACTATTAGACATGCATATTATCCATTATTTCTCACCACATGACACACACACACACACACACACACACACATACACATAATGACACACACATGCACACACACATGCATACACAAGCATACATACATACATGCATGAACACATATGCACATGCACGCACACACACACATACATGCACATGCGTACACACGCGCACATGCACACACACACAATTATACAAAACACTAATTTGGATAAATTTTTTTGACAAACAGGAATCTTCATAGTTTGTTTTTAACACAACCTGGGTGTATTCAATTCTATTATTTTTCCCAAAATTTCAATAGCTCCTTGATTAGTGTTAGTAATTATCCTTGAGGAGGCTTCTAGGGATGTGATAAAATTGTAGGCTAGATCTTATCTCATTATTTAGAGGAAACTAATCTCTAAAGTGGCTTTTAAGCACTTAAAACGAAGTGTTTGATTTCAATGAAGACAAGTCAAGCAGATTCTTTCCCAAATGCGATTAAATTCTTTTTTAAGTACCAACAATTGAAATGTTCGGACTTCTAGGTTGATCACTCTAGCATCTAGTGTGATTGCACAACATGGAATCCTCTCTCCAAGTGTGGGGACTTGTGAAACCGAGAGAGAATCTCAGATTAGAGGCGGTTCCTCAAACTCCTCCGATTTAGATCTATATTTTACAAAACTACGAGAGGTTCAGATCCTAATCCTACTCTAACTTATGATGTGGAATTCTTTATATATATATAAAAAAGGGCCTATTACACCTATGCTTACATTGATTAAACATCACCTACACTGGGATTAACTTTTCTATGACTACATATATTATATCTCAAGCGCAATGGGGCGTATCAAACTTGTGAAAACATGGATTATACATAGGATCACATGTGAAAAATTATTAATTGAATACATACTTTTAATATGACATCTTACTTTGCAATAAATTTATTTTTATTTTATTATATTACATGTGGTGTAAAAATCCCTTTGTTTTGAAATATATGAATCATATGTTCATCCTATGCCTCAAAAGAGGGAATTGTATTTTTCTTAGTTTATCTCAAATTTGATAGGAAACTCTCTCTTGCTCCCCACATTGAATAAATCATGTGATGTTTATATAAGAAAACATAACATATTTCACTTGGTCTCACTATTAGACATGCATATTATCCATTATTTCTCACCACATGACACACACACACACACACACACACACACACACACATAATGACACACACATGCACACACACATGCATACACAAGCATACATACATACATGCATGAACACATATGCACATGCACGCACACACACACATACATGCACATGCGTACACACGCGCACATGCACACACACACATACATTATACAAAACACTAATTTGGATAAATTTTTTTTAAGAGGAATCTTCATAGTTTGTAACACAACTGGGTGTATTCAATTCTATTATTTTTCCCAAAATTTCAATAGCTCCTTGATTAGTGTTAGTAATTATCCTTGAGGAGGCTTCTAGGGATGTGATAAAATTGTAGGCTAGATCTTATCTCATTATTTAGAGGAAACTAATCTCTAAAGTTGGAGTTTGTAGGGATTAACTACAAATAAAATTATTAAACATCTCTATATTATCTTACTATGAAATCAAAATATATCACATAAATACGAAAGCTATAAATTTAAGCTTCATGAAATAATAACTTAAGAAGAAACTGTAGACACTAGAAAATGAACTTTGTGATAAGGTATTCAGTTCAAAAATACTAAAAACATCACAAAACATAAAAATCTCTAAAAAATCAAGTAACACCATAAAATGGGGATAAAAGACACCTCACCACTCATTTACTAACCCTCACCCATTCACATTTAATTATGTCCATCCCACCTACCCATGTGCATGCCCAATGCACTATGGACCCTATCATTGCACCCATATGTTTCCCACTCCCTATGCACTCTAAATATATAAAACCACCCTCACCCACATCATTTCACCTCTCTTGATGACCCTTGGGCCCGACTCTTTGTGCACTAAGGCTATACTTGAGTTTTCTTGCTCTCTTGCTCACATATCTCAATCTTGCAAGTTTTGAAGAAGTGAATGTGAAGCACAAAGGAATGATACAACTTGTCATAACATTTTTTAACATACTTTCACACGAGGGAAAGAATCGCAACTGTGATTGCCTTGCGATCTTCATATGATTTTCAGTGAATCACAACTGTGATTTTCCTGTGATCTGAGTCAGGTATAATTGTCATTCTTATTTACTATTTTTTCATTTTACATCAATAAAATGTCTTTTATCTCCTTAAAAGGGTTAGGGATTTGACCGAGGCAAGTCCCCTAACAAAAAAAAACAACTAACATTTTCCAAGTGTGTTTGTGTGCAAGTTTAGATTCAAATATGAAAGAGTTTTACCCACTTTATTCAATGAAAGAAACTAAAATTTTCCCTCTCTTCACAATGACATCATAATCCCATTTTATTGTAGTAGTATTGATTTGTAGTTTTCATATTAACTAATCCATCTTGCAGGTGATCCAAATCTAGGCATACGGGTGGGCGGAGGGGAAGAAACTAGAGTCGGATCTGCTAGGGTTTCCTAAGCGCACATGTTATACCAAGACTTCTTTGGGCATTATGGGTTAATACATTTATAAGAGTTTTTAGGGTTTATCACCCTCTAGGTGCATCTATATAATGACCTCTTCCACTTCAATCCTAGTTGTTGAAACCATGAATGGAGCTAGTGGAGTATTAAACAATGGTACCACCATTGAAATTCCCAAGTTCATCCCAAAAGTCTTCCACAAGGTAATGAATCTCCCTCTGATGTTATTTTACCCATTCTTGAGTTTAATGTTGCATGCCAATGGTTAGAGTAGTTCTGTCTCATTGGGTATTTTGTGTGTTGCATCCCCTCTAAAAGCATGCTAAAATATTGGGTTAACTCGGCTGGGATGCTCATGACATCCATATCAAGAGCATCTGAAACAATTCTAAAGGAATTTTACTTTTCCACTTCTCTAAACCATCTCACGTCCACACCATTTTGACCCGTTCAGCCACTTGGTATGTTCACAACTCTTTGTTGGTCCTTTCTCCATGGACCAAATATTTTGTGCTCTCTGATTATACAACCCTCAAAGTGCCAGTATGGGTGGAATTTCCTGGCCTTCCCTTGCTCAACATTCATTTTTTTATCAAATTACCTCTCCCGTTGGGAGAGTGGTATATATGGAACCTCAACAATTTTTCAATGCCCATCCATAGAAGCGTGTTTGTATTGAAGTGGACCTATCTCAAGAACTGAAAGAGTTCATAGAGATTCAAATGGGAGACATTCATTACTCCCAACATATATTAGACATCAATCTACCTAAGAATTACTTCGGTGCTAGGCCTCGATCACAAGATCAAAGACTATCCTCTTTGTCTCTCATAACCACCTAAAGCCAAGGAAAATTCAAAAGCAACCAAACCCCCTCGATAGGAAGGGTGGAAAATAATTGGTGGCTGAATTCAAAAGAATAATCCAAGACAACCCAAGGGCCTTGGTTCAAATGGTTTGATTAAGCTAGGTGTCAAAGAATAACCTCATGGCCCATGACTCAAGAAGTTATTAGTCTTTGATGAATCACATGTCTTGTTACCTAATTATCTAAAGCACGCAAATGTGGCCTTGGTTCTCAAGGAATAGATGAATTCCATACGTAATGTTTCCACTCCCATGTAGTCATTGTTGCTCTTAACAATTGGTTCACAGGGCCCATCCAAAATGGCTCAAAGTCATCCTCACCACTCCTTTGATCATATCATGACTCGTAATGGGGATTCTATTGAGGAGGAATACAATATTGAATATGTTGGGCAAAAGAAAATTTAATTACAGGACTTTTTGAAGAATAACAATGCTCAATTCCTGTAGAACCAGTTTGATGCCTTGGATGGCTTGGATGCAGATGGTATGGCCCTCGACCATTATTTTCCATGAATTGCATATCATGGAATGTGCGAGGTCTTACAAACTCCAACCACAAGTATATTGTTCGTGATGCTTGTAAAAAAATTACCAATTTAGATGTGTTGTTTTTGTAGGAAGTGAAAATTACAGGTTTTTAGTTAGAGATGGTTTGTAAATCCATCTGGCCTGACAACCTAGCCTTTTGCAACAATCATGCCGGGGGTGGGGTTTTAATTTCACTTTTTTCTCCTAAATGATGGCCCTTTCTAATGGATCATGGTGTTGACCCCACCAATCATGCCATATGGGTCTTATTTAATATTGATGGCCGCCCTTTTGGCCTCATTAACATTTATGCCTCTAATGATGTGGATGAAAGAGATGATCTATGGCTATGGATAGCTAGTGTAATTCCCCATGCATAGTGTGTTTTAAGTGGTGAATTTAATATGGTTGAGCTACCCACCGATAAGTGCAAGCACCTGCCTATGTGATGGACAATTGGAAAAAGGGAGACATGATTTTTATGAACAATAAATTTGGATTTTATGACCCTAATGCCTCTCACACTCCCACCTCTGAAGTTTGGTTCACTTGGTCTAATCTTTGAGGAGGATTGGATCGGGTTCTCAAATGGCTCGATAGATCTATGATGTTAACTCAATATTTTTGAGTTTGACAACATTTATTCTTTACCTATGGAGGTTATACTAGGTTTCATCCTTTTGGACCACCCCATTCGATTTTGTATCACTTAGCAAGATAGGTGCCCTTTTTATCATAAAGGCCAATTTTTTCTCAATATTGCCTTGATGGAACATGGGCCCACTCTCAACCACATCAAGGGGTATGGAACCTGTCCCCTTGGCCAAATCATTATCAATGCTTTCATCCACTTATGCATGCTAGCTAGACCCAATTGTGGGAGGATGCTATGACTAACATGAACAAATTCCTCAGAATATATGGTTGGAAGTTGGCTAAAATTTTTACTACTCATATTTTGCTACCACCTCCACTCTTAGCCGAGTGATGGTAACGCTTCAAGGAAATACTTTCTCAGAAGCTCTATAGCTTCAAGTGGCTCAGATTTGCTACAAAATCAAAACTATGGATAATTACAATGCTTGGAGAGTTCAACTTCATGCTCGTATGCACTAGCTTAAAGTGGGGGTTTGGGTGTTAAAATAATTATTTCTTTACCTAAAATCCTATTATCCTTCACAACAAATTTATGCCATTATTGACAATGAAACTTGAGTTACAGATCCCCAACTCATGTTTGAAGCTTTTGTCAAGCATTATAAGTTGGTGTTTCAAGCTCAAGCTCCCGAAATGAGCGATAAAAAACTCTTGACCAATGTCCGGGTTTGTGCCGTGTAAACTCTCTCCAACTCGGAAAGGTGGCTTGTAACCTTCTACTCACCATTGATGAACTCCATGAAGCGACCATGTAAATGGATAATGACAAGGCTCTCAAATGCGATGGTTTCCCTTAAATTTTATAAGTCACTCTTGTATATTGTTGGCCGGACCTCCATTAGGTCTATCTAAAGGATTTAAAAATTAGTAATTGGGCATGCGCATCAACAAGTTAAATATCAAATTCATCCCTAAACTAGGAGATCATGAGAAAATTACCAATTGGCGACCTATCGCCTTGCTTAATGTATCATACAAGATTATTGTTAAGGCCTTGGAAAATTAGTTGCATCATATCCTTCCTATTTTCATCTATTTGGAGAAAAATGGTTTCATTCAATTGCACTAAATCCTTGAAACATAATTTATGTTCGGAAGGCATGTAATGAGCTTATTGATCCAACCAATCTACTAATTGAATGGCCATTTATTCTTGTCATGATTCAAGCTAGGGCTCCACTCTATTCACCACAGGGTGCCCCTTAGCACACTCGCTCTTTATGTTCTCGTGGCTGAAGGTTTTGGTTATCTACTGGATCAAGAAAAATCTCAAGGGATTTTCAGGGGAATTATGATACCTTATGAGGAAAGATATCAACTTGTCAATGGTCACTTCACTAATGATTATTTCCTTACCCTCATCGAGAAAGAGAATAATGTCCACAATGGCATGCATTGTCTAGATATTTTCTATTTAGCTTCGGTTCTTCCATTCAATGGAAAAAAATGCAGTGTTATAGGAAATATTTCCTCTATGCACCGCTTGGATGGATTCATTTGACATGAAAATGCTTTTCCATGGTGAGATGTTTAAATTTCTTGGTATTCCTTTGCCTTCCGTGTCACCTGTATGAATTTGGCAATATGTGGTTCAATGGGTGGCCAAAAAGTTGGAATACTAGATTACCAAGCCATTGTCGTTAGTGGGGAAATTCCAAATTTGTTCCAAAGTCCTCAAAGCCACCCATGTCTACTACTCTTCTTGTTGGGTGCCCTCCAAAGCTTCAGTTCAAAAATTAGAGAAGCTTCTCAAATAATTTCTTTGGGCCAATGCCTCCTCTAGAAAAGGGTTTCACAGAGTTGCATGGGAGACCTGCTACCTTCCCCATGAATTTGGGGGATGGGTATTATTGATATTTTCGACAAGGGAAGATTCTCTGTGCAAAATGGATAATTCGATTCATTGAAGGTCAAGAAGTGTAAAAATTTCTTCTGAACCATGGCATTAAGCAGGGGTCCCTTTATGGCCATCTCGAAAGGTATGGGTTTTCCAATTGTAAATGTAAAAAGATGTGCTAGTGAAAATGCAAACAAGAAACCAAAGTGAGTTGATTCCTAACTAAGAAATCTAATACACTACCTCGAGATAGAGCAATATGGAAAGAGATGAGAATATAATATACCCATACTTACCTACTAGTGGAATTCTCCTTCTTTGATTGGTTAGATGTGCTCTTGATGTTGGAAGATTAAATGATGTGATTAGGATAATTAATGATGAGTGATTACATGGAATAACTAGTGGTAGGTGTGGGTGTAGACTAGGGTATGTAAGGCATATGAATATTAAATTCTTATAAATGTTAAGTGGGATTTAGATAGGATAATGTGATATAATAAAAGGAATTAAGGATGATATGGGATAAAATGATTAATGATATATAACAGATGTGGGAATGGAAATGAGTGTGGTGATGACATTGGATAGAGTGTCATAGAATGCACCCAATGGTCTTCACCAAAAGTTGATTTAGTGTGTTAAATTGTATAGATCTCTAGGAGGAAAATGGTGCTTAAATTGTTGAGGTGATGATAGACCAAGGTCACACAATTGTAGTAGTACTATTGGCTTACAACATGTGCGATTAAGTCAATTGAGCATTTTTGAATATGGATTGGATTATAGGATGGATGGATGAGGAAATAAAATCCGTGTGCAAAGGAAAACCTAAATGTTCAATCCAATTTTAGGTGTTTGGGATGTGTAGGGGAATTAGAGGATTGGGGATTGGTAGATGGATTGATGGGATGATCAAGAGAATTGGTAGGATCGGGTTGTGATTGGGTATTGTTAGTGAGAGGTTTATAGCCTAAGCCTGATTGTCTCGAAGTTGGGAGGATGGGTGATGGGAGTAAGGATGCCTTGTTCATGATGTTTGATGTTGGCAAGCATATTTTCAGCTATATGGAAGGAAGTGGATATGGAAGAGGATGAAGCGATGTTGTCACCATTAGATTAGGGGATGTTTGTTTTCTCATCTACTAAGAGGCCATACTTAACAAAATATGGGGTTTAGATTTGGATTTATTTGGATGTTTAGGTGGGGGAGTTTTGGATTTGTTGGATTTGTTTGGATTTGTGGATGGTTGGGATGGATTGAATTTGGATTTTTTATGATGATGGGGTTTAAGAGAGGATGGGGATTTAGATAGGGGATGGTTAGGTATAGGATGAGGATAAAAGGATGATGGATAAAGAGGTACAAGGACAAGAAGTTTTTGGTTAAAGAGGTTTTGGACGTAAGATTGGAATTGTAGACATTGATTAAGTGAATGTCCACTTGAGGGCGAGGTAAAGTCACAATAATAATGGTATCTATAAAAAAATGGTTTGTGAAGGTTAGAATCATGATGTTTGATGGGTGGGTGAATTATTATGTTAAATTTTTAATCCGATGGAAGATGGTAGTCGGGTTTCACCTATGGAGGCAAGGCGGTTGGGGTTGGTAAGAGAGATAGTGTGGGTAATAAAGGTGGGTTATATAGGATGTGTGTAGGAGTGGGCAGGATAGGAGATGATTGATTGGATTTGGATGTAGGTTTAAGATGTGGATTAGATGGTTGGGATTTGGATGGAAGATTAGCCTTGGGGGATTTAGGAGGTTGGTTTGGTTTTGGATTGGTAGTGGATTTTGGCTTGGGATTGGATTTTATTGATTTGGGAGAGGTGGATGGTGTAGGGTTGGTTTGTGTAGGATTAGATGGTTTGATTTGGGATGGAGTGGATAAGGTAGGAGTGGATGAAGAGGATGTGCTATATTTGTTGGAATTGGGGGAGGTAGATTGTGTGGATTTAAATTATGGATTAAATGTTGATGAGGGAGATGGGTTGAATGTTGGTTGAGTTGAGGTAGAGGGGGGTGGTGTGGAAACCATATTGGATTTGGGAGAATGACATGATTTAGGAGTAAAATTGGATGGTTTGGGATTGGATTGGTTATTAGTATATTTATTAGATGTGGATGGAGAGCATAGAGGTGTCATAGAGGCCACATTAGATGAAGCAAGATTAGGGGATGAAGAGGATGTGGGTGACTTAGGAGTCATACTATATTAGATGGGGTTGGATGTAAGTGATGGAGGGGAGCCAAAATAGACATTAAAGTGGGGGACTTAGGATTATCTAGGAGAAAGTCCATGGGATGAGATTGGGATGATGAGGATGATGAGGATTTAAGACTAAGATGAGAGGTGGGGGATAAGGATTGGGGTTTGGTTTGATCTTGATTGGATGTGGATGGGTATGTATAAGGTATGTTATGATATTTTTGATGGGAAAGAGTTTGGGATTAGATTGATTGATGAAAAATTTAGGGGTGGATAGTGGTGATGAAGGATTAGGCTTGGATAATATGTTAGCAAATTGTAAAAGAAGGTCACTAGGTGGTGGTGGTGATTTGGGATATTTGGGTTTGGATTTTGGTTTAGATTTAGATTTTGATTTGGATTTATTGAAAGTGAATGTGGTGGATGAATCATAGTTGGTTAAATTTTGGAAAAGTTTGAAAAGGAGATCTTTATTGGTGGAAGGGGATGATTGGAGTTGATCAAAATCGATGTAATTACTTGTGTGTGAAGAAGAAAGATGGTTAGGGATGTTGGATGATGTGGATTTATGATTAGGTGTGATTGGTTGTGTAGATGGGGATCATCTTGGTCGATGTCAATAAGGTCCTCACTATCATAAGTGGGTGTGAGGGAGGATGGTTGAGAAGATGTTTGGCTAAGATGTGATTGGAGGTCAAGAATTTTTTGGTTAAGATTTTGGATGGTTGTGAGGATGGTGGGATCAAATTGGGATGGGTTAGGATATTGTTGGATAGAGGATGTGAGTGTCATAATTTGGTTTTTAAAGATTGGATAGTAATAGGGATGTTTTGATCAAAGTGGGAAGGTAAAGGTTGATGAGTGGGAGATTTGACTTTGATGGGAGCCATGATGAGGATGGGGGTTTAGATAAGATTTAGGAATAGGATTGGGTATGGATAGGATGTAGGTAAGATAGGATTAAGATGGAGGGATTATATGTGGATGGGATGGATTAGGAAAGGGGATAAGATTGGGATAATTAGATGGATGGATTGGGTTTTATTATGTTTGGATGGGGGTTGATTGATTGTTTGATTAATGTTTGATTGGTTGATTAATGTGTGGTCAAAATGATATGTAAGAAAAAACACACATGCAACACACAACCTAGCTAGTCAAGTGGGTGTGCAACACAAGCTATAGCCCGCTTTCAATACCACACACGACAGTGGTGCTCACTAAGCTAGCCCACCTTTATGTTGACATGTGATCAACTAGCATGTAATATTCGGTGGTTCCTTCCTCTACACAATAGCTTGATTACAACCGAAGGATACCTATGTTAGGATAAACAAGGCTTGCTAAGGGAGTCCTCTATATACCTTTCGGTACATGAGGCCCGAATTCATGTTGCAAGGATGTTGTCTGAGGCCTGGGTGTTGGGATGTGGAAGCCCCTCACTTCACGTCATGATTAAAATATGTAAACACTTAGCAAATAATGAAAAATATCCTTGAATTTGCATACCCCTATGGAACATGGGGTGTGTCTATGTGCGTGGAGATGAAGCCCACGGTCACAAGACCCCTAGGACTATGAAAAGTGCATGGTGATGAAATCCACGTCATGTTGCCCCTAAAAATGAAAAAGGGAAGAAGGTGGACCAATTTTGATCCTCAATATCGTCCAAGGATGCGAGAGGAGAGCATACATGAAATCCAACCTTTGGGTTTAACAAGAAAACATGCAAAAGATGAAAGATGCAAGATATAAAGATTTTTATTTTTAAATGATAAAAAGATGATTAAAAAAAGACAAAAGGGGTCTTCAAGAGGAGGCCCTACAAAAAAGTGGATTAGTAGTTTGGAAAATAACCCCAATTCTTGGACAAACGTGCTACAAAATAAAGGGGTTAGTAGTTTTGGATAAAAACAAAATTTTATAAGCCAAAAATGATGGATTTTTCTTTGATTGAGATAGATAACCTACAAAATAGAATGTTAGATTCTAGAAAATGTTGCAAAAAAGCAAAAATATGTAAGTTGATACTTAATATTAAGATGAAAAATGATCTCTAGAATAAACGGGTTACTATAGAGGCCAAACACGCTAAAACATGGTCTAAATGCGTTGAAGTACAAAACCTACAAATACAAATGTTAGTTTGCACAAAGTGCTAAGACATAGGTTAAACGTGCTAAAATAGGACGTGAACACACCGAAACATGATGAAAGCGTTGAAATGTCACCAACCCTAAAAACAAAGTCAAGACACAAACACACTATTTTAGATGATAAACATGCTAAAATAGAGTCTAAATGTGCTAAAGTTGGATATAAGTGCTAAACCTACACATACAAAGTTAGTGACCACAAAAGTGCTAAAATAGGAGGTAAAAGCGGTGAAAAGTGACAAACTTTGTGTGATGCAAATAGAAGCCAAGAAAGAATGTCAAGGATAAAAACACTCGATATAGGAGGTATACGCGGTGAAACTAGTATATGCACCATGGGAAAGTAAAAATGCACTAATATAGTTCCTTCATGTATAAACCCAAAAACAAGAAGACAAACACGCTATTTTATGATATATGCGCCGACACAAAAAGGCGAACGTGCTTGATATGACACAAATTCATGAAAATTAAATTTTTGATGTTAAAACACAACACAAATTTTTGAATTTTGGAAAATTTGGTGTTTATATAATAACAAACAAGAAATTAAAAAGATTTGGGGGGTTAAGCCCCACATTGGGTGCCAAAAATGTAGATGTAAAAAGATGAGCTAGTGCAAATACAAACAAGAAACCAAAGTGAGTTGATTCCTAACTAAAAATCTAATACAATACCTAAGATAAAGCAAGATGGAAAGAGAAGAGCATATAATATACCTATTAATTACAAGTGAAATTCTCCTTCTTTTATTAGTGGATGCACTCTTGATGTTGGAAGATTAAATGATGTGATTAGGATAATTAATGATGAGTGATTACATGGAATAACTAGTGGTAGGTGTAGGTGTAGACTAGGGTAGGTGAGGCATAGGAATATTAAATTCCTATAAATGTTAAGTGGGATTTAGATAGGATAATGTGATATAATAAAAGGGATTAAGGATGAAATGGGATAAAAGGATTAATGATATATAATAGATGTTATAAAAGGGATTTTTAATGGAATATTTAGATAAATGATGAAATATTAGAATAAATGGATTAATGATGAAATGATAAAAGGGAAAATGAATTAAAGTGGATAAGTGGCAGATAAATGGTGATGAGGCTAAAATACAGGACATGATTAATGTTAATTAGTCATGTAGACATTTTAGGTGTCTACAACAATATTCTCATTTCTCTGGTTTCTATCAAATTTGTTGGCACTTTCATGCTTAAAAACATTCATAAAGCATGGAAGTGCGTCAAGGCATGGATTTAATAGAAAGGAAACAAATTCCGCATGGCCTTTCCATCAATCAAAAATCCTTGTGGTGGTTACCTGTCATTCAAGTCCAAGATCGGTGTCTTGTAGAAGTCCTTGGAATTCCTGCACTCAAGATTTTCAAGTGCGGAATTTGTTCCATTAAAGATATGTATTGTAAGAACACACAATCATGGTGTCCTTGGGCTGAGTTCAAATATCGATACAAAATTACCACCTAGGATCATGCTAGTATCATCAAAATCATTAATTTTGTCCCCGATCATATGTTGCATAAGATTTATGTGTGTCCCTCTCGTCCTTAGTGGATGGAATGGAAGTGGTTTGTAGACACCCCATTTTGGAATTACTCGGCCAGTAAGGGATATCGTTGGCTCTCACCACATTTTCCCATGGTTGAAAAACTCAACACTAGGTGGGGATTCATAATTCTCCTTCCCCGTCGAGAAGGAGGTTCGAAAATGTTTAGTCTACTGTGTGGAGCCTAAAATTATACATTTTTATGGTGTATTTTACATCAAGGTCTTTCGATTGGCTCTTGACTAGTTCAAATTGGTGTTCCGGCCCCCAAATGTCCATTTTGTGGCCACTTGGAAACCTTAATGCACTTGTTCTAGTTTTTCTCCAAATCCAAGCGAGCTTAAAATTGGATTCATTCTTTTTCCCCTCCAACCGAATGCTTCACCGACATCCTATTATTTTAGAAGATAGCCCGAGATTACCTCACATATTTTCCCCATATTTGGCAGGTTTTGTAATGGGAAATCTTATTTTGGTTATAGAAAGAACAAAATGCTTAATTATTTACTAATATTGAAGTTGATCAACAATTAGTTGTGTATAATAAATCGATGGTTATCTAAAATGTGATATTACAGATTCAAGTTCGGGACAACAAGGTTTCCCTAGAGGTGGAGAACCTTCAGAATATTATGCGACATTGGGGTGATGCCCCTTGTAATGTTTCTCGGGAGCCATATTTGGCTTCTCAGCGTTCTCTTCCCTACGATGGTTGTCCCTGTGAGGTCATTAGAGCCTCTCTCAATGGAATTATTTTAGTTGTTCCCATCGGTCTCCACATAGCTAATCTGTGGATGATTTTATATCCATCAGCCCCACCATCGAGCCGGGCTCCCCACCCGCTCATCAGCTCATTTGGGTCTCACCAAAGTGGCTCCCAATCCCGAACACCCATGATGGTTGGAACTTGCTTACCTCTGCCTTTACCATCATTGGAAAAATTCCCTAGATTCTTTTGGCCATCTATCCCATGTGGGTGGCGGTGATAATGAATAAGAAGACCCCTCGGGCTATGGTTGGGATTTACTAGAGATTGGCAAGGACCTTCCTAGTCCTGGATGGCTCAGCGATCATGACCCCCTCTACTTGTATTTTTGTTGTGACGGTTTGACTTTGGTATTCTTTTTTTGATGTATTCCTAAGTGTTTCCTAGTGTGTTTTAATGTTTTCCTAGGCTTTTGGGTGTGCTTTGATACCGTCTGCTTTTTGTTGGAAAAATATTGTATCGTGTTTCCATTAATATAAAAAAAGATATTTTTCATAAAAAAATAGGCATACATTTTGGCGACCACAATGGGACCATTTTGGTTGTCAGGGCAACTCTTTTTATTTTTCTAAATCTAACAAGTGTTTTTCTTAGTTTTTCTTTTAGGTTTTTTTAAATATTTTTTTCTATCATTTGTTGTAGATCTAAAATTTGGTTCTTGTGGGGCTTTTGAAAAAATCCAAAAAAAAAGCAAAAAAAAATAACCAGTTGTAGGTTAATCACAAGTGCACTGGTTACGATTTATGACACAAAAAAATAACATTAGTTACAGGCAGTCAAATAATGACCGTATTGTATCTTTATTTATCCAAAAACTCAAAAACAAGTTTTTTTATTAAAGCAATGAATTGAAATGAACTAAAATTTTATTACGGGTTTGAATAAAGGTAAACACCCATTCGAATAATTTTGGAAAGTGCATGGGCATAATCTTAGACACTCATTGTGAGGAGTACCATATGAACCCCAAAGTATTTGGCACATTAAGGGAACTAGAAAATAAAATGGGTACCCCACCTACCTAACTAGTACACCCATGATATTAGAGCCAAGGTTATCCTTAGTGATGGCCTCAGTTTGATTGATTAAGCAGAGTAAAATCTAGCTTGGTTAATCAAGGGGGTAAAGTAAATCTAATGACTAGAAATTTTCTAGTGTACTTTGCACCCATTCGGGTAACTCTTGGTATTTAGGGAGAGAACCTTTTATAGGAATCCAATTAGAATGAGCCCCTTTATTTCACCTTGAGATAAACAAATAACCCTATTTTTAGTCACTCCTACGATTTTTTTGTTCTTCACCGACCCTTCTCACACTACTGTATTTGTTTTTTCATCAATTTTGAGTTCTGATTTTCCTAGTCCCGCATTTGCAACTCGTTGACTATACTATGATTTACTCATCACAAATTATTTCTAGAGTCACTTGAAATTGTGACTGACACTGTAACCTTCCAACTCATCCATTTTACATTTTGTTTTGATTCCCAATTTATCCTAGAGTCATCCACAACTGCGATTGACTTGTGATTTTATGGTCATACCATCTTGTTGACTTTTTCCACTCATGTTTCAAAGTCATGGTCATCGCCATTACCCATGGATTTTAGTCATTTCCACATTCATTCACACCTAATTTACTTCATCAACATCTTCTTGACCACATTGTTAATCTTGAGTCCCAACATTTGGGGACTTCTCACCCATACCAACTTATCACTTCATTTGTAATGATCCTATTCACCCCATGGTACCGTGCCACCCATACCCACCGAATTTAAATCACCCACATTTGTTAAATTTGATAGTACTAAGGACCCATAAAATCACTTATATATATTTCTGCTATGCATGCCACCTCATTCAACATGAGGACGCTCTCCTCCTTTGCACTTTCCAACTTTTACTTGCTATCCAAGAACTTGATTGGTACTCTTGCCTTCCAAAAATAACATTTATACTTTCACACAACTTTTGGACAGATTTTTATCTCACTTCTCCATCTATATCACACCCAAAGCAACCTTAGTTGACCTTCACATGCTTCAAAATCCCATAATGAGTCCATTATTGAATTTTTTACACATTGGCATGCCCTCGTTGACCGCATTTCATTTCCCCCCACAATCTAAACTGATTGAACTATTTTTCAAAATCTACATCCCCACATCTCACACTACTTGCAAATTCATCCATTACACACATTTGATGAAGACGTGCACATGACATAGTGCCTCAAAGATGTTCATCTTGGTTTTCTTCCTTTTTCTACATGTTTCGGTTCATTATCTACCTACTATGCCCTCACACTCCTATGTTCATAATGTCTTCCAACGTCACCTCTAACCACTTCTACACCCATATCTTCACATTCATTACGTGCTCCTAGAGCTCATAGATTCATACAACCACCTTAAAATTCACTCCATTGACCGATTCACTTTCTTCTATTCTCCAAAAGTTACATCACGCCAATCTCATGACTATCCCTCCCAAACTACCCCCACCATTATGGCATTCCTCCCATGAAACATGATTATCATCATAATGATGGTCACCCCACCGACTCATGTCCCCAAATTTTCATCATCATTCAATACCTTCTTGACAAAGGGAACATTTCCATCGAGCCTCCATCTCCTTCTACACAACTAGATAATATGCATTCACTCACTTCACACACTACTTCTCCCACTTATTCTCCATTTTTCATGCCATTATCATCTGGATAACCATTCCCCACTACCTCTCAAACATCATGTTCCTCCTCATCTACATCATCTCCTTCTCCATCTCCACCATCACGTGATTTCACTTTTGGCAAAATCTCATCACATTCCTTTATGAAATTATTCACATTTTTATCGTATTTATAATCATGTGATTCTATCTTGCCCACCAAATATTCCCACTCATCACTCCTTTTGGTCCCATATACTCCACTTATCACACAATATATCACCATAGCTACATCACACCCTGGTTTACTCATCACTTCATCTATTCCAAATTCCTCTTCCACATGCATCTCAATTCCTTCATCATCACTCATTCAAGCACCATTCTTGTTGGTGGCGCCTCCATTACATCCTATACCATCTATTGCATTCATTTTCACTCCCCTCGTATCTATTCACATCATTCATATCTATGTTTTATTTCATATCCTTCTCAAAGCCACCTCTACATGTTCCCTGTTTCTTGAATCTCTTTTAGAGAATTCTTCCATATCCACCTTCTTGCATATGTAACCGCTTATTATTTTTTATTATCTGCTCCTCATTCATAATCTCACACTCATGAAAACATTAGTTCTTACACTTGTGCCTCACAAACCTCCTCCATTTCAACTACACCCTCATATCATTTCAATTTTCTCCCACATTCTCATTTATTTGACATTCCTTATTACACACCTCTTATTACTCTGTGTCTTCATCCTATCATCACACCCATTCATCGAAGACCACACCCTTCATTCTCATGATTCCTCCACATATAAGTATATTCTCAACATCTCGTCCCCTAACATCATTGATCCTACAATTCATCATATCACTTTATCTTCTACCATTGATTTATTTTCATGTCCTCATCCACCCGACATTCTCACACATCCACCACACTCAACACCTTTGTTGTACGTTTCATTTTCAATCTCATCTCCTCCATTCAATACCATTTTATGGCTTATATTTGGAATCATTTCTTCACTCATCATTCATATCATCCCACCAACTCCAATTATTTATCTCATTTATCGCTTAATTTTATACATCATACTTCTCACTCACCGATTACTTATAAAGATTGGGGGGATATCATTTGTCTTCAATACTTGCATTTTGCATGTTCCTTACCTTTCATTCTCTTCATCCATTCTAGATTTGAAACATGAATGGATCCTCCACATCCTACACCATCATCATTAACAAAATAAAAACACACACCTCCATATAGTCAACCATCTTTCAAAAATAAATAAAATCTGCATATCCAAAAATCTAATAAACAATGCTTGCTCATGAATGTTCCTCCACATTTTCTCCATTCAATCATATTTTATTCCAATTCTTGGTTCCCTACTACAAAGTTTAATTTTAATTGTTCACATTCCACGTATTTGGTTTTTTCACAAATTTGGTGAACTCTTGATCATCTTGTTGTCACATTTTGTGAGTCAATAGTCTCTACTATAGTTACTTGAACTTGGTCTATCCCCACTTGGTGAATTAAGAACAATTGTCCTCTTTGAGATCCACACACTCTTACACATTTCAACACTTGTCTTGAAGACCCCAAATCTTTCTTTGTCGACATTTGCCAATGTCATCTCCACAATCACTTCCACTTCCTCCACCAAGACACACGTGGTTCTAAACCCCATTTACAAATCAAGAGAGCTTCATATAATGTGAAAAATAAATCAAAATAATCAAAAGAAAAATTCAAAAGTAAAAATAAAAAGTGCAATATCAAAAATCTTGCTTAGGGGTATTTCCAACATCTCTACCAGAGTTATGGACTTCTCGGTTAGTAGTATAGAAATTTTACGACTATAATCAAATGTATTTCTATCGGTCTATGGACACTGGATGGTAGCAGAGAGAAATGCATGAAGTGCAATCAACTTCCTTTCCAATAATCACCAATTGTTTATTTCACTCATACCTACACTTTGATTGTATTTTCACTCATTGTATCATGGGTCTTCACTTCAAGCAACAATTAACTCTCACATGCACACATAAGATCTTCATGAGTCGTAGGGCTAGTATGTCACCTAGTGTAGTTGAAACCTTATCTATGCTCCCATTTTGTTCACTTGTTGTCTCATGTCTTGTGTATTTGAGCTCATAATGTATTCACCAACATGCTTATCAAAAAGCCATGTTCGAGATACCAACATAGTTCTTGCACTCCATCATCACAATAAGGTCATTGTGTGTGTTTAAAATTCACATAAGTTGATTGGACATCCTTGGGAATCCTCTACCCTCTCTACACACTTTTATGATCATTTTACTTTTCATGTCATTCACATTGCATTGACATTTATTGTGGTCATTTCTCTCTATGTCACCTACATCATCATTTTCTTTACCTTCACTTATTTTAACCTTGCACAACTATCTCTACCTACTCTCCTCAACTTAGAAAGTCACCATTTTCCCATTTCTCCTCACATAGACCTCCATTTGAGTCACCTACAACCCCAAATCAATAACCTACCCAAGACCTAACTCGCCACGATGAGTCACTCTCACCTCACTTACCTATCCCTTTTTCCTTGCTCCAAGCTCACCCCTTTCCCTTAATAGGTTATACTTGTGACTCCCTCCTAACCTACCCACCTCTCCCCAACATAGAGACCATACACCCTGATCCCTAGCTTAGTGCATATAGCGAAAAGCTCACTTTTCCCACCCCGCACCTCTTTGTTCCCGACTTAGCTACCCTCCCTTAAATCCCCATCGAGTTGCATTAACAACTTGGCTAAACCTACCACCCCGATACCTCATCACCATGTGTCTTGTTGACAACTTTCCACTTCCAACCTTCCCCCATGCATTTCTCTTCTCATATTTATGATCAATCCCCACACCTTGTTGAGTCACATGTGTGACTAGGCCCACCCCGCTCACCTCATTTGGATGAGTCGCTATGGTGAATCAACACTTACCCCTCTTCCTCGTGATATACCCCTACATTGCTCACTCCATAATTCCCACTTTGTCCCATTGACCTCACACCTACCTCCTTAGTGAGATACTCCTAACCTACACACCTCGTCCATGCGTTTCCATCCTCATTCCCTCCTCCCATCATTTTACTTGTATGCTCTTCAACGCGTTTCCCTTTCCTAACCAAGCTTTCTAACCACCGTTCCCATAACGTCAAATCCACCATTTTCCCTATGTCATAGTCATGGGCATGCATCTTCTTCCCACCAAGATCACAATCTTGTCGCTACATCTCCCTCCCCGACCCAGAGTTTGACTCATTGACTCATTTGCACTCACAATGGACTCCCTTTCGCCCCGATCCCTCCGACTCGCCTATCCCCACCGAGTCTCCCTCATGAATTAATGTCCCTTTCCCAAGGAACATTCACATCGTGAGTTTCCTATGATACTTGACCTATACCTATCTCACCTCATCCACTCAAACCTCAACCCACCCAAATCCCTCTTCACTGCGTCCCTACACCCCTTCCCTACCAAGTCGCTCATGGAACTCGATCGATGCCCTGACTTCATTTTCCTTCTTCCCACTACCTCAATCACTTTGAGACCGCCCTTCCTCCCACCATGACTTTGAGCTCTCCTCTTCCAAGCTCACTCACCTACCCCCACACCACATTCCTAGCTTGGTTTTATAGAGACCGATATCGTCAACTATTCCTACACCTCTTGTGCCCCATGTCGACCTCACCACTACAACACCAACCTATGCCATGTTTCTACCTCCTACCTAAATATCCATGTCGCAATAGAAATTCATCCTACCTTTGGTTTTGCTTCCATGCCTCATATCGCTCCCAAATCTCTTATCCCACCACCGCCTCCGCCCATCCCACCCATCCAAATAATCTAACTTGCCTAACCATCTCTCCCTATGCCTAGCTCACCCTCCTCCTAGCTCATCGAGATCGCTCCCACTCACTCTCATCTCATCTAGATTGCTACCATTTTGACCCGCTTTCTCCTAGACTTCCACCTTGCTCCACGTAACTCGTCATTCCCCTTCACCCACGTGTGTTACTTATCACTTATCCTTATTTTTGTAAATCACAACCACTCCACTAATTATAGAACTTGTATCCAACCTTATCCATACACATGATTGAATTTTCCTTTGCACATGGTTGGGGTAACATTATCCTTTCCTTCCCTAATAATGCCTTTTCCTTTCCGTAGGTTAATTAATTCTCATCTTCAATCACCAATTTTCATTTTGCATTACCCTTCTTGTTGATCCTTATGAAATACAATCATCAAATCATCGACTTAATAGTATTTTCCTCATGAAATTAACATATCGACCCCTTTATAGAATTTGGATGAAGTGGTCCATTGATTGAATTTCCAAGTTCTTGACTATCCAGATCAACCATCTAAGCCTGCAACTATGAAAACCACCATTAAATGGTTAGATGACCCCCATCTTGTCTTCAATATTTACGCTGCATATTTCCTATCAAAACACGGAGCCCAAAAGGGGTAAAATGTAGACGCTAGAAAACACACCTTGCACATAAGGTCTCTAATTAAAAATTACAAAAACATCACAAAACATAAAAATCCCAAAAAATCAAATAACCCCACAAAATGGAGATAAAAGACACCTCACCACTCATTTACTAACCCTCACCCACTCACATTTAATTATATCCATCCCACCTACCCATGTGCATGCCCAATGCACTATGGACCCTATCATTGCACCCATATGTGTCCCACTCCCCTATGCACTCTAAATCTATAAAACCACCCTCATCCACATCATTTCACCTCTCTTGACAACTCTTGGGCCCTAACTCTTTATACACTAAGTATATACTTGAGTTTTATTGCTCTCTTTCTTGTATATCTCGGTTTTACAGGTTTTGAAGAAGTGAAAGTGAAACATAAAGGAATGATACAACTTGTTAAAACATTATTTTAGTAGAATTTCAAGATAGGCAAGAATCACAACTGCGATTCGCATGTGATTTCTATGCAATTTTTGGTGAATCGCAACTACGATTGTCATGAGATCTGAGTCATGTATAATTTTCATTTATATTTACTGTTTTGTCAATTTACATCAATACAATGTATTTAATATCCTTAAAAGGGTTAGGGATTTGACTAAGGCAGGTCCCCTAACCACAAAAATAACTAACATTTTCCAAGTGTGTTTGTGTGTAGGTTTAGATTTAGATCTAAAAAGTTTTACCCACTTTATTCAATGAAAGAAACTACAATTGTCCCTCTCTTCACAATGGCAACATAAGCCCATTTTATTTTAGTAACATTGATTTGGATTTTTCATATTAACTAATCCATCTTACAAGTGATCCAAATCTAGGCATAATTGAACTTTGCAATACTTCTTTCCATTAATCATAAAGTGATGTCTATCAAGTTAGGGAAGATAATATTCTTATGTGCAAGTATTACAAATATTTATGGATTTACTCTTGATTGTTCATGTTAAATTTTTGTTTCCACTTCTTCTTATTGTTATGGAAGTGTTACATATAAAATTTATGCATTTCTATCTTTTATCTTTTGTCTTATATATATATATATATATATATATATATCATTAAAATTTTCTTAATCCATAAAAATAATTTCCTAAAATTCTTCCTAACAATCTCATAGAATTAAGATATTATCTTGTCACAAGATACTACACCGATGATAAATTCTTACAATTTTATATTCATCAAAAATCACTAATGGATACAAGATTTTTTTGGTCTTGTTTTATAATTCCTATAAATATTTTTTGTACTTTCACAAAATGTATATAGTGAAATTACTTACTTATATTTAAAAATATATTGAATATACAAACACAAAATGGATAATAATAATGATTCACAATAATAAAAGCATAATAAACTAGATTAACAAGATATGACAAAGAGCATAGAAGAATATCATAAATATATGACTAAGACACTTTATCGGGGCAACCTCCACAACGTTATAATAATAATAGAATGCTAACTATGATGATGAAGTGCTAACCATTACATCATATATGTACCTTACTTAGGCTATTGTTACTCCATAGGTTGACCATGATAATAACATGCAAACATATGTTAACATGATATGACAAGGTAAGAGATTATTTTGGAAATACATATCCCAATACATGTTATAGGTTAATGGCATAACATGTACCTCCCTTGAAACCAAATTTTTCTTCTATGTTGAATAATTTTTGGTACTTTTATAGGAATTCCTCATCCTTCCAAGTTGTATCCTTGTTGGTCATATTCTTCCACTTGATAATATATTCTTTATTCACCTTGGCTTACAAATTATTAGTGTGTGTTTGAAGGACCTATGTAGGCTCCATAATGATTCATCATTTCCCATCCATATTTGGTGACTCTATCTGGGTTAATAATCATTTTCCAATAGCCTTATTCAAGTAGGATACATGAAATGCCAAATGTATTCATGAAAAATGAGTCAATTCCAATTTCTATGCTACATCGCTAATTCTCTACGAGACTTGATATTAACTGTAATAATTAGAAACAATTTTTTTCATTCTTTTATTTCTTCAATTTAATTTAATAATATTGTTAAATCCACACACAAACCAAATCATCAAATTTAAAATGTATTTCACTATGGTAATAATTAATTTTTTTGCTTCATTTCGTTTTGGAGTCATTCCATGTTTTCGCTAATATTGGTTAATACCTCATTTTGGTGATGAATATGATCTTAAACACAATTTCAAAATTTAGCCACACCATCAAGGAAGAGGTGATAGATGGTGGTTGGAACCTAGAAAATTTCAAAAATGAAGAACTTTTGGATTAGATATGCAAGGAAGTGTTATACCACCATTCCGCTAGAGACAACCATTAAAACCATAATTATTGTTCATCTAAAGCAAAACAACAAAGATATCCTTCGATGAATTTATCGACCATCTTTTTTTAAAAATCTTTTGAGAATGATATGTCAATATATACACTAGTTGAGTACCTAAACATGAAAATAATTCAATCCAAAATCATAAGTAAACATGATCATGATCACCTATTATGATCTTGGGGGCACCATGTAACTTTTGGAGTGTGACCATAACATCATATGTTATTGTTCTTACTTTAAATGGGTGTGTTAAGGAAAAAATAGGGATATTTAGTGAGCCTATCCATGCGGCATGATGAAAAATTTCCCTTAAATCCTAGGAAACCATGTAGTGAAATTCATAGAAACCTCCTCCCAACGTTAGCTTGGAATAAGTACACGTTACAAAATACTTGGTTTCCTAATTGTATCTTCCTTATTTTGTTGACACATCATAAATTTTTCTAAAGACTTTGGACACCCTCTTGAATCCTTCTCAAAATAAATATTTTTGATCATGTGATAAGTCTTCAAGAATATTGAATGCCTCTCCGGAGGTACAAGTCATTTTAAAAGAACCTTTTGTTTCATGGTTGAATTCCTTTATAGGTAAAACCTGTCCTTATACAAATAAGAAACCCCTTTTCATAATATTTTTTTCGATACACCTATATATTGTTTAATTTTTAAACCAAACATTTTTATGCATCGTTCTCCCATTCACATCTTTCCTCATCCACCCAATCAACATATAATATAACATTGTGCATAACATCACCTATGTGGATTTGTCTTACCTAAAGAGTACATCCATCACTATATTTTCTTTCCCTGTCTTATAAATGATTTCAAAGTCATCTCAAATATTTGTCGTTCTTTGGAAGAAAACCTTTGGTATAAGAAGAAATTTAAATTATCATGATTTATCTTCACCTTAGAGTTTCTACCCATTATATTTGGTTAACATTTTTCAATACCATGAATAATATCCGTAATCTCCTTATCATAGATGGGATTTAGTTAGTTCTTCCCTTTGAGCTAGAGACTCTCAAATGTGATAAGACATGATGATTACTTGAGTACCATTCCCATTTCATACCTGATGTATTACACTACATAATGAAGGCAATCAAAATATATATGGTAGCTAAGTGATTCACATATCCTCCTTCACCTTCACAAATTCCTTGGTGGTTGTTTTGTTCCAGGTGGAAATATTCCTTCGAAAATGATGTGAGTGATGTTTTTATGATGCCAAGATATTTTTCATAAAATTATGATAGTAACACTTATATTTGAGGAAGCTTTAGATGTCCTTTAAGGATTTTAGAACTTTTCATTCTATCATGACGTTGATCTTATGAGGGTCCATTTTTTCATCTCCATGCAAAATAATGTGACCTAAGAAATCCATCCATTTTACCCTAAAAGAGCAATCATAAGTCTTAACACAAAGATGCTGTTTTAGAGTTAGTAAAGTCTAATCCATATATTGCAAGCATTCTTCCCATATTTTATCGCATATAAATATGTCACCGAAAAATACCAAACTTTCATAAAAATGGTTGAAAGGTAGTTATTATCAAAACTTTTCCAAAGCAAAGATTAAGTTTATTTAAGTAAACAACATTATTTAACTCATATAGAATAAATCATCAATTACTAGGATGGAGAAATTATCTATGATGTTGTATTTGTTGAGTTCTCTTTAATCTAGGTGCATTCAATAAGTATCATCATTATTATGCACCATTATAACTAGAGAAGAGTACACACATTAACTATGTTAGATAATACTTTGCTCGATATTTATTGCACCATATTATCAATCTCACATTTTTGGACATATGGGTACTTGCAAGGTCATATATTGGGTGGTTGACTCCATGATATCAATTGAGTGGAATAATCATAATCTATTTTTGGTGGTGTTCCTTTTGGAATTACTCTAATAATGAGTGAATGGTTATCAATAACTTTATGTAACTCTAGCAATATAAACATCTTTGCAGAAGTGTTTCTAAAGAAAATAGTTGTGCCACAAACCCTACATCCACTTCCTTCTTGAGAATATTCTATATCTGATTATAACTATCTAGATTTGGGGGTTTTGAACATAACCCAAAAATTTAAAAATCCTTCCCTCTAAATAAAATTTCATGAACAATCACGGGAATTCATCTTGAGTGTTCCCAAGGTTATGAGCAATCGAATCCTAAAACAATAGATAGTTCTCCCATTGGAATGGAAAACTTGGGATATTATAGCTTGTACTCATCCATGTAGATCTTAATACTATGGAATATCACTAAACAACCTATTATGACCCTATCTTTCAAGTATGAATTAAAATTATGGAATTAGATAGACAAAACATTTCAATTGTGCCATAAAATTGATTGTGGATGAAGTTATGCATGATCCCCAAGTCCATCAATGCTATCAATATCTATTTATTTAGAAATCCCAACAATTTTAAGGATTATGGGGTACTTATTCCTAAAATTGCATGGCATAAAGTAGTTTGGTGGGAGCCTTCTAATTATTCCAAAGTATCTTCCTTGATATCTCCTAATACTTCTTCATTGGAACCTTTAATGTAGAACAATTTCTTCTCAATACATTAATGTCCCCAACTATACACAATGTCATAGTTAAAGCACAACCCTTTTGATATTTTCTATGTAATTTATGGAGAATTCAATCTGGTGGGCTATGGGAATTATTAAGCTAGAGTTTTACACTACTTGTTACTAGTGAATCTCCACATATTGACCATGTCTCTTCCTCTAACCTACAAAAATTATTGACTCTAACATAGAATTTAGAGTAAACTTGTGAAAATCAAATTACATGTAATCCTTGATCTCACCCAAAAACAATTCATTTGAGATATCCTTTATGATTCCCTCTAATCACAACAACATGTTTTTGAATTATTGAATATAATTTTTGACAAATACCATTTTTCAAATTTTTCTAGCTGAAGTAGTTCTCCATCACACTTGTGTTATAACATATGTAGGTCATTGGTAAACAATGACCAGGTTTATAAAAAGACCCTTATTATTCTATTTGAGTGCATAATCATATATATAAATTAAAATTATCTAGTTCTATATACAAATACACAATTACCTCCTTTTTTTTACAAAGTGATTTGATGCAAATCAAATAATTTCTCCATTTGATTGATCCATTAGACCAAATCCTTCCCATAAAAATTGTGTATCTCCAATTTTAGTAGCTTGTTCGAGATCCCTTATTGGAGCAATGAAAATGTTGAGGATACAAGAAATTTGAATTTGAATTTCTTGGAGAACCCTTGTAACTAGGATACGATTATTAGGGTCACAACTATTTATGCATATTAGCCAAGTTTGGTGATTTCTTCATTATTTGATTTCAATATGTCACTAATTGCATGTAATTTTTTTCCATTTTAAATTTTATATCGTGCACATTACACTCGGTTTGAATCACGTTTTGACATTTTGAAGAAAACCCTAAAATTGAGGATCTTGTGAGCCTTGTTTTTTGCTCCATATCCTATAATGTTTTTCTTAGGGTGATGATACCCTTTCCTCTACCTCTAGCTTGTGGTATTGTCATGGTTTAGGGTTTCAAATATAGGGGTATATGATTATTGGTGGTTTATACCATTAAAATTGTCTCTCCATAATGGATCATATGACTTCTAACACGTAAGGAAAAAATACACAAAATAGGGTTAGTGACAACTGATACTACCATTACAATCATCTCATTGAGATGAGTATGATGACTATTATTTTACAAAAAGGATGAGATAAAATCTTCCAAAATTTCTACTTAAATACCTTAAAATATTACAATGATGGATAAAATAAATTTCCTTCATATCCCAAGTGATTTTTCAATCTCAAGACCCTTAAAATAATGTTAGGCTAGACCAATAAATAATGCACCATAGAAATCTTGACCCAAATAAAAGTTCTTTCAAGAAATTTGTAATGAAATTAATTAGATAAATTTAAAAATGGATTGAACGTAGAACACATAAATAAGACAATAGTAGTATAATATAATAAATATATTTTATATGATAGAGAGCATATGAAAATACTAGAAATATATGACCGAGAAACTTCAAGGGAAAAATCTCTTCAACATGATAATAAGAATAGAATACACATTATGATTACAAATTACTAACCAATATCTCTTATATATATCCTATGATTACTATTAGTGTATAGCATTAGTTCATACCTCAATATTTTTCAAAGATGTCAAAATACTCAAAGCTTCATTGGGTAGTCCCTTAAATCTTGCACAGTCAAAAGTATTTTGATTTGTAGCATAAATTGTGCATAGATGTACTACACTACTAGCCATTATATCACCCCATAGATCAACGACCTTGGTACATATTTGAGTTGGAAGGAGAAAATAAGTGGTCAACCCTAGCCAAGACACATATCAACTAGTAAATTTCAATTGAGATCAAATCTTAATCATAAATTAAGGAGATAGAGTATTGTCTTATTAAAGGGAGCTCCCACCCTCAATTTTTGCTAGATAATGAGCTAGAATTTCAAAAATATAAGCATAACAACTATTATTAAAGGATCAAGAGAAATTAAATTTAAATGCTTACAATCATACATGACAAATCTACATTTGGACATAACCATCCTTGTTCAATAAGTATTAGCTAATAGGAGATAAATATCTTCCTGAAATATTTCCTAAAGCTACAGAGCACATGTAGATGCTTCCATCTTTATTTATGTAATATAGTTGTTGAGTTCAAATTTTATAGCCTCCCTTACACTCCACAATAAGAATAAAGGGGCATCAAGCTCATTGAGGGGTTGTTGTCAATGTAACTTTGGATCCTTAGAATTATGCTACATTTCCTATATGTATTTAGCATTGGAATTTTAATTAAGTAAATGTAAGTTTAGTGACTTGACAATGTAGTTATAATATGATTATCTATGATGATATTACAACCTTTTAGTCTTTTCTTGTTACTCTACATGATGGAGCTCACCTTCTTGTACTTGTATTACTAAATATGTTTGTTGATATTATTGTATGTATGTCAATTGGTTATGTGTTTATGAGGTAAAAATTTATGTTCTTTAACCACTTTCTTCTTGACATATCACTACCATTTTATTTTGTTTCGCTAACCTCATCTCTTCCATTTGGTACTTTCCCTCTTTGCAAGTAATTGAGAATATAGTTTAGATGCTAGTTTATGTGTCGGTTAAGCAATGAAGGAGGAATATAAATCGACTCTTTGGAACTTCTCTACAAAATCAAAATCACACACTATAAAGAGATCCTATATTTTATTAGATTTACAAATATAGATAATCAGAAAAATCTAAACTTTAATAATTTTTAACACACCTAATAAAATAAGAATTTTATTTATTATAAGTTAATGTTACATTAATGCTTCTTAATGTACATCCTTATGAGACTTTGGTGAGAAAAATAGCTTAATTCTAATTTTTGAAGCACTATCCTATCCCATCACTTTTAAGGACCCTCCTTTTACATCCTTGTATTATAGATAATAAAATCTATGGCTCTATTAAGGAAACTTCCCTTTGTTTCTTAGAATTCTAGAAGCTCCCTATAACTACAAAAATAAGACATTCCAATTTCCAACTATAGCCCTAAAGTATCTACCTATGTTTTAAATGGGGATGAATTTAAAACTCTAGAAGATCACGTTAAATATGTGACACATCTTCGTGGGATTCACAACATTTCCGAGTCTGATTTGGCCCTTATATTCCTTGCATCATCATTTAAGGTAAAAGCTTTGGATTGGTATATAGGATTTAAAATAGGGACAAACATCTACATGGGACCAACTGGGGCTTTTACTATGTAATCAATTCAGAAAAAAATACATCCTTTACTCCCAAGGGATACAAGGAAGAACTTTGAATGATTTTAAAATCATATTTCGCAAGACTTAGGAAATGATTCTAATGGAGTTTAAGCCTTTATGGGGTATGGATTTCTTATTTTATCTTAGAAATTTTGGATTTGATTTAGTCACTTGCAGGAATATAGGGCTATTTTGAATTTAAAAAAGCTCATACAAGTAGGAGCAATCACCTTTTCCTCCTTAATATTGTCCTCCCTTTCCCTTAATTCAATTTTCCCGGTTAGAGAAACATAATGACCCACTTATTTAGCTAAACTAAATTATTTAGTTGGTGAAATCTCCAAGGAACTCTGTGGCCTTAAGGGATGATTTGTTGAGCCTCAATATGACTAAAAAAACTCAATGTAACTTAGCTACATTTTTATTATATCCCTCATATAAGAATAGTTGAAGGTTGAAGCAATATTTTCCAAACACGTTCTTTCCAAAATTCCCCAAATCATAAGATTAGATATGTACGAAAAAAAAAAATCTCAAAATTCCCAAATCATAAGATTAGATATGTACAAAGAAAATAAGTGGATAAATAACATAAGAAAATAAATGGCTGAATTTTTTTTTCAAGGAACCAAATCTTTCCTACCTGCTAGATAAAATAATTACAATGACATCAGGATAAAAAACGTTAAGTGATATAGCAGCAGTTTTGTATATATTCATCAAAGAGAAAGTAGAAAAATGAGAAAATTTATTATCAATTTAAATGGTAGAAAATCAGAAATTCAGAAAGTAAAAATGACATGATCTATTATCCCATAAACTTTGTTTTTGACACATAAACGTTGGATAATGAATCTTTTATAGTAGACAAAATAGCAACAGAAAAACTCAGGCTCCACCCCTAGTGACTGAAATAAATCTTGAATTGACAGGGGCCCTACATAAAATATGATCAACTTTCCATCTACTTTTCTTTTGGAGTCAATATTTTTCAACCTCATGCGGCATTCAGAAATGAAAGAGCTCAAGAAGTAGAATTAGAAGCAATCAATCATTGATAATATAAAGAGATCCAGTTAAGACATGAGCTATAAAAGCATTGTATGAGTGCAATATCATATCATTGTGCGACACTTATTTCGTGAAACTTAGGCTCCTCCAAAATATTTTGAAAATGTTGACTTTACTTTCACATACAACTACAAGCATATTGAGACTTAGGCTCCTCCTTTTTCTAATTAGTTCCTATTTATGTGTTGTGTAATTAAAATGTCTTTTTAATAAAATAGTAATATATAATTATATTCCAATTTACCTCTAATATGACTCACCATAAGACTCCCATATTCACATGTTGGCTAAATTCTTAATTTTTGAGTCATATAGTTCATTCTCAACATATTCTATCAGCAACAACTATTTCTTCTTTTTCTTCGTGAAGAGTTTTTGTACACATCCAAATTCAATTTATATAAAAATTTATAGAGAGAATTCTCTTTGAAATGTTTTTTTTTCATGGAAATCATCTATATGCTCTCCAAAATGCATAGGATTGTGAATTGCATTCAAGAAGCTATGTGGGATGAGGTACATTGTTGAAGGTTTTATGTTATTCTTGTATCACATTAATCTTTTACCTATTATTATGAAAAATTGACTCTATTAGAGTAAATTTATGGATGGTACCTCGAAAGTTTTATTATATTTAAGATAGTGATTGGAAGACATTATCTTGATTTTAATATGATTACTTGGGTTCAAACTTGATATGATTGTATGATTCGATTTACTCTACCTAGTTCCTGTCAAAGATTGCTTATGGTCTGGAGATTGAGTTATAGTTTTAGAATAGTTGAGTTATAACCATTCCCAATATCATTGAGAACATGATATTTCCAGGCATGCAAATGCCATCTTGTTGAGAATCTAATGTTCACATAAATTAGGTAATTCTCCCTAGAATTATGTTCAAACCCCTAGACACCAAGATCATTTGCGAAGGTGGCCAATCATTATCTCTTGTTTGAGGACTCCATCAACAATAATCAAACCAAGGAAGCTAACATGCATAAATTTGAGTTGTGGGCCCCAACAACTAAAATTTAAATTTAAAAAATAATGTTACTTTTTAACCTTGTTTATCAAAACTATACATAATTTTCTAGCAAAATATTCTTCTTTGTGTAGGCATAATCACTCAAGTAACAATGCCATCAAATGAAATTGCAAATTCTTCCTAGGATTATGATATGGCACTAGAAAATACTATGTGATAGTATTCAACATGTTGTGAGTCTAATACTTAAACAAAATTTTACACTTTCATGGGGATTGAAAACAATTGGTTTTTACTTTAGTGACTCACCTCTAGTTTGTCATAGAAAGTCAAGGTATTTGGTGTAATAAACAACTTGGGTCTGTTTTCACTTGATATAATTTTTGTTTCTAAACCTCTATTTTTTTATTATTGGCAAATAGTTTTTTGAAAGGGACTATACCCTTGTATAGCAAGGCTCAGAAGCCAAAATAGGAAAATAAAGCTCGAAAAAAAGGATCAACATCCCGATATAACAATAAGTTTGCGTAGACGCAGTCTGCTTCAACAACCATAACATAAACACTGTAGACGGTGATCAAACAAAGAAACACGCAGTGGTCCGGCCACAAAAATGATAACAATGTACTCCGGCCGACCACTAACGGAGAAAACAACCAGACGATCATCACAAAAGAGCCCAACAAAAACTGACAAGGAAGGAACCAACAAAAGCAAACCAACTGCAACAAAACAGCAACAAAACAACAACACAAGCTTAAGAATCGCGTATGAGCCATAAGCCAAAATGTAGCAATGATAGCGCCAAAAAGACAATAATCAAATCTTGTCCGATATGGTGGGGATTTAGATTTGGCATTACCCTTCTTTTTCCGATCCACCACTGTCCATTCCCGATTTTCCACATCCACTACAAAAAAAGCTGCAATAGGTTTGATGGGGGAGTGACCCAATGGGAGGTCGGAATATCTTTAATCACCGAATCAAAATGTAAAGAATAATCTGGAGGCTTCTCTCAGTATTGGTCTCATGAATCAACCATGATGGGTGAGTTAGCTTGCGGGGGGCACTCGAATCCTTAGCCGGATTTGAGTCGATTGTAAGATGTTCGAGTAGAATCCCTCCACCAGTCAGCTTTTTGGTCTTACGTTTGAGTGTTCACAGTCATCATCTGTAACATGACCAGTTTGGAAGCAACGCCGACATCTGAAGGCAAGTCTCTCATAGTCTATCCTCTCTGCACTCGAGCTCGGCTCCAATCAAGATTGATTTATACTGCAAAACATTTGGAGGTATCGAGATCAACCGTGATTCGAGCATAAGTAGTATGGGTTTGAATGGAGGTCTTATCATCAATTGCTGCACATGAGCCTAAAGTATCCCCTATAGCAATGAGACAAGATCTGTTCCAAAGCTGCAATGGGAGTCCTGGTAGACGAACCCAAATCGGGTAGGTATCAAAAGACTCCTTTAATGGGTCGAAAGATGGATACCATGGTTTGGACATAAGCCCATGTTCCCCCCAAACCCAATGTTGACTAAAAATTAAATCCCTATCTTCAGGGGTTTCAAAGATGAAGAATGAAGTAAGCTTTAGCACAAGGATAAAGCTCAATCTTACCTTGTATTTTTTCTCTCCATCTCTGGGCTATCCAGTCATGAAGCTGAGAAAGCTTAGGCCAAAATTTGTGAAATCTGCATATGAGCCCCAGATGGGAGAGATTTTCCTCCTCCTTAAGAACCTTTAGAAGTAAATCCTCTTCGATTTTCAGCGTCGGGACCTCCTGGGAGGGTTTTAAGAGCTCATTTCTGACATTCTCCTTCTGTTTGGAGACCGCTGAAGCATAAGATCCGGACCTATTGTTGCTGTTTAGATTGTCCTGGTTCTGGCTTACCCCTGTACCTCTTCCTCCATCACCAGATCCACTCTTAGTCTCTTGCAACCTGCAGTTACCAGTATTGAGTTTTAAAGGAGATAATGAATCTTTGACTGAACCATCTTTACCTGTCCCATGAGTGAACACCCCTGTTTTGATATGGGGGTCTTGGTTAGTATTGCAAGCCATACCAATCCATGAGATTGGTGCTTTATTTTCCTCTACATTTTTGCATCCACCTCCCACAGATACCACTGGTTTCTCGCCGCCATTAATAGGGACCTCATTTCGAACTGAGAGGGGCGAACCTCTGGCAATGCTCGTGCCTCCTCGAACCCTTTTTTTAGATGAAGCCCGCGTAGAAACCATGGTAGCCCATGAGAGCGATCGCGGAGCAATCTCGAGCAAAAAAGCAAAAAAGCAAAAAGTCCATTTGATTTACCTTCAAGAAGCAAAAAAGTCCATTGGGTTGTGTTATAATTATTGAGATTGAGTTTTAGACTCAACTTCAAACCATAACATGTGTAGAGTTATTCTGTGTTGAAGTGTTTTGAATTCAAAAGTTTCACTCAAGAATATTTCGAGAAAAAGGAACCAAGGTCTTGTAGCTTTCTCCTATGGAACTATAAAGAAAGACAATGTTTCCCCATGTTTTATAAAATTAGTTATTGTAAATGAGAGCTTTACCAAAAATTGAAGAGAGGAGTTCATTGGGCTATGATCTATTGGGAAAATCATGCACAATAGGCTCAAACTCTAAAGGAAGTAGAGCCTTTGTGTGAGTGAGTATCTTGAATTTATAGTTGGACTTGAGAAAAATTTGGGCAAAAAAAGAAGAGTGTTTTCCAATTTTACTTACAAAAAGAAACTTAAAGAATAAATGTGTTGGGAGATTGATTTAGATGACATGGGATTGACATAGACCACCTCTTGTTTATTTGAAGTTAGGGATATGTTGGCAAAATAATTTTTCGTGTTGCAAGTTATTGATTTTTCAAAAATAGTGATGGGGCTAATCCTCTCCTTGTAGAGAGATGGGGAGGCTCCCATTATTGAGATGTAAAACTACTTTAATCTATCTAAAATTTTTGGGGTGGCCTATAGGTCAGGGGATCACATAGAACACTCCATTCTTGACTGTGTAAAAGTGCTTCAGACATGGCACAAAGGATGAATTTACAACAATGAAGAGAGAGAGAGAGAGAGAGAGAGAGAGAGAGAGAGAGAGAGTAACACAACAATGAAAACCATAAAAAGACATAAAAAATCATAGACACATACTTCCATTGATTCATTTATCAAAGGCGCATACACCATTCTTGGTTCTACAAGATTATCATATAGGTAAAATTGGAAAGAGAGAGTAGAGGAACACGAGACAAGAAATAGAATTGCAAATTTTATTGCTTGATGTAAAAGTGGTAATATCAACAACATACATTCAATCAACAATTACCAACCCTTTGGAATGGAGAAGTCATTCCAATTTATAACATTACAATTCTTCCCTTCTTCTACCTCCCCCACATGACCTTTTACTTGTCCACATCACTTGCGACCTTTCATATTCCTAGGAAGTGATACTTTTCTTAATATTAGGAAAATGATTCTTACAATGTTTAACTAAGGGTCACTTAAGTGAATAAGATAAAATAGCATAAAGTACATTCTCAATTGAAAATTAGAATATGGAGAGAGAAAATAGAGAAAGAGAAGGGGTTGATTGATCTATTGTTGATGAAGAACTTTCTTATTCGAGGCATGGTGAATACAATCTCCTCCTTCTACAAGATGCATAGACACTTTAGACTTCCAAATGAGTTTGTAGGGACACTATGTTGTGCGACCTTATGATGTGATCCTAAGATGACTATGGGCATCGATCATGATGGTTCCTTCTTGATCTCACAATGAGAGTGAGGATCACTCTCTTGCTCCTTAGGATTTTACAAATGACTCCAATGATCATGAGAGACAACTCCATGATGCTCAAACCTCTTGATGTTTGTTCCTCACTTACTAAAATAGGCCTTCATCATGTGGGTGAAAGGGATGGCCCTGAATGGAATTCTTGAGAAGTGGCCACCAGTTGGAATGATATGAGGAGATGGAAATGACCACACCACAAGGTTTGAGGTGAGTGTTTAGGAACACTACCAAGTAGACAAAAGATAATGGAATAGAGTTGATATTTCTCATTCATATTACTATGATGCTCTAAAAAAAGATCATACCTTTTTTCCTTTATTGACTCTAGATCACTCCTAAAATGAGATCAAAGCATACACCTCATGTGCACACGCTTCTCACGGAAGTAGGTGACTTTTCTTGATAGAAAGACTGATCCCAAATGAAACTTGAAGGAATGAATGAGAATGAGTTCCATTTTCTTGTCCTACACACTACAATGAAAAATTTCAACCACCACCTCTACCAACTTTCAAGTTGTGAGCTCGTTATCAAGTATGGATCAAGTGTTTAGAAACACTGAACACGAGGTATGCATTTCTTGAGATGACATCTTTCCTTACTCATGGAGATTCCTTCTCATCATGCTTATGATGACCATCCTCTTGATGAATTAAATTTGAATGAATCTCTTGATCCTTTTCAACTTCTTTATCAGCCTTATAATGTTCTTGAATTTCACTTGTTGCGCCTCGATATGATGTCTTGCTCCTTTGACACAATTATGATCAAAACGATGCTTTAGGATCCTCAGTGTGGAGGGTGGATTTTCTTGTTTGAGCCATGAGACAACTTTAAAACCATGAAAGGATGGAAAAATAAGTGAGATGAGTGAAAGTGGATCCAAGAACAACTTTTTGACCGAAAAATGAAACTTTCTATTTTAGGTAAAGGAACCATGAGCTATTATTTTTGGATTTTTTTCCTTTTGTTCAAATATGGTCTTCTAAATCTCATAGAAAACTTAATTCACCTCCACTAATGATGCTTTACCATTTTTAGGATGTTTCTATTTTTAGTAAGTTAATTTTTTAAACTACTATTTTGGGAAAACTGACCATTTTACCTTGTTTGTTGTTTTGCACGGTTTCTGGATGTACCGAGTGACCGGATCTTGCAATTTTGAAAGATTTAATCTTTTTATCATGTGAGTGTATAGAGAATATTATAATTTTATGAATTGTTCATACTAGTTCTAGTTTGCAATGAAAAGACCATTTTTAGATTCAGCTCTGCAATGATCCCATGCTCCAATTTTCATTGTGTTTCATCTGCTAGAAATATTGCAAATAAAAATGGAAAATTTTGGGATGAAGGGTTTTAGGTTTTTTTATATAGAAAACTAGTGGATTAGCTGGTTTTCAGAAAAAAAATGGTGGTCACAAAGGCAATTGGGGTGATGATCTTCAGGAAAACCTTGGTGCAATCAAGTTTTTGGTTAGTAAGTTAGGAGAAAATCTTCATTTTTACATTCATGGAAAGTATGGAATGTGTTGGGAAGCATGGATGTTGTGTTCAGATTTTAAGGTTTTTCAGGTGTATAAATGGAGGATGGATGAGCAATGAAATTTATTTAAGCTAAAAGAGATTTTACTTTGTTTTCATGTCTTCCTATTAACTCTAGCCATCATAGAGTAAAATTTGATTGTTGTTGAAACTATGGTTTGATGGCTTGATCATGGGTGTATTTTTTGTACCCTCTATTCCCTTGGGAAAATGGAAAATAGGGACACAAAAGTGCACTTTGAGAAATATGTAGAAACTTGTCATATTGTGGCACAAGGTGACAAAGATTGAAAATGAAGCCCGAGCACTTGGGGACTGAGTGATGGTCACATGAAGGACTAGAGAGGGGCATATATCTTGGTGAATGTTTTTATCCTCTCTTTCCCCTTGAAAAAAGGGACAAGAGGGATAAAAATGTTCTTTGAGAAAGATGATGCCACTTAGCATGATTTAGAGCAAGTTTGGGAAATCAACTTAACCAGCTAAGTACTCTCTGAGAGGACACATGAAGGACTAGAGAGGGGGCTTGCTATTGGGTGAATTTTTGTGTCCCCTCTATCCCCTTGGGAAAGGGACAAGAGGGACACAAAAGTGCGCCATGGAGTAAGAAGCTAACATGTGGCACTTCAAAATTTGGCTAAGTATGAGAAATGACCCTACACGAGAGAGAACTTAAAAAAATGATTCATGGATCTTGGAAAGGTATTTAAAGATAAAAATTTATATGATTTTGAGTCCTATTACCCTTTCAAGATCAATGGAATAGATTTTAGAACCCAATTCTACTTGAATATCCAAAACATGTCTCCTTTTTCTTTAGGAGAGGGAGATGGTACTTGCAAATATTGAGATGCCTCAAGAAGTGCTTAGGTATTATTTTTCAACACCTATTTTTTTACCTTAAAAATCATTACGGAACTCTTGGAATGATCCGGAGAAGTTTAGGTTCATATTTTGACCACTCACTCGTTATACTTGAAAACACTCGTTATACTTGAAAACCCGCCTCCGCATGATTGTCCCTAAACCAAAAATATTCCCTAAATTTTCCTAAATCATTTTTGAAACCTTATTGGATCTAAAATAGTACCTCCAGATGATTATGATGCTTTGGAACCTTCCTGGAGGATGTACACCTACCTTGAAATGGCCAAAATTGGCCCTTCTAGGCCTAGAAAGAACTAGTCTTCTTTCTAAACACTTTACTAAATGGAAGAGTTAATATTGTCACACCATTTCAAACACCTGCACATGCTTGTTCATCATATTAGAAGTACCTAAAGGTCAATATGATCATGACATAAAAAATAAAAATGACCAAGAGGGGGTTTAGAAGGATTTTGAAGCAAATTTTCACATTTGGCTTAGTTGTTATGCTTGAAAGTTTGAATTTTTGGGCTAGCAAAAATACATGACAACAAGATAATTTTATAGCGCCTTTGGAATTCTTTGGTTTATTTGGTCATGTGTCCAATTGGTGTAACTAAAATTCCTAGTATAATGTAAGTGTGTTGAAACCGAGAGTTTTATTTAAAGAGTCTTTTGAAAAAATATATGTCCCATAGGTCTCCATTGCTATAGTTGAAATAAAACTAGGTAACAATCAACATTGTTCCGAAAAATTGACATACAAATGTGGAAAATCATGTCAATTGTGTATAATATTTGACATAAATGAGATGGGTTAATTCTAATTTTATACTTTATCTTTTGTAGCTTATTGGAGGAGTGTCAAGTGCTCCTTTGATTTATTCTAAGCTAGTTGTATTTTTCCTTCATTGAAAATATTAGGCATCTATGTGTAGTAATATATTTTGTTCCTTTACCCAAAAATAAGAAAAGAAAGTTAAAATTACATATGACATCAGAAGAAGCCATTCTAAATGGGGTTTTCCTTCACTCAAGGATCAAACCCTAGCTTGGCCTCTATCTTCTTCTTAGTAGTACATCTAATCTTGTTGACACCAAGTCATCTAGAAAACCCTTTGCCACCTCCTCCTCTACCTCATCCTCCACATATGTCATGCCTTCCTTTAGGTGCAATCGGATTTATACATTAGGCCTACACCGAGGACATTTCCCCTTTCCTTGAGCATTCATTTTCATTTTTGTTTAGTTTATCTTAAAGGGACTCAAACTCGGATATCGAGAATGGTATGTGTTGGCTAGATTTTCTGCATAGCATCAAACCTAGGCAGTCATGAGATAAATCTCCCTCATTTAACCGGTGAGGCTCCCGTGTCAGATTTGTCAATATAAATGTGTTTTTATCTATCAGGGGTTTTACTTTAACAACTTAGTTCATGAACCATAACTAAGAAGTTCTGCAGCAAGTAAGCAGCTGTTTAAGAAAGGAAGTATTTTATAGAAGAAGGAAGTAAAGGAAATACAGAGAAGAAATGGAGAAGATGTGCATCCCAATTAGTAGATAACAGAGCTAATTGCATGCACATAGAAGAAACTCAAATAGATTTGAACACACAGAATTATAAAGCAAAGGCAGCTCTAGATCTAGATCTAAAATAACACAAAGTCTATTAAGAGATCTAAGATTTAGAAGCAAGAAACAAAATACACCGTGACACAAAGTTCTTCTTCGAAACTCGCTTCTTTGTATTCCTCTGCAACAAGTGACTCTCGGGGTTCAAGATGAAGTCTAGAACACAAGATTGCTTCTTACAAATTCTGATCGATCATTAACCCGTAGGTTCTTCTCCTACTTATAGAATGTAGGAGGGAAAGTACAAATAGAAGACTCAAACTGAACTAAAGTATGAACAACAAGTAAAGATGACATTTGGCAATCATCCTCAACTAACTTCTTCTTAAGTGACACATGTATCACTTAACTAATAGAAAGGTTCCACATGACTTCGAGTAATGGTTGCAAAACCAATAACTTAGAAGTTTACAATTTCATCCGGGAACATAGAAAATAGAAGAAGAAAGAAATAGAAGAAGTCATGCCAGCTGTAACATCTACATCTTCTTCTTGTTCTCGATATCCACGATATACTTGTCGAACATATAGTTCAAAGATCTTTCCATCTGTTTTTAGCTCTGCTTCTTTTCTGTCCCGACCGCAGCAATCCTTCATTCAACACTTTCTTTGCATGCTTCCACTTCTTCCAAACTTGGCCCAAATCTCGAATGTTCTGCCTCAGGTGTCACCGGCCTAATAGAGTTCATCGTGAAAGGCTTGGTGGCTTTATCAATCCTCTTTTGCACCATCAGAAGAGAACCCTCCAGAGAATCATGCACCTCGTTAGAAACAATCCGCACGTATGAAGTAATACCTCCATCCACTCTTTCCTCAGTGAAAGAAATAACACTATCCGGCAAATCTGATGTTCTGCTCTCAAGTGCCTGCATCCTCTTCAGCAAAACTCTGCAGATCTCCAAACGGAAAGATACTGCAAACTCTAGCTGCTTCCCCTTCTCGACTGATCCATCCGGCACAATTTGCTCTGCAACCAATACATCTCCTGGCAGCTTGTTGATCTCGGCCAAAACACTCAGGTTACTCTCTGCAACTGTATTTATTCCTTTTATGCTTTCTATCAGTTGCTTTAGTTGATTTTCTGCATCGTTCATAACCTTTAGGCGGGCCGCACTTCCTCAGTTGCACGAGAGCACGAATAATCTGATCCTTCCATTCGTCAATAGCCTTTACTTGATTGCTTGCATCTTCCATTTCCCGCATAAGATGATCACTCACCCGCTAAATGAAATGGGGTAACGGAAGGTTTAGCAACCTTGGCTATGATCTCACATAATTGAGATATTTGCTTCTGCAGCTCTTCTTTCTCCGCCTTTTCACTCGCGCTGCCTAAGGAACAAAGCATCCAAAGCAACGCGTCTGCGTGTCCCGCTTCAATCCTTCGGGTAGCTTGACCGAGTGGTATTTTGGTCACCGTCACATCTTGCCGTGAGTTCCTCTTCTACCTTTCCTTCCGCGGGATTAATATCTCAAAGAAACTTCTCTCCCGAATCCTCGATGATCAACCTGAAGTTGCTTTAGCAACTTTAGGCCTTCTCTCTTCTTCCGCCGTATCCTCAAGTAGCCGCAAGTCATGTCCTCTAAGTTCATCTCTATTCTTGCTTCCTAACCAACCGCATAGCTAACCATTCCGAGAAATTACTTCTCGGAGAATGAGAAGTTGCTGAGTGCGCTACTATTTCCCGCTCTGCATCCTCTCCATCAGAAAGTGCCACAGTATCATGGCTGCCATCCTCTGAAACATCCAAGGACAAAGCTCTTTCGAACTCCGTCATCTGCAGCTTCAACATCTCCTCTGGACGGGTCTTGAACGCGAAGTGGTTGGGAGAGAAGATGAACGTTGCTGGTTTCAATGAAGGCATGGAAACATCCTGTCCGCTTTGGTGGTGCACATAGTTGGTGATCCATTAGGTAGATCGGAGAAGTCTGGAGTCAAAGCTATGGTCGTAGAAGTGGTCTTCTCTTTCTCTTGAGATCTTCTCGCGTACTTTCAACTTCTCGGACCTTCTGCTGCTCTCCTTCATGCTTTCGCTGAGGGAATCTCCGCGCCCGAAGTTGCCCGTGATTTGATTCATCAATACTTCATCAAGGCAGATCCCTTAAGTGACCACTCAAGTACTCACCAACACAGCCTCCGGATCTTTCTTCTATTGTCTGTCAGCAAATTATTTCTTATCCTGTAGTAGAGCTTTATCTCCTCCCATTTGATGGTAAGTGTCAAGTACCACGTTCCCATCATCTTTAAGATCCGCAGGTATCCGCGCTAGTCCAAAGTCAAATACTTGCTTTGCCGACAGCCTGCTGAAATCTTTCTTTCTGACCTCGTACTCACTTCTGCACTTCATCCAGAAATCTTCTAGCGAAGGTACATGTGCGTACTCCTGGGAGATTGTCTTCCTGGCTATTCCAAATGGATCAAAATTAAGCCGTGCAGGGAAGAACTCTTGCTCATACTCAGACAACATTTGTGCTTCCATTCCTCGAGCTCTGTGAATGCTGATGCAACTGTAATATCCCACAGTGAGTGGGAAGTATCCCGTAGACTTGTGCCGCTTCGACTGAAGGTCGTGTAACTCCACAAGTTGCCTGCTTAGCTCCATGGCAATCAATCACACTGGTACCTTGCATCTTTATTGTTCACTGAAAAGCTCGTAACTCGAGGTATGTGAAATCTGCAAACCGGATGAATACACCGCCAATCTTGACACCGCTCCCATGCTTCCTTGCTTACCCTGTGAGTCTTCAAGTCTTTGTCTAACCTGCAGATGAAATCGTAGAAGAAACCATCGTTGATCACTTTGAAGTCCTTCTCGCACGCAGGTGCAGTAAGCTGTGGGTAGCACTCGAAAATGGGATCCTTGGAAAGAATACCACATCTATCTAGCTTGGAAAAGACACCCTGTGAAGCTGCAGCATATACCAAGTATGAAGTCATTTTGAAGCTGAAGGTACGCTTTACGTTCCGCAGTTGCTCACCGATGTTGCTGCTAATAATTTCTGACCAACTGATTATAGAATCAACCTTGTTGATTTCAATGGTCCTGATGAAAGCATACATCCATGTCCGGAAAGTGTAGGCATTCGCTTCACCATTCAACCTGCAAAGCAATTTGACGATATCATCCGCTTCCTGCACCAAATTGGATCGTGGAAGAGTTCTCGGGAACTTGGAAGGGGATCTAGGCTTCTTCATGAACCGGCTATTCATGATGCTCACACAATCAGCTCTATGCTTTTCCCACCTACTGTCAGCATCCTGAATGCTAATAGAAGTCACCACCTTTCGTACTGGAATCTTCAAACAATAATCGAAGAATTCTGCATCCAAACGAATTATTGTCTTTCCCGCAACATCACGCACTGATCTGGATGAAGGATGATAAGATCTAGCACACTCCATCACAAACTCTGGCAATTGGGCTGTACATGGGAAAGCTGCAGCTCGAATAATTCCGCTACTTTTGACCGCACGCATGAGTGAAGTCTTTCCAGCTCTGGATCTGTCAATCAAATCAGAAAGAGGTTCTGGGCCTAGATCCGTGTCTCCTATGTCTGAAAGTTTAGAAGCAATGCATGAATCCATCGTGCTCTCTTTTTCATCTCCTTTCGCCATAGCTTTATCAATCTTTGTCTGAATAATTCTTTTTCTTCTAATTTGGCCTGCTTTCTTCAATACTGGTGCAGATCTGGACAATTCTTCAGATTCGGAGGATATTTGCAATGTATTGGACATTGATAAATACTCCTTTTCTTTTATAAAGCACCTGTAATGAGTTCCTGCAATTTATTCAGACAAAAATGGCCACCGGAGCATGAATAGTGAATTTAAATTATAAAAATCTGCACTTTTCAAGCTAAAAATGGTGTTTAATTTGCACATAAAGAGATCATGAATCCTTTCAATCAACACCTGAGCTCCTTTAACACCTGTGAAAACAATTGTGCAGACGAAGATGAACCTTTTCCAAAGCATGCGCCAAATCTGGAAGCTTTTAGCCTTTGTTAGCAATTTGTCTGTGCAAAAATCCTTCCTCTAATGGGGCGCACTTTTTCTCCTTGCTGCAATTCTTTACCTGTGTGTTGAATAATAAATCCATATGGCTGCCCATGCTTATATAACCTTCACAATTCTATAATTAATAATTGCCCTAACAATTAAAGGCAATTAATTAATTAAAAATCATGCTTTTCTCTTTTAAAAATTGCATGTTTAAGGACAGCCATCCAATAAATTAAATTAATCCAATTTAATCCTCCACACAGCACTTAACTTTAGCCTCACAGTGTGCTTTGACCATAGCCACTGAAAATAGAAATTAATTCAATGATTTAATGCATTTAAAATCATTAAATAACTCCTAAATGGGGCGCACTTTTTCCAAGGAGAGGGGCAGCCACTAAATAAATTAAATTTAATTAATTTAATTGCTCTATTTTAATCCTCCTTTGACTTTTCAACCTCCTCAAGCTTGGGCGCACTTTTTCCAAGGATAGAGATTATTAAAAATAATCAATTTAATTACTTTAATCCATCACCAAAGGGGGCGCACTTTTTTGCACAGGTAATTCTATTTTTAAGAATTTTTTCAAAATGGGATTCTTTACCCTGCCAGGCAGGCACCAAAATCCCATAATCCACTTAAGTGATTTGACTTTTGCAATGGGATTCTTTACCTTCTAAAATCCCATGATTTCACTTAAGTCACTTTCCTTTTATAATATCATGGGAATTTTTACCCTGCAAGGTAGGCAATAAATTCCCACCTGCCTGCAGCCTCTATTTTTCCCATTGCAGCTTAAGTGACTTTTATAACATGGGAAAAAGTACCCTGCCAGGCAGGTATACAATTCCCATCCTGCCTGCGGCTTATATTTTTCCCACTGCAGCTTAAATCCTTTATTTTCCAAAAAGGCGCCCATCCCCGCAGGGGCTTTTCTGTGCATGACTTCGCTTTTTCCCAGTGATCCAGACCTCCGATGGCGACTTCCTCCGGGCAAAATGTGCATGTATGTTTTCCATGCCTCGGGCTTACCCGGCGAAGGAGTTGTTCCAGAGAAATTTTACAGAAAACAGAACGGGACACCACAAAAACACGAAAAATTGCCAAAAGTTACATATAAAGCCCAAAACTTAAAATAAGTTAAAATCCTTCTGGTATATAGGAATAATAACATATTCGCTCATAACAGAGTTAAAACGGAGCGCAAATAGCCTCATACGGGGCTCAAAATAATTAAATACAAATTTCCCGCAGACAAATCCCGACGACGGAATAAAACAATTTTGGGCATCTGGGTATTTGGCGAAAAGGGCTAATATGGCTCTTCAGGATTATCTTGACGCAATACAGGAACTTTCAGGCAATAAAAACAACAAATGACCCACTATTTTAAAAGTACGAAATTTTTCAAATTAGTATCACAGATTTCGGGTGAAATCAGTGACACCAGATGGTTTCATAGAAATGATAGATTAGGTAGTTTAAATGGGATGATAGATATGGGAGAGTAATTTGGTGGTAATATTGTGTGCATGGGAAAGTCAAACTACTTTTTTAAGTTTTGTAACATGTGTTGGCATGGACACATTTAGAGTGGAGATACTTCTAATAAGAGATTTCTTGCTTTTCCATTTTTGTAAATTAATTAGCTCATGTATCTTAAATGCATCTATATGACAATGTTAAGGATTTTTAGAGTCATAGAAGCAATTCCAAGATACAACAAAGAGACATATCCGACTTTAGGTAGTAAGACATGTATTTAGAAGAAATTTACATTATTATTTTGGATTATGAACGTCATAAAGGAAAAGGGGAAGGCCAATAAAGAAAACATACACATCTCACAACCAATCAACCATTATGTTAGTAAGAGAGCCACTTCCATTGGGGCATCACCCTATTGGCATAAGAATCATGATATATTGGGGATCATGATATATGTTACTTGTGGAAGAATCCAACCAACCAATGTGGAACTAATTTTAATAATTGAGTAGGGAATTTTAGATTCGTAGAAGCAATTCCAAGATGCACTGAAGAGGCATATCTGACTTGGGTAGTTAGGCATGTATTAAGATGTAGTTTTATAGGTTTTTAATGGATTTTTAAGCCACAATGAAATAGAGGGAAAGCCAAACAACCCAACATACTCATCTTGCAACCAATTAACTATTATATTAGTAAGAGGAACACTTCTCTACCTCGCATTAAAACCATTAAAGATAAGTTGTAAGAATATTATTATATTAGTTATGCTTTTCCACCTTTAACAATAAACATATATTACCTAGCCTACAAACCTAAAGGCCTTGGCTTATGGTCAGTAGGCCACCCTCTCCAATGGAAATAGGTGAGGCTTTATGTCATAATGGAACCTAAATCCTATTTTGTGCAAAGAAATTCTCTCTGTTCAGGTTATACCATAGGTAGTCCTTTCACTTCATACTTTATGGTCCATCATATCGAAAACAATCTACCGTAGTTGGTAGCTTTTTTACTTTAGGTAAAGAACATAGAGAAGAATACTGCATGTGCATAGTATATAAGATTTTCAAGTTGTATAATTGAGTCTTCTAAGTCACTATAAATTTCCTAATCAAAGACTTGATCTCCTATTCTTGATTGGCGTTCCCCAATAGGATTGGATTTCATGAAAGATTTCAAAATTGGATAAATATTTAATGTTTCGTTTTTGAGAATTTATTGTGATCTATATTTCCATACATTTACATATTATTAAATATCTGTCATATTGTCTCTTGATTAAGGAATCTGAAATGCCCTCTAAGACACAACAAAACCTCAACCAAGATTAACTTTTAAGTTATTCAATACCAACTCTGAACCACTACCAGTTTCCTTGATATTTAAGTTATTTTAGAATAATTGCATTCCAATTATGGGATAATTTTGGAAATATTTTATTCAAGCTTTCAAACTCATACATCATTGCTTCTATACCTAAGTCTCTGTCTCTTTGGCAAGGGATCTTCAAAAGAGAATGCATTATTTCTAATAATTGGAATTCTTCATTTTCAAATTTCTATATCTATTGCTGCTATGCAATGCAACGTTCTATCTTCTCAGTGACCTGAAGCGTTGTCATACAATTGCTGTCATATGAAGTTGGAGTCATTGTGGATACCTTTGTTATCCAATTCTTCACATTATCAACTACCAAACAGAAAAAATAGTCAACAGGTTTTACCTTGAGGAACTATCTCGAGTTCAATTCTCTAATTAAGTGTCATTATTTTTGTATTGACATCTCAATTTTATTGTAATCCGATCTTCGGTAATCTTGAAATCTTTCATGACAATTACATTGATTGTTCTTCCTTTCCTGCATTTACTTGTCTGAATTTTACAGTATACAAAGAAACATTTATAGTTTTAACTCAGTTAAGATTTCTTTGTAATGTTTCGACCAAGAAAATACCTAACTACAGAGCTCTTGGAGACGCTGGTAAATGTCACCCACTAGAAAATAAGAAGAAAGACGTCTTTTTCAAAACTTGGTCGTGGGGAACAATTCATCAAACCATTGCTAGATGTTTATTTTGCATTCTAGACTTGATCTAACAAGACTCAAATGGAAGATCTAGTTCCACTAAGCTCCAATACTTGCATGATGCAAAAGCAAGGAACCCATGTCTTCTGTAATTACTAGAAGACTATCTTTCAAAATCATGATCTCGATTAGATTTTCAATTTTATTTTTACTCATTGCAACAAATAAACATCATTCTCTCTCTTCGAGTTTTTAGAATTATGAAACTAATCAACTTTGATGTAACAAAATAGGATACTAAGCAATGTTGTCGAGCAGACATAGGTGGGGAGTGCAAATCCAATAATAAAATTTAATTCAAATTCTTGATCCCATGTTGGGTATCTATTTTTCTTGAAAGTTTGGAACAAACACTCATTATCAATTGTTTTTATTTATTTTTATCTTGTCTTAGAATGAAGCTTACAAAGATATGAAAACTTTGTCTAACCGTTTCAGCAAAGATATGGATAGAACCAGTTGCCCATTCTTGGGTTCATTTAACACTCATAATTGCCATGAGGCTATCAGTAGCAGTACACCAAAGTTTACTTGATACATTTAGGAAGCTGCATGTAAATATCTGATATAATTGTTCACAGTCTGCGCCTAAACTTCTTATCAGAATGAGAGGAGAACATATTGTAGATAGATAAAGAGGATTGTATAGATACCATTTTACTACATACATTAAATTAAAAAAAAATCCCCAGAAAATCCTAATTTTATTGAAAATCGGTACTTACAATAAGCAGACATGCCCAAAATATTATAATTTTTTTAATCCTAAACAAGGTATGCACACCCACCAAATCATAATGGAAGGGGAATGTTTTTGTGATGGTGGTCGTTTATCTGACAATCGACTAGGTCATCATGTCATATAAATAGAAGGATATGTTAGGCAAGGGTAGTTGGTGTAAAGTCCTCCTTGTAGTGTATACATTGTATCAAGACTTATCTTTTATGAATACAAAGCTTCCATTGTTTCGATATTTTTCAATGCCATGGTATGTTCTAAAATTAATATTATGTATACACTATTATTAATAACTATAGTATCTCAATAGACATATTACAACGGTCACCAAAACTGATATGTTACACTTATCATTTGTTATGTGAAATAGCATTACAAGAATGAGGATGGATAGCTTGATAATGCAAAGCACATTCTAGATGTTCTTAGCTAGTCTAACTTATATGTAGTTAAAAAGGGTCCAATGATTTGGAGCAAGTATATATGTTAAGATATTTATAATGATGTAGATATTTACAAGAAAGAAGATCAATACAAGATTAAGTATTGTCAAGTAGGAAGTTGCAATTGTTGTTCAAGTTATTTTTATACAGCAATGTAACTTGGAAAATTGATGAATTTCAAAGTTTTATCATATGAATGATTTGTTGGGTTAATAATGATGCTCTACACCAAATAAATTTGTTAAAACTTGATTAGATATTTATAGGAAAGGAGATCACGACAAGTATGATTCTTGCTAGGAAAGAGGTTATAATTTTTGTTCAAATTATATTCATAGAATGATGAAACTTTGAAAACTGATGAACCTCAAAGTTGTGTCATATGACAATTTTTTTGGGTGTACATAGTAATGAAAAACTTGTAACTTTATCTACACCAATAAATTTGTTCAAACTTGATTAGAATGTCTTAGCATAGTGAAAATAAGAACAAACACATAGAATCTAGTTTTCAAGCCAATTCACAATTGATGTCATTCATAACTCCAATTCATCACCAAAATCAAGCACTTTACATTCATAAAAGGTGATTTTAGAATAATAATAGCACTTCAATAACTTGATATGCACTTAATCAACAATTATGATTGTCATTCATAAATGAAGCTAAGTAAATTATAGAAAATGAGCATCAAAGTGACAAGATGTACCATGCTACCAACATAATAACTTTAAATCCAAGCCATGTGTATTGTATAATGAGCAATTGCAAAATTCTCTTATTCAAAAAAATATTTGTGAGCATTATCACCCTTAAGAATTAAAAAAATTTATGTGATAAAAACATTTCTTAAAATTTGAGATGCTTTATGTAAACAAAAGATAAAACGATCTAATATAAACTAGAAATTGAATCTTAAGTAAATATTTAAACATAATCCATTTCCTTCAGAAAAGAAAAATTAAACGTGTTTTTGAAGAGTTCAAAATCAATGTGCTTCTACATAGAAAAATAAAAATATAACTCCTTCTTCTCAAGATTATGGAGTTTCTTTAAATGCTTTCCATAGATTCAATAAGCATAAATATATCTCGAGTTCATGCACACTTATTCCATGGTCATTTTGGTTATCTTAGAAACAAATTTACTTAAGGTATGTGTTCCCAAATAGCTGATATACTAAGAGCACCATCCATAGTTCCAAGTCGTAAGCACATACCCTAATGTAGATGAACAAAGTGTTCCTTAGATTTCAAGAAATTAAGCTAAATATAAATAACTCTTCGTAAACAAGAATGTTCAAAAATTATATATGGAAATACCTAGATAAGTGGGTTGAACAATGTGGTAAAGTTACATTTTTCAAAAAACCTAACACTATGAAAAAAACACTCCCTATGCCACACTACTTGGCACTTTACCCCGCAATACTCACTATGCCTTTTATGCCCTTCATCATATAGGTTATATTGGATATGTAGTGTTGACTTGTGGCTTGCCTAATATTTTTTCTTGTCATATGTCATTCATTTATGCTTTCATATGTTTAGTAGGTTGACCTTGGTGTTGGCCATAATATATGAATGGTATATATAGGTGGTAGTAAGGAGTAGTTAATCATCATATTGAGCACTTAAGTCTTATTGTATGGTTTGGAGGTTGCCCTCTCGAAGTGGCTAAGTCATTCTACTTGCATATTGAGATCACATATCTATATTTTGGTGTTCTTTGGTGTTCTATTGCTACTAATATTCGGATCTATCTAAGTGATTTTATTACAAGTGGTATCGAGCTTGATCTTGTCCATAATGACGCCAAAACCTAATTGTGAAGGTTCGACCATTTATAAAAATGGTAGTGATTTTTTTGTAATTTTTTGGGGTGTTGTGAAATCACCAAGTAAAATTGTCTCCAAATTTTAAGCATTGTGGACTTGTTATGCAAAATTTATAGTAGTTTTATGTTTTTTCATAAATTTTCTACCTAGGTTGCAATTTTGAATTTTTTTCTAAGTTCCTTATATTTTCGGAAAGCTTTCCAAAAATTAGCTAGGGTTTTTCTCCATGTTTCCCTCTATTCACCAATAAATTTATGAAACCACAAGTTCCCTAAATTATTACCCTTATCCTTGTATCCACGAGACCCAATCCCTACATCATAACTGGTAGATCAACTCGAGGCTAAGGGAAAGGTTAAGCAACTCTAGGAATAACTCCAAATAAAGAGGATATAGATTTGGAATCTTCAAGTTTTGGAGTATCTGAGGTAGTCAATCAATGTCGTGAAAGGGTTAATAATATGGTGAGTAAGGTTATCTTAAAAATGAGCTTTTTCTATTGGATGGTATCCTTAAGGGTGAAATAAAGATGGGGTTTGAATCAATGTAAAAGGTGATTATGCTTACTCTTTCAAGCATGAATACTAGCATGAATTATCATTCCCATCACATGGGTTCCTCTAGAAATGCACACATAGATCCGATCACAACAACCAAGGAGAATCCTGTACAAAAACTAGTGGATCTTCTAACCAATGAAATGTCATTATTTTGAAAGTGGAAATGCACAAGTTCGATGGAAAGGATCCACTTAATTGGATTTGATTAACCAAGTTCGATGAAAATTTTATTTGATCTACATCAGATCCACTGGGACAAAAGGTGACCATTGCATCCTTATATCTTGAACATGACCAATTCATCTAGTATTGTTGGCTATGTGCTCGGAGGTAGAAGAATGGTCTCAGTGTCACATGGATAGTTGTCACCGAAGATCTGTAATTGCACTATAGTTCTAGTGTGTCGAGAGAATTAATTTAGCCAATTCCATTTAGTTACGGAAAACATGATCAATGAAGGATTATGTTCATCAATTCTAAAACCTATCATTACATGTAGATAATATTACATAAGGGTATCTGAATGACCTATTTCTTGGGGTTCTTAAGGACCACATTGAGCATGAGGTGCACATGTTTAATCCACTTGAAGTTTTTGATTCTATTATCATGGAATGTAGGGTAGAGGAAAAATTTATTTCTAATAGAAGGAATACTTTCACTAACATCCAAGATTGTAACACCTTGAAACCATCATACCCTCGGCCAATTATACTGACACCTCAATAAATTGAAGAAAATGGGCATAATGGTTATGTTTTAATTTTGAAAGAAAATATGGACTAGGTCACAAATGTACCGAGAATAAATTATTTTACTTTGAAGGGATCATGAGGAGGAAAATATGAGCAAACATCAAATGATGAAGTGGAAAAACTAGAGGAAGACTTTAAAGAGCCCCATTTGACTATCTCATGCCATGCTCTATTTGGTATTAGCACTCCACAAACCCTTTAGGTGGTGGGGTACCTCAAGAAGAAAAAGGTGAGGGTATTGATTGATTCTAGGAGCACATATAATTATATAATAATATGATGACAACAACGATAAATTGTTTCATCTACCTAGCATCTGAATTATAAGTAATGATTGTAGATGGTGGCATAGTCCAATGTTCAGGGAAATTCCATAAAATCATACTTATGATGGGTGGCTACAAAATGGATTCCATTATGTTTTCTATGCCCATGGGCATAGCTGATATTATCTTAGGTGTTCAAAGGTGGCTTACAACTTTGGGCACCATAGAGCTCAATTTCTAGGAGTTGTTCATGCGCTTTCATTATGAAGGAAGAAAATTTGAAGTTCAAGGACTACAAGAAAAAATAATTGAGTGGTTATCTTTTACCAAATATAGAAGATTCTTAAAGAGGGGGCTTAAGGATTCATAGAAAAAATATTCTCCATGGAAATTCAACCATCAATTATCGTAGCACATCCCTATCTTCTAAATTTCTTTGATAAAGATGAAATTTTCTTCAAGGATCCTAGAGGATTGAATCCTGAAATAGATCATGATCATGCCATTCAGTTAATTCCATGAAGCCAACTCCCAAACACCAAGCCTTGTAGATATCCATATGTGCAAAAGAGTGTGATTGTGAAGATGGTTGGGGAAATGTTGAAATGGGTATTATTCGTGATAGTTAGAGTGCTTATTCTACTCGGTGGTGATGGTGTATTGAAAGGATAAAGGTGACACATGTGTTTAGACTATAAAGAACTTAACAAGTACACTATCGAGAGATAAACTTTGTATTAATGTCATTGATGATTTGTTAGATGAGTTGAATGGTGTAGTTTATTTTACAAAACTAGATCTTCATTTTGGGTATCACCAAATTAGAGTAAAAGACGAGGGTATTCATTAGAAAACCTTTATAACTCATCAAGGGCATTATAAATTTCTAGTGGTGCCTTTTTGTCTTACTAATTCACCATCCACATTTCAAAGTTTGATGAATTTTGTATTTCAACCATTCTTATGGAAGTTTGTCTTGGTATTTTTTGATGATATCATAATGTACACCAAATCATGGGAAGAATATTTACATCATGTAAATATAGTCTTGGAAGCCCTACAAAAACATTAAATATATTCCAAGACTTTAAAGTGTTCTTTTGGGGTACATGAAGTGGAATACTTGGGCCATATCATCTCTCATGAAGGTGTTAAGATGGACCCTCACAAGTGTTTCACCAATAAGTTTTACACTTTCTAGGATGAAACAAATAGAAGGTAAATGGTTAAGGAGGAATACCTGTGAAGAGAAGGTGGAAGGTAGAATGCACGCGCGTTGTTGACATTATCCAAGCTGATCGTAGAGAACTCCTTTTTGTCTAGGAAGGACTACTTGTAAATGCAAATCAAGACCACAAAAGAGTATTAAATAGCATATGTCAGTGGACTTCCTATTGTATGCTAGATCCAAGAAGCATGATGCTTCCTAGAGAGGTTGTCAATCCATTGTTTAATAAAATTTAATGCAAATAGGAAACAAAAATAAATAGGTCATATTGCAATGTAATGATTTAGGTTTCTCATACACACAATGAACTAGATTTTATGCTATATATAAAAATAACACTAAATCTAATTAGAACCAAGGTTTTTTTAGGCCAAAAATGTTTTTAGAGGTATGGTAAGTTTCGGGCTAATTGGTTAGGGTTCTCGGGTTGTTTTTGGTGAGTGAGAAGCTTGCTTGGTCTGAGAATATAAAATGATACAGAGAGACTAGTACTTGGTGATGTGATTGATGCCAGTATAGGGAGGAAACTGACGGTGGTCAAGGAACCGATGTCAATAGAGGAAATAGGTAGTCAAATATTAAAAGTGAGGTTTTTAGGCTCTTTGTGATTTCATAGAGAGTGAGCATAATGTGATTTGGGTCATAATATGGCTGAGAAGAATCAAGGAATACTAAGAAGGAGGTTAAGAAAGGAAAAAGTCTTGGGGTGGTTGAATAGTGGGTTAGTGGGAAGAAGGTGATATACAGGTAATAAAAGAAATGAAATATTGAAAGAAGCAAGAGATCTATAATGGAATAAGCACAAATGATTAAAATCACAATACTTACTTGGTATTTTGTAGATCATATGAATGGAAATGGTTGATGGTTGATCAGAGAAGAGGTGCTTGAGTCCAATGCCACGATAATACAACATGTGTGCTCCTATGAGTATTCTAATGCTCTGGAAGGAGAACCGATGGGTTTTATTACGCTGGTTGTGTGTGTTCATCGTCTGGATGTAAGAAGGCTTGAAGATTTGAGATTGATTGCAATAGAACTCCAATAATTGAATGACCAACCCGGGTGAAGAGTTGTAAAATTGTATATAAAGAACCAATGGTGGTTAGGTGACCGACATAGGTCGAGGATAAACCGGTGTTAGTTAGGATGAAATAGTCCTTTTTACTAAAAATAGGAAGATCTTCCTAGATTTGACATGATCCAAGTTGAGTCCACTTAGGGAAGTGAAGTTATCATTATAAAAGATAGGAAGATCATAGAAGAAGTCTAGTTAGGTTTAGGAAGAAGTCTTAGTTAGTTAGTCAAGTGGTGACTCAGCACTGGGAGTGATGACTTGGTCACTGTGAGTTAAATACCCTAGAATGGGTCTAGGGTGAGGTGTACTAATGAGGTGGATGTGTGAGGGTTAAATTAACTTAATTAAAATAATTAAATTAATTAATAATATGAGGAAGAATATTAATTCAATTTTTAAGTAATTAAATTAATATCAATGTGGGGCTAGGGATCGTGGCTAGGTAAATGTGTTATGTTAATTAATTAAAGGGGACTAAGGGGAGTGTGACCCAAATTTGGTGTCTAGATTTGCCCCTTTTTATCGCATAGCTTGTAGTGATAATCGATGTTGAAAAAAGAGGAATTCATTGTCTCAGGTATGAGTGAAGATTACGTTGCCCCAAGTATGGGTGGAGGTGATCCCCCTCAAACCAAGAACTGATGAGGTGTTAAATGGAATCACTGAGTAGTTTGATAAATGGGTAAGTGATTAAAAATGAGGGATAGGTGAGGTGTTGGTAATGGTGATATCGGTTTGGGTAATAGGTAGTGGCATTTAAACACACACACACACACACACACACATAGAATGTGATAAGGTAATAGGTTGAAGAGCTTATAAACTCTACTTCATCCAAGGTCGAGAAATTTATCCAAACAAATTTGATGTGGTTCAGGTATCCAAGGTATAGGATACGGTCCTAAAACAAAACTAGGAAAGGTGCAAGAATGGGAAGTAGGTGTGTTCCAGAGCACCAAAGGTTTGGTCGGGATAAACAAGATGACATTAGGAAAGGTAAGGGAATTATGCTGAATAACATGAGTAGTGTCATCATAAGGTATAATGAGTAAGTGAATTCGAGTGTCAAAAATGGGTGAGGTTGGGTTGGGTGATTTTGGCAAGGCCGTAGGTAAGGCCACAGGTGGAGGAAAAAACATGCCCCAACTGATAGGGTGGTTGGTTTTAGGCTATAAGGAAATTAGGTTGAGTGGTAAGGTTGGGTGCAAAATTGGGTAAGGTGAAAAGGGTTTCGGGAAATAAAATGTGGTGATAAATAGTATAAGGGACTCAAATAGGCTAACCGATACCAGGCTTATGGTAAAACAATTCCATCAAGAGAAAATGATTGTGGTACATTAGGGCATATGAATGATACTAGTCAAGATAAACCAAAGTTGGTCAAGTTAGGGGTGAGGTAAAAAGTAAAAATCCATATGTTACGGATTCATTTTAACTTTTCTGTTTATAGAAAATGACAAAGAGAAGATTTTTCAACATTTTTCGTGGAGAAAAGGATGAGGCTCTGCATACCAGGCTGAGTTAGAGGTATCTGAGTGGTTGAGGAGCTAGGTGGATGGGTCGATGAGATTATTTTGAGTGATTTAATTGGCTAGAGGACCAAGAGCTTGATTTGAGGCATGGATGTCGTAGAAGGAGGTGCTAGAGGACCACTAGTTTAAATACCGAAGGTTCCAATGAGGAGGAGACATCATGTGTTGAGGTAGGAATCGATCCTTAGTAGTGGTTTGTGATTAAATTTTGAAGTTAAAATGAAGAAAAGGGAATTAAAATTAAAAGTTTGAAATTGGGTTAAAATGAATGATTTTGGGTGGGGGAAGTGTGGAATGTAGCTTAATTAGGTGGAAAATGAATTGGAGTGGGGATGAGGTGGTTTTGGGGTAGTAAATAGGTTGTTTTTTCATTTTTTTTTGGAATTTGGGAAATGGGGTTCGACCTTAGGGATGAATCGAGAACCAACGCCGATCGATCGGACAACGATCAACGTTGGTTTGGCATACCAAGCATTGGTGGGAGAGAAAGGTGACCGGTACTAGTCAAAATGATCGATATCGGTCAACACTGTGAAAAGTGACCAAGGCCTAATAGGTGAGATTTAGAATGCCTAAATGGGCTAAAAATGAGAGGGTAGAAATGGGAAGTGGGTAATGGGGTTAACCTAGATAGAATAGAGGTAGGTAAAGGTAGAAGTGGGTGGGTGTAGGGTTAATTAGGTAAGGATAAGCGAGTGGTTAGGGAAAATTATGTCAAAGATCAGCAGGAAGAGTAGTGATAAAATAGAAGAATGGTACTTGGCGAAATGAGATAGAAGGTATGATAGATCAATGAAATAGATAGGAAAGGAGGTAGGTAAGTAAGCATAGTTGTGGGATGGGAAGAAAGAAATAATATAGGTAAGCATTTGACATTAGTGAATTACATGGATGTAGGTACGACATTAGTTGACGATGCAGGATAGGGTCTCACCATTATTGGGGGAGATGCGACCCATCGTCAAAAGGGCAAGTGGACTCACATGCGAGAGGTTGGATTGGTTGGAATCAAGTGGTACAGGTGGATCCGAAGGGATCACAGTATTATGGTCAATCTCATCGATAGATGGGATGCTACGACCAACACATTCCATCTACCCATCGGCGAGATGATGATCACCCTAGAGGATATATACTAGATTCTACAGTTACCTATTATTGGTGAGCCTGTTTTTTCAATGTTAGCATATGAGAATTTTGAGGTGATGATAACATTATTTGGAGAGATGGTGAGAAACCCGTGAGCACAATGATAATCTCATATATGGAGTGATGCATATTACACACCCGTGAGAAACTCAGTTGGTAGTGTTGATGATTGTAGCGGTGGGGTGATATGCACTTCTAGATTTTGAGGGTGACCGATTTCCTTTAGGTTTGATGGAGTCTTACGGGAAATTCTAGAGGATTGAGTTTGTTCTACATGGGTGCCTGCATATCTAGTGCAGCTATACAGGAGCTTTGGGCCTATAAGAGGATGCAACGATACATCATTTTTGTACGCATCTACTACATCATGTGTATATGAGCACACAATGATTATGCACCCATGGGGACTACCGATAGAAGATTGACATCATGGTGGATATAGGAGATGGGTGGTAGTAGGTGGTCATCCACGAGTGGAGGAGGTAGCGCATGACGTGGATTACTACATACGTCAGCTGGGGTTTGTATTCCATGGACATAGTTTGGAGACCCTATGTTGGTTTTCCTGCGCATATATAGAAGGATGGCTCGAGAGTTATAGAGGCTACAACTAATGAGGTGGATATATGGTAGGTGTGCTAGTGAGCATGAGATGATTGTGGTTGAGAGAGTTCGATGCTAGTTTATACTATATCAAGATGTGCTTGCCACCATTCCTACAAAGATTACTACATAGATGATAAAGAGATACCATTGTCTTCACCCCATCCTACAGACTCCAACAGGGTAGGAGGAGGTGCTCGATTTATAAGCAGACTTGGTGATGTAGGGAACACTATAACACATAGATAGTGGTGGGAAGCATATTTACAGTAACATCGCCATGACTAAGACAAATGGATTTGGTGACAGATTATAGTGCGGAGAGATGTACTACAGAACATGTGACTTCTCTAGGTGTACAATTGACAACAACACATGTGTAGGTGGCCACCTTTATAACGCATTTAACTACTTTATAGGTCAGCTAGCACAAGGATAGGCACATGCTCCTACAAAGGCTTCCATAGGGGATGGAGCATAGGTAAATGCTTTACAGCACAAGTCATAAGTTTATAGGACCAAATTGACCGCATCCCAGAACAATTTGTGGCATTACGAACAGTAGTTGTACAAGCAACAACGTAGGCACCAGGATAGGAATTGGGATAGGGTCACGTTATATAGGAACATAGTCCCATTATGATTAGGGTAGGGTGCACATGTTGGAGCCATGGAAATGGTACCACCCCGAACAATTTCCATGGCTAGGCTCGGATTCCCCGAATGAGGATCGTTATTATCAAGATCACCGATCAGTGGCTAGTATATTGATGTCCCATCATATGTTGAGCATAGGGCCCAACATGTTGCTAATGAGAGGACCATGTCCTAGATGCATAGTTTAGGTAGCACAGGGGGTCATCGACCCTAGAGATAGGGTTAGGGTGAGGTTACCGAATCTCATAGGTCGGGCCCAGAGATGAGGGAAAAGAGAAGGAGATAATGGGTGGAAAGATACCCTTAGAGGGTGGAGAGATGATGAGTGGGAAAGTAACAGGAGAGAGGAGGATACAAGTGAGAGCAGAGATGAGGGCCTTAGGTGGGGATGAGACTTTATGAGATGTGGTATCATATTTTGATTTTGATATATATATATATATATACGACCTACGTGCAAAGATTTCAAGATTGTACATGAGAGTTTTGAGATACTTTGATTATTTATCCCTATGTATATATGTATTGATACATAGACACTCCCTTTTATATAGTTGATGATGATATTGGACTAATGATGTACTTGGTTTTATTTCTATTGTTATTTTTATTATGGAAACTAGGTGAGTTAGGCATGGTTGAGTTAGGTATAGGCATGATGGAGTCAGGTATAGGCATGGTGGAGTCTAGGTGTAGGCATGGTTGAGTTGAAAATTTCCAAGTTAATGGTTTTATGGAAATGATGTGTTGTATGTATGTTTTGTTTAAATTTCCAAGTAATTGATATCATGGAAATGTTAAATGATTTAGGTATGATGTGGTTGAGGTTATAAAATGGTAGGTATGATGAAATGATGTATGTTTTTGGGATATATTAATCTCCAAGTTATTGTGTAAATAGAAACTAACTAGGCTAGAATGTGAATGTAAAGAGGGAAAATTTGTTAGGGGTAAAAGTTGGCTGAGGTACCCTCTAAGGGCCCCATACCCTTGAAATGCTACCTACATATCCCCGATGAAAAAGGGCCTCAGGTCGATGTAGTTATCCTATAGGATAGGAAGCATATGATGAGGTGGATTGGTAGGTTGGTCAATTTTAGGTATGATGAAGTCTAGGTCATTTAGGCATGGTTGAGTTTAGGTTGAATAGGCATGGTTAAATCTAGGTGGAATATGCATGGGGGTGTCTAGGTTGAATAGGCATGGTGGAGTCTAGGTTAAATAGGCATGGTGGAGTCTAGGTTGAATAGGCATGGTGGATTCTAGGTTAAATAGGCATGGTTGAGCATTTTAAGATGAGTTGGTGAAAAATAGATAAGTAATGTTGAGGTCTTTATGAAAGGAGAAGAAATTACAGAATGTAGGTATCAAAGGTCTAGTCTTGTGTAGCTCAATAAATCAATAAGTAAGAAAAGAGGCCAACAAGCAAAAGAGGCAAAATTCCTCAAAGTTGGAAAGGACCATAGTGAGCATACCAAGGATGGGATTATGAACTTAAATCCCTCAAAGTAGTACATGGTTGATTGTTCTAAGGAGGAAGTTGCATGATCATGAAATGTTGCATTTACGACACATCCCTTGAGTAGGTAGAAGATTAGAAAGAAAATAAGGTGAGGTGAAATGGGTTGTTTAGCATAACCTTGTTGTGAGAAAACATGCCTCTTCTGAAAGATAACCAAAACTGAACTAGGCAAGTCCATGATGAAAATTTGTATTTTTCTTGATTTTTGTATTTTATTTTTACTTTCGTTTGATAGATTGATCGATGTGGAAATTCTATGTGGGATTAATAGAATGAATCCTTGAGTTCTTCATGAGGCTGATCGATGCGGAAAGCTTATGAATATTTTATTTTTATTTTTCAAAAATAGTTTTCTTTTTGGATAGACTATGTACAATATGGCTAGCTTTTTATAGTTGTCCTTCAAGGAAGAAGTCTATTTATAGCAACAAGATAGAAAGATAGATTTCCTTTTTGAGGGAGTCATCTATTTGCTGGAAGTTTCACTCAAGGAATTTGATTTAAAAATCCCACATCTTACTTTTAAAATTTTTGGACTTTTAGGTCACGGGTAAGACTATAAAGGCATATAGGCTTCTTTTATGGAGGAAAATCTATAGTTTGAAAAAGATTAACTATGAAAGAGAGGTTTTAAGTGACAAAAACCATGGGATTCCATCCTAAAAAAATGAAAAGTATCCATGAGAATCATGCCATGAGTAGAGCCATGATACTCATATTGAAGATAAGGCTAAAAGGTATCGGTTAATCACATGATTCTTGTTTAGTCATTGGTCCTTAAAATAAGTAAGTGAAAGGTGAAGGTTTCTCAAGGGACGAGCATTTAATAGACAGAAGGTGATATAGTACTTGATTCAACAATAGAATGGTCGAAGATGTAAGGCATTGAGGGGCTCAGGTTTGGGTTTACCTTTGAGAGAGGATAAATGATAAGCACCTGATCCATAGGTATGAGTGACAATGTAGGGTCCAAGCCAATTAGGAGAAAAATTTCCCCATTTACTTTTTTTCCACTTTTGTTACATGTTGATTTTCCTTTAGGACAAGGTCACCGACCTTGAACATTCATTCATGAAAATGTGTTTCATAGGCATGTTTGATATGTTTTTGATAGATTTGAAGGTGATCGAGAGAATTTAAATGATGTTCATCTAGAATCTCAAGTTGGGCCAAATGGTCTTGGAAAATTCATCATCATTGAGCATGTATTTGAGTGAGATACAAAGTGAAAAAATTTGGACTTCGAGGGGTAAGAAAACCTCTATATCATAGACCAAAGAGAAATGTGTAGCTATGGTGGAGGTACGAATACTAGTGTGATAAGCCCATAAGGAAAAAGGAATGTGTGTGTGCCAATCCTTACCAATATCATCAACTACTTTTATAAGGATTTTGTTAAGGGTTTTTTAGTCGATTCAGCTTGGCCTTTTGCTTGAGGATAATAAGGTGAAGAAAAAATGAGTTGAATGCCGAGGTGTCATAGAGTTTGCATAGGGTTTTGTTTTTGAATTTTTTTCCATTATCATTAATGAGGCAAAGTGAGGAACACCAAAGCAAAAATGATGTGAATATTGATGATCCATTGATGACATTGAGAAGAATGAGGGTTAATATCTCTACTGAGATCCAAACCTCATTAGGAGAAAGGCCAAAGGCCTTTGGTGATATTTAAGGCGTGACTATGGCTATAATGAAGGTTAACATGTTGCTAACATTTCACACAATGTTTGACATAGTCACAACATTCTTGGTTTAAGGTTGGCCAGTAGTAGCCAAGGTTAAGGATATGCTTAGTGACAACAAGGCCACTTTGAAATGACCACCGTAAATCCCCTCGTGAACTTCCTTAATGGTGTATGGGATTTCAGAGCTTGTAAGGCATCATAGGAGGATACCATAAAATCCACGTTTGTCGAAAAGACCCCCATGATAACATAACAAGACACACTTTTGTGAAAGGCTCTTTGTCCATTGTGAGAGGAAGAATTAAAAGGGACAGTAGTGAAAAACCGCTTATACCAAATGTCACGTGGGTTCATTTCAATTCTTCCTACAAAGTTAACATCTTGGAATAGATAAGATGGTGATTGCAACCATTATACTTTGTGACAAATATTTTTGAGTCGGAAGGTGAAGCAGGTATTTGAGAGGCAAGGCAGGCCATGGTATCCACAAATTTGTTAGTGGAGTGCGAGTGGTTTGAAGTTCATAATGATCAAAGGTAGTCAAAAGTATGTTGACGTGATGTTTATACTTTTGAAGTATCTCATTACAACATTGGTATAAACCATTGACTTGGTTCACAACTAGTTGGGAGTTGCCAAAAATATTAATTGATTTAACATCTAAGGTTATGACGGTTTGAAGACCTAACATGAGTGATTCATATTCAACAATATTATTATTATAGTTGAAATATAGTTTGAAATATAAAGGCATAGGGTCACCATCAAGAGGAATAATAATGAACCTTGTGTCACCCCACGTTGAAATTTATAACCGTCAAAGAGTAAGGTCATTTGATAAATGGTGTTACCAAGGGAGAGGGTAGTGATGGATTCATCAAGGAAATCAAAGTTAGAGGATTGATTTACGAAAGAGGTGCATTTACAAGTTGGTCCACAATGGTTTTTCCTTTAATATAATTTTGATGGATGAATTTAAGATCTAGGTTTGTAAGAAGCATGAGCCAACGTGCAACACATTGGTGTTGGTAAGGCTTAGCATACATGTAATGTAAGGGGTCAATATTGGTGAAAAAAGGTTTTTGGTTGAGTAGGTAATGAAGAAGTTTAGTGGCGACAAATACTAAGCCTAGGCATATTTTTTAGCATGAGTATATCTAGTCTCATATTATAAAAGCATACAAATTATATAATAAATTGCTTGCTACATGTTTTTCTCATCATGATGAGTGAGCATGGCACCCTAGGAATGATCAGTGGTAGAAATGTAAAAGTAAAATGGTTGGTCATCCTTAGGTGGAATGAGCACAAGTGGTTAAAAGTATTGTTTTAAGGCATCGAAGGTTTTGCGACATTCATCATCCCATTTTAAGGAGACATCCTTTTTGAGAAGATGATGAAATGGATGGTAGTAGTTGGAAAGTTGAGAAATAAAGTGATGAATAGATTGTAACTTTCCTTGCAAACTATGAAGTTGAAAAAGGTTAGTAGGTGAAGGAATCTTGAGAATAGCCTTGATTTTAGCAAGATCAAATTCAATGCCACGTAAAGAAATGATAAAACCAAGGATATTTCCGAGAGAACAATGAAGACACACTTCTTAGGTTGAAGGAAAATGTAATATTTAATGAGATGGTCAAAGACAACCTTAAGGAATGCAATGTGTTTGGCCCGATGTTTAGATTTGGAAAGAAGATCCTCGATGTAATCTTATAATATGCTATACTTGATGTCGTGAAAGATATAAGTTATAGTTCACTAATATGTAGCACCAAAGTGTTTTTAAGGCCAAAGAGCGTGACATGACAGCGAGAAGGTCCCCAAGGAGTGATGAAGGTGGTTTTGTATTGATCTTTTGGGGTGAGTAATATTTGGTTATAACCTGAGAAACCATCCATGAGTGATAACGTCTCATGGATGGTGATGAGATCAACTAGTTGGTCAATACTAGTTAGAGGAAATTCGTTTTAGGGGAAAGCCAGGTTAAGGTCATGGAAATCCATGCAAATGTAGAGTCCCCCTGTCACTTTTGTGACATGATCAATATTATAGATCCATTGGGGATAATAAATGGGTAGAATGAAGGAAATATAAAGGAGGTGCTAGATTTCTTCTTTCACAAGAAGGGAAATGCAAGGATACATTTTTTATAGCTTCTGTTTCATGGGTTTGGCATTAGGAATGATTATGATATTGTGGACCACAATATTTGGGTCAATACTAGGCATATCAGTGTAGGACCAAGAAAAATGTTTCTATGATCATAGAGGAAAGAAGTGAAATCTTCTTGTTCAACAGCATCTAAATATTTTCCTATCTTTAGAATGTGCGGATCATCCTGAGTGTGAATGTTGATTTCGATGGTCGATTCATTCATCATGGTTTACATCTCAGAAGGAAAAAATAGGTGAATATAAGAATCTTTCGTACCAAGGTAGGTGAGAATAGACTCATTGTCCTAACATTGAACGATGTTAATAAAAGGCGTGTCATCATTAACCATGTCAAGATATAGGAAGGGAAGAGAAGAGACAACCTCACCATTGTGATGATAGGTCAAAGGTCCTAGGAAATGGTATTTACGAAAAAAAAGTTAGAAGAAATGGATTCTATATCCATAGACTCGTTAGTCAAGGTGGTGAAGTAGGTGAATGTGGTGGAGAAGGTTTATCATCCTCAATGAGTTTGAATCAGGCCTTCTTGGAAGATGGTTGGGAAAATCCAATACCATTGTGGTCTTTATGCTTATAGGTGGTGCAAGGAATGAAAATATGGAGACCTTGTTCATAAAATCCAAAGCCAAATCCTTTCCAAGCACAACGATGGAGGAATGTGTGGGTGAAGCAAAATTTGGTGAGATTGGAGCTTAGATTAAAATGGTCAAGTTTGGGAAGGTGGATCAAGTGAGTAAGTAAAAATATCAAGTCCCCCATATGTTAGGTTGGTGCGAAGGTGGGGAGGACCATAGGGGAAAACTTCACCTACTTGGTGATTATAGTGTGGGTGTTGATGAAGGTTACCATACTCTTGAGGAGTAAGGAATGTGTCAATGTTATAAAAGCAAAGATTCTCCCCTGAGTGAGGCATTGAAAAAACCTTCTAAGGGATTAGTGGTTGGTATGTGGGTAGTTGGAATAGATGAATCACTGGATGGTTGGGAAGAAGAAGCATCAAATGTTTGAGAAGTAGATGGGTTGGTTGATGGCTCAATTGTAGAAAGTCCGTGGCAATAGTTAGAATAAAGGAGTTGGTTGTGGAAGATGAATGAGATGGATAAGAAATGTGTAGGCAATAATAGAACAAAAAATATGATAAGGTGACGTAACAAGTCACGAAAAGAAAAAAATGTAGATTGAATGCTATTTTGGAAAAAATGACGAAAAACACAAAACCGACAAATGGTCAAGAAACCAATGGCCATATGATGATGTAACTATGGTGGTTTCTAGATTGATACCTATTATTGTGAAATCTATTAATAGATGGAAAAAGTGAATTTTGGTCATTTAGATTAAATAAAAGGCTAACCCCAAATTTTGAGTATAATAATTATAGATCCTAACACACTCAGAAACAATCATAATACACCAATTGTGATTTTGGAGCGTGTAGGGAGAGAAAAATGGAGAAAGAAAAACTCACACTTCAAAACACAAATCAAACAAAAAGCTAACAAACATGAAATCCTATTATGTAGATTTTATGTTTTGGATTACGCCATTTAGGACTGACTTGTGAATAGAATATAATTTTTGGTTAATGAAGGTGTCCTACAGAAATTTAAAACTATGGCTGGTTTCAAGTAAATTTTGGCTTGGGGTCCCCAATATATACTTCATAGTATGCGAGGACCTACTCTGATATGATGACTAGCTAGAACACCACTGCTCCGCCTTTAATATGATGATTATTTGTTAATGGTAAATATCGAGAGGGAATATTTTTAAGCAGTGAGTTATTTTTTTAGTGATTTGGTTAGGGAGTGTGTGCACAAAGTGAACTATGATTCAATTTGTCAACCATCAGCTGGTCATGACTTCTAGCATATAGGTTGCCCACAATTTAAATGAGCTAAAATGTAGCAGGAAAAAATGAGATGCAAAGATTTTAAACCCAAATCCACAATGAAATTCGATGAGAGAAATGATGAATAGGAAAGAGTATGTCTTTCACTAATGCAATAAAAATAAAAAGAAGCATTCTTTTTAGTCCAAAATATGAGTTTCACTGAGACAAGTAGAAGAGGAAGAATGTTCCAAGGGAGAAAGTTTAATGTGAACTCTTTCAAAAGGAAATAGACACACAATGATTCCCTAAGAATGAATAATGCAAAATAACCCAAATGGGGTCCCACTGGTGTGCCAAAATGTTTCACCAATAAGTTTTATGCTTTCTAGGATGAAACAGATAGAAGGTAAATGGTTAAGGAGGAATACCTGTGAAGTAAAGGTGGAAGGTAGAATGCACGCGTTGTTGACGTTATCCAAGATGATCATAGAGATATCCTTTTTTTTGGGAAGGAATACCTGTAAATTCAAAGCAAGACCATAACAGAGTATTAAATAACATATGATAGTGGACTACCTAACATATGCTAGATCCATAAAGCATGGTGCTTCCTAGAGAGGAACTTGTCAATCCATTGTTTAATAAAAATTTCATGCAAACATGAAACTGAAATAAATAGGTCCTATTGCAATGTAAGGATTTAGGTTTCTCATTCACACAATAAACTAGATTTTATGCTATATATCAAAATAACACTAAATCTAATTAGAACCAAGGTTTGTTCAGGTCAGGCATGGTTTGTCGAGGTCTAGTAAGAGTCTGGGGCTGATTGGTTGAGGTATGAGTTGGTTTTGGGTGTGTGGGAAGCTTGCTGGTCTAAGAATATAAAATGATATAGATATCATTACCATTCATGTGACCAATGCTGGTATAGGGATGAAACCAACAGCTTAGGAACCGACATCGGTAGGGAAAATAGGTAGTAAACTATTAAAAATGGGGTTTTAGGCTCTCTATGATTGCATAGAGAGTGAGGGTAGTGTGATTTGGGTTGTAATATGGATGAGAAGACTCGGGAATACTAAGAATGATGTTAAGAAGGGCGAAAAGGCTTGGGGTGGTTGAATAGTGGTTTGGTGGGAAGAAGGTTATAAACGGTAACAAAAGAAATGAAATATTAAAAGAAGCAAGAGATCTACATTGAATAAGAAAAAATGATTAAAATCATAATACTTACTTGGTATTTTGCAGATTCTGTGAAAGGAAATGGTTGATGGTTGATCAGAGAAGAGGTGCTTGAGTCTAGTTCCATGGAAGTACAACATGTGTGCTCCTATGAGTATTCCAATTCTCTGGAAGGAGAACCGATTGCTTGTCTTGCACTGTGGTTGTGTTTTTTTGTCTTGATGCAAGAATGCTTGAAGATTAGAGCTTGACTACAATAGAACTCTAATAAATGAATGACCAACCCGAGTAAAGAGTTGTAAAATTATATATAAAGGAACCGATGGCGATTAGGTGACCGACGTCGGCTAAGGATAAACTAGTGTCGATTAGGGTGACATAATACTTTTACTAAAAATAGGCGGATCTTCCCGCATTTAGAGTGCTTTCCAAGTTGATTCTTTTAAGGAAGTGGAGTTATCATTAGAAAAGATGGGAATATCATAGAAGAATTCCAGCTTAGGTTTAGAATAAGTCTTAGTTAGTTAGGTTAAGTGGTGACTCAACACTAGGAGTGATGACTTGGTCACTTTGTGAGTTACATGCCCTTAGAATGGGTCCAAGATTAGGTGTACTTGATGAGGTGGGTGTGTGAGGGTTAAATTAAATTAATTAAAATAATGTTAAGTGAGGATGAATATTAATTCAATTTTTAAATAACTAAATTAATATCAATGTGTGGCTAGGGATAGTGGCTAAGTAAATGCGTTATGTTAATTAATTGAAGCGGACCAAGGGAGTGTGACCCAAATTTGGTGTCTACAACAAGATCAAGGACATGGTGGAATGGTAAGTTCCCATAACCCTAAAAATTTACAAGGAAACTTAGGGATCACACATTACTATCACAAAATTTTAAATAACTATGACAATATAGCAACACCACTCACAACATTATTGAATAAATAATCCTTTCATTGGAATGAGGAAGCTTATAGGGTATTTGAAAAATTAAAGGAGGCGATGTGCACCACCTCGGTGTTAGTAACCCCAAATTTATCCAAGACCTTCATATTCAAATGTAATGCTTTAGGTATTGGGATATGGGAAGTAATCAAGCAAGAAGAACATCCTATGGCATTTTTGAATCCCACCTATGAGAAGGAAATGATGGAAATATTGCTTTGCGATCAAACAAAGGAGACCATACTTGATGGGTAGAAACTTCAAGAAAAAAAATAATCATGATATTTTGAAATACTTTTTAGAAGAACAAATATATTTAGAAGAGAAACAAAAATGGGTCACAAAGATGTTGGGTTATGAATTTGAGATTATTTATAAGAAATGGAAGGAAAATGTGGTCGTTGATACACTATCTAGGAGGGATGAGTCCATATAAGCATTGTTATGTGTCATATCTATACTAAAGGCATATTGGGTAGATCAAAAAGGGAAGAATGAAAGAAATATGTAGAGACCCACACTCTCATTCAAAATCTCCAGAAGGATCCAACCATATCTGAAAAATTTATATGGAAGGGTGATACATTGTGGTACAAGGACAAATTGTATTTGTGTAAGAACTCTACACTTAAACACCATGTTCTTTCAAAGCTTCATTCTTCTCCACTAGGTGGCCATTCTAGGTTCTTGAAAACTTATCATACGAGTTAAAAAGATTTCTTTTGAAAGGGGTTGAAAGGAGATGTTCAAAAAATTGTGGCAGAATTTTTGGTGTGCCAACATAATAACGGTGATACCATTAAGACACTATATCTCCTACAACCCTTGTTTATTCCTAGAAAATATGGGAAGAGGTATCTATGGATTTCATCACAGGATTACCTAAATTAGAAGGGAAAAGTGTAATCATGGTCATAGTGGATAGACTTACCAAGTATGCTCATTTTTTTGCCATGTATCATCCTTTCACAACTAGTACAGTTGCCATCTCTTTTATGGACATAGTTCAAATATCCATGACACACCCAAAATTATAATAAGTGATCATAATCCAATATTTACAAGTAATTTTTGGATTCATTTGTTCTCTTTTGGGTACCCAATTGGCCCAAAGTTCATCTTATCATCCCTAGTCGATGGGAAAACCGAGGTGGGAAATACATATTTGGAGGGGTATCTTCAATTTTTTACTTTAGATAAACAAAATATTTAGGTTCAATGGTTTCCACTTGAAAAATGGTGGTATAATAATCCATTGTATACTTAATCTAAAATGTCTCCATTTTTGGCACTATATAGGTACCATCCTTTATCACTCATATCTAGCTTGAAGGTTAAACATAAGGAGAGAGAAATCAAAGAGCACATTCAACACTAGCGCAAGGTACTCTCTAGCATTAGAGAGAATTTGACAATGGCACAAAACCATATGAAGCAATAGGCTGACCAACACCTTAGTGAGCAACACTTTTAAGTGGGAGAATTTTTTTGTACGATTACATCCATATAAGTAGTTGTCCTTTAAAATAATAATAAGGATAATACTCTTGCACCTAAATACTATGGTCCTTACTAAGTGTGGCATATATATTGGAGCTCCTTTAAGGAACTAAAATACATATAGTATTCCATGTATCTTGCTTGAAGAAATTCATTGGGAAGCACATGTCAATTCGATAGTTCTTCCGAACTAGATGAGGAGAGAAGGATCATAATGAAACCTAAAGGGATCCTTCATACACACAACAAAAGATTGAAAACTAGAGTCATTACTGAGTATTTGATCAAGTGGAATATGAATGGTGAAGATGCAATATGGGAAGATGAAGCATTTATACAATAACATCCAAGGCTGGCCAACATTGGTGAAAATGTTGCTTCAAAGGGAAGGGGAATGCTACGCCCTTAGTCTTATAGGTTATATTGGATATGTAGTGCCAAATTTTGGCTTACATAATCTCTTTTATTTTCATATGTCATTCATTTATGCTTTCATATGTTTAGTAGGTCAGCCTTGGTGTTGGCCATAGTATAGGAATGGTATACATAGGTGGTAGTAAGGAGTATTTAATCATCATATTGAGCACTTGAGTCATATTGTATAGTTTGGAGGTTCACCCCTCAAAGTGTGTAGTGCCCACTTCCCTTCGACACCTTTTGATTCTAATCATGATACTGCTGATTATATTATGGACTTGATTATGGACCTTATTATAGTATGATGATAGATGTTAGATCATGGATTATTGTTGACTTGATCCAGCTATGATGCATGATGATTATTAGAGACATTTTGGATATTGATGATGATATACTGTTTGACATGGTTATATTATGGATGTTGTTTGGACTTGTGATATTTGGATATTTTGAGTAGACCTAGAAATGGAAATTATTGGATGATGATATAGTTGTTGATAAAATATAAATGATATGGTTAGATTGCTTTGATGTTGTTGTGATTCATATATCTAGATGATTTTGGGAGTTATATTTATATTATTTTAGATGTTTTGATATGGCCACAAGGCCGAAGGAGGTATTTGTGTTTTGCAGGTTACAATATCACAACAAACATCGGGGATTGAGACCAACAACATTTGAATTCTAGATGAATTCAACAAGCTCACCATGAGAACTAGTATTTATTTGTGCGTGTTAGGGATTTCCATGGGGGCATCACCTTTAAATGTGATCAAGGGGTTGTGTATTTATTTATTTGACCATTTTGTTTAATGTTGCATGTGTTTATTTTGTGATTCATTTGCCCCTTTATTTATTTATTAAATGTTGTATTAATATTGTGGGTAAACATGTTAATATTAATTAAATAAAATATGTCATAAGAAAGTAATTAATATGGTTGTTGGCTATGATTTAAAGTGTTGTAAGAATGAGTTAATAATGTGTAAGTAATATGTAAGTGATGTGTAAGTTAAATTTTTGAGTATGAAACACTCCACCTTCTTAGAAATTATAATTTCTCCTTGGAGGCTTGTGGGACAAGTTAAACTTGTCCCATACCTCTTAAATTTATTTACCAACCATACCTATGGTTGGAGAGTTGAAATTTGACTTTTATAATGTTTTTTGAGAAGGAAAATTACAGGTTTTAATTGCACCTTTCTTACATGATTTAATTTCAGTCCTTTGGGGTGTGGGTTGGATTTGAGTATGTTAGTAAATTGTCATATTATTCACCCACCTATTTATTATGCATTGGAGAATGAAGTTGACTTTGGGGGTTGGGGTTGAGGATGTGTGATGTGGCATACTACATGGATCCACCTCATCCTCTTCCCTTCCCTCTTCTATAAAATTTGAACTCCTAGCCTTGTTTTGAGTTGGCTTCACTTTGGAGACTTATTCTTGGGTGAATTATTTTTTTGTTTTGGAGTTCTTGCTTTGAAGAAGTTTTTGAAGATTGTTTCATGCTTGTGCTTGGATGTTTTGGATTGCTTGCCTTGGGATAAAGCTTACTATTTTGGAACTTGGAACAACTCCATCATGGAGAGGTATGATCTTGGCTCTTGAAATGCTTCTTTTTGTTTATGAAAATTTTAATGTGTGAATGTTTTGGCATGTTTGTGGGCTGTTGGGTAGATGGCCTAGGAATGGTGTAGGAGAAGACTATGGGGTTTATTTTTTGGGAGGCACAAGTGTGTTTTAGGGAGGTATAAGGGTGAAGGGAGTTGGGATTTGGGTTCCAACTTACAAAGAAATAGATTGCATTTCTTTACTCATTATGGGGTGCCATAAGAGGTTGGGGAGGCATAAGAAAATGTGAGGAATAAGGGGTACTTGGGGAGGCATAAGGAATGCCAGGGTTTTGATATATGCTATATTTTGGTAGTTTGTAGTTCAGGTGGTGATACCCATTTCCCCTTTTGGGAGGAATAAGAATCATCCCCCATAGTTTCTTGCTCCTTTGGCTTGCTTGATGAAGCCTTAGTATTTTTTCTCATGTTTTAATGTAGTTGCAAACTACATTTTGTTTTGGACTGTGTTTTATTGTGAAAATGTTGCTTGTGTGTTTTGTGGAAGCATATTTTTGCCATGAGTTGGATCACATTTTTATTGCATTGTGGTTGGGGATAAGGGGCCAATGAAGAAGGATGGCTTCTCCTCTTCCTTGGATGTCTTGGTTGGGTGGAGAGTGTTTCCTTTCCCTACTATTTTTGTGATCAAATTGGAAGAATGAGAAATACGCATGTTATTGTTCGGAGTTGAGAAAAGATAGTTTGACAGTCCCTTGTGAAATGAAATATTATTATAGCCCTTTCCCACTTTGAAGTGGATGATCTGTATATTAATTTTAATGGAAAGATACTGTGTATTGACAATGAAAGTTGAAATTTGAAATGTAAAAGAGTTATACTCTATTTTTCTGTTTGGGAAAGAATGTGAAAGAATGAAATGTATTTTGTATGTTGTATTTTGAAATCGAATGGAAAGGAAGTTGTAAGAGTTTCATTTGAATTAATGGATGTGGTTTTGTCTTTTCCATATGATATTATTCCATTGGAAATCTATGTTTAGCATGCACTATGAAATCTCTATTTGGAAGTGGAAAATATTAGTGTGAGTTATCCTATGTGTCCTCCTCTCATATTGGAGGGTCATCTCACATGGGTTAGGTTTAGGGTTTCATGTGTGTCATGCACTAGGGTTACTCAACACCCAATATGTACCCTTTTACTATTCATTTATGAGCATGCCAAGATACTCTATCGTCTTTCCTCTATATGCAAGCTTTGTTTCTATTGAGCAAGTTCTTCCATTATTGATCAATTTTTTCTTGCAATCGCTAGAGCTATCATGATTCCATTGGAGTGTAACTACTTTATGGTGCCTCGTTTCCAATTTGATTCTCGTAAACTATTTTCATGGTATCAGAGCCGAGATCGGGTAAACGTGCACTTGTTATTTTTAGTTGCGATTACTTTTTCTTGGTTTCATTTTTTTACTCTACATGCAAGTTTTTCAATCACTATTTTCTAGAATTATTTTGCTAATCTCTCTAACAAGCTTTCTCGGAAAGTTGTGTTAGTTTTTGTGTTTTTTTGTGCATGTGCAGGTTTTCATAATACCTTGAGCAATAAGGGGTTTTACCGCCTTTTTAGCTGGCTGTAGCTAAATCCAAAATAGAGATTCATTTCATTTTTTTAATAAATTATTAAAATGGAAGTGAAATTTTTTTAAGATCTCTATTTTTTTTAGTTCCATTTTTTTGAAAAAATTGGCTTGGCTATGCATGTTAGTCTGTGGTTGCAGGATATTTGTGTTCTCTGCTCGTGGTTGCGTGGACTATTGTATTTCTTGTGTGTGGACGAAGTACATGGACTTCTTGTTATTCTTCCCATGAACTATTGTCCCACCTGCCACAAACTAGACTACCTATTATTCTTGTGCATGGATAGTGTTGTCCCACCTGCGTGGACTTTTTTTTAAACCCCGTGCTTTCTATTTTCCACGGCCCACGGCTCCTCTCCACTGCCACGACCTACCCCCCTTGCACACCGTCATGGTGGCTGTTCTCCTTCTCATGACCTCTCTCCTTCTTCTTTTTCATGTGTCGTTGGAGGTTGCCCCTCCACATCAACAAAAACCCTTATTTTTTTCCTCCTGGCCTGTGGACTATCCACATAGCCTATGCTTTTTGCACTTTTTGGGTACAGCGTTTTGTGGTAAGTTTTTTTAAAATCCTTTCCAATCTTAAAATATGGTAAGATTTTTAAAAATTCTTTTAAAATAAATGTGGGAGATTGTTTTGGTAAGTATTTAAAATACTTTCCTTTCATTTAAATATTCAGTTTATGGTAAGTTTTTTTCAAAAAGCTTCAAATCCTTTTTTAAGTATCTTTTAAAAATTCTTTCTATCTAAAAAGAAGCTTTTTTATATATTTTCAAATTAGTTTTAAATTAAAATCACTTTTTAAAAAAAGGGGGAAAGTATCTTTAATTAGTCTTTTTTCCTTTTTAGATTTTAATTAATTTTTGTAATTAATCAGATTTAATTTAATTAAATCTATTTTTATTAATTACAAATTAATTTGCTCTCATTTACGATCTATAGTAACTTAAAAATCGACATCTAAATAACCTCTCTATCATTTTTTTAAAACTCCAATAGCTCTAAAAATAGTAAAATTGGGTGTTTCCAAATGGTAACATTTAGGGGTTATTGTCGATTTTTTTCACTAATCGTGCGCTCAAGTGTGCAGTGACACTTCGTGCACCTCTTTTCCTTCCAAGCTCTTTTATTTTGAAGATTATCTGAACTCCTTGAGTTCCCAAACATTGTATTTCACCCTTATTATTGCTTGCGACTAGTGAGCGCGTCCGCCACAGTCTGCAGCAAGGGGGTTTCCTTTTACGATGTGAGACATTTTTTCTCACCACTAGGGTTGGCTTTCACCTCCTTTCTTGTTTTTGCTTGTGCTTGTTTACGGTATCCTTTTTTCCGCATTCCACGACAACACTTTGTTGTGGTATCCTCTCTTATGCATTATTACGCTAATTGCAAGATGAGTTACCAAGTGTTTCAAACCACACACCTGGACTCCGATTGTAATCAATGCACTAAACTATAAAGTGCCAAAAGTAGGGGGTTGTTATTGTCCTAGGTGGTTGTGTTTCTTTTCTGCATTTCTTTCTCTCTCTCTCACTATGGATGCACTTTCAATTCCTTTGCTTACACCGTTCAACTTTTTCGAATGGAGATCAAAAATAATAATGAAACTAAGGGGTAAAGGGTTATTTTGCATCACCATGGGAACTGAGACTAAACCAGATGATGAACCTGAAAAATCTAAGTGGTTAAACCGTAGTGATGAAGCTTTAGGTATTCTTTACATGTCCATTTCTCCTAACTTGCTCTTCCACATTGAGGCATTTGAAACACCTAAATCTGCGTGGAAAACACTTTGGATGTGATGTTTGGACAACTAGATGACATGAGAGTGCATGAGTTGGAAAATGAACTACTAGGGTTAAATCCTAGTGACTTTGAAAACCTATAAGCCTTCTTCTCGAAATTTGTCCACATTAGATTATTGTTAAAAGGATGTCAAGTAGAAAATAAATATTCTCAACTGATCTTGTCAATTCTCTCTAAGCTAGGTCCCAAATATTCTGTCTTCGTGTCAACTTTCTACGCTACAAAAGTTGCTTTGGGCGATACTTGGACTATGCCCTCCTTTGACTGTTTTTCATCCCAACTCATTCAAGAACAGGAAAAACTCATTCAAATGGGGTCTCTCAAGTCCAAGTCACATGCCCTTGTAGCAAGTACTAGCAAGGGAAAGAAGACTAAAAAGAAGAAAGAAACAAAGGATCAACCTAAGAAAGAAACCAAGATCAAACCTAAAAATGACACAAACACTTCGACTTTTGAGCCTAAGGCACAAAAAAGCAAGTATTTGTGTTCCTATTACAAGAAGTCTGGTCACGATGAGCAACACTGTTTTCAGAAATAGATTGATCACTTATCTCATTTACTTGAGAAGAATAAAATAAGTGTTCTTAATCCAAAAACAAAGTGCTCCAAAAGTTTAGTCTTCTCACGCTGCAAATAGTGCTGAAAATGATAAGAAGAAAGAAAAGGCCCTTATAGCTGAGTTGCTCCTTCATCGACATGGATTATATATTTCGGTGCCTTACACCACATGGGTTCTTTGCATGTTGATTTTCCAACATTGAACCTTATGGAATGTCCCAAATCACGATGGGTAATGACACAACAGTGTCGGTTTCGATAGTGGATCGGTAGAGATGGATGGGGAACATTTAACCAAGTGTTGAGTGTTCTTGATCTCTCTACCAATCTCTATCCTTACCAAATTACTCACCTTGGTGAAGGAATGCAGTGGAATTTGGTCTAACTCGGTGATTATTTGTTTAACAATGACACTACAATGGTTTAGGAAAGGCGATCAACATTCACGATTGCACACCTTCTCCCACTTTACTTATAATTCTATGCCCACCTTTGCCTTGCTCACTCATGTAAATGAGGTTAGTAAGATATGTCATGAGCATTTGAGACATCTAAATTATCACTACCTTGAACAATTGAGCCAAAACGAAATGGTCAACAGGTTTCCTCATGTCAAGTTTTCTAAGGGTCTTTGTGAGGGTTGTACCCTTGGAAAGCATCTTGAAAAGAACTTTGACAAAGGAAAATCCTAGAGAGCCACTCATCCTTTGGATCTTGTTCACAGTGATGTTTCTGGTCCATTTCCTTCTCCTTCGTTTACTAGAGCTCTTTATGTGCTAACCTTCATTGATGACTATTCGCGATATACTTGGGTATATTTTCTTAAGCTTAAGTTTGAAGTCTTTGAATATTTTTAGGACTTTAAGGCTCTTGCTGAGAAACAAGCGGAATGGTCTATCAAGGTTCTTCAAACCGACAATGGAGGTGAATATGTAAACAATAGGTTCATGGATTTCTGTACTTTTGAAGGGATCTCTTTGCAACATACAATTGCTTATAGCCCTTCATAGAATGGAGTCACAGAAAGAAAGAACTGTACTCTTAAGGAGATGGCCACTTGTATGATTCACTCAAGTCTCTTCCTCCGCGATATTGGGCGAAGCGGTGAATTGTGCACATTACATTCGCACAACTATGTTCCACACAAGGCAATAAGAGGGATGACACCCTTTGAATCCTGGTTTGGATGTAAGCCTAATGTTGAGCACTTTCAAGTCTTCTGATCCAAGGCTATGGCTCGGATTCCCAAGAAGAAACACAAGGCTTTGGAACCACAATCCAAACCTTGCATCTTTGCATGGTATCTTGATGGCGTGAAGGGATATCAGTTGATGAATCCTACTTCTCATGAGATGTATATTGAGAGAAGTGTTAAGTTTGATGAGTCTTCTTCAACTTCTAATTCTCCACCTATTGAGGTTCTTCAGCTCACCGACTCATTCGACTCATCGAGATAATGATACTTTTTTGAGCGTGCCCCTCTTTGGATCTTCCCAACCATCGAGACCTTTGAGTCTTCTGATTCTAATAGTAGTGATGATGAGGACTATGTCCCTTCTCACTCAAGTGAAGAATCTTCTGACTCTAAGCCTAATCCTCCTGGTCCCCTTTGGGCTAGGAAAATTTTTCAAAGTGCTGGAGATTTAGTTTGAGATACTTCGGATATGAGATGTACTCACTCAGATTTCATTGGACCTCACTCTTTCTTCACCTTTGCTTCTGATCCATAGTCTTTCCAGGAGGCTTTTGGTATTCTTGAGTGGGATTCTACCATGGATGAGGAGTATTCCTCTCTCATGAAGAATGATACTTGGGATCTCACCCTCTTCCGAAAGGAAGAAAGATCATTTAGTGTAAGTGGGTGTTCTGAAAAAAGTATGGAGTAGATGGAGACATCAAAAATTTTAAAGTGTGATTAGTAGCTAAGGGTTTCTCTCTAGATAGCTAGGGTTGATTATATAGAAACCTTTGCTCTAGTTGTGAAGATGACTTCTATTTGACTGACCCTATCCATTTATGCAGCAAACAAATGGAAAGTCCATCAAATGGACATTAAGAGTGCCTTACTTCATGGTGACTTAGAGGAAGAGATCTGTATGGAACAACCTCCGGGTTATGTCCAAGATCCCTCCCTTGTTTGTAAGTTAAAGAAGTCTCTTTATGGCCTTAAACAAGCCCCTCGGACTTGGTATGCCAATATGGACTCCTTTTTACTTACATCGTAGGGTTTACCAAGTGTCACTCTGATCCAAATGTTTATATTCTATGGTAAGATGACTCCATACTCATTCTTGTTCTCTATGTTGATGACTTGTTGATCACAAGCAACTCTTCCTCTATTATTGATTGTATGAAGATTGCCTTGGCCAACAAGTTTTCCATGACTGACTTAGGTTTACTTCATTACTTCCTTGGGATCCATATTTCACAATCTGACTCATAAATCTTGATTTCACAACCTAAGTATGCTCTTGAATTGCTAGCTCATTTTCAGATGTCTGATTGCAAGTCTTCTCCTAATCCTTTTCTTTTCCTGGGGTGAAGTTGGTTTCAGATTGCTCTACTCCCTTGGTTGATGGTACTCTTTATCGACAGTTGGTGGGGAGCTTGATTTACTTGACTCACACTCGACCGGATTTATCGTATGCTATTGGGATCATGTCCAGATTCATGCAAGAGCCACATGAGCTACATTAGAAAGCAGCTAAATGGATCCTTCATTATGTTCATGGCACCTATGCTGATGGCATTCACTATCATGGAGGGGTAGATATTGACTTGATTGGGTTCATAGATTTTGATTGGGCTAGTGACTTAGATCATTAGAAATCTACTTCTGGCTATAATTTATCTCTTGGTTCGGGTCCCATTAGTTGGTCTAGCAAGAAGTAGAATGCAATTGCGATATCATCTACAGAGGTAGAATACAGAGGAGTAGTTAATGCTGCCACAAAAGCTATTTGGCTACAGGGTATTCTGATAGAGTTTGGCATCCACTTTTAGCGGCCTACCATTATCTACTTGTGATAACACGAGCACTATCTCTATTTGCAGAAATCTAGTTCAACATCAATGGATGAATCACATTGAGATCCATATGCACTTCATACGGGAGCTTATTCATGATGGTATCATTAACATTCAGTACATTCAGACAACTGATCAGATTGTAGATTTATTCACCAAGCCCTTCACTGAGATGAAGTTTCTTCACTTATGGTCTCTTCTTGGGGTGAGGTCTTCTATAGCTACTCATCTCCTTTGGGCTATGTAGCCCTTTTTTCTTCTTCTTCTTCTAGGAAGATTGTGTTTGTATATGGGCACCTTATCAGGCCTTTAGTTGCCGGGCCCCATCGACACATCTTTCTTAGTTATTTAGGAGTGTCTTCCCTTTCTGTCTGACTCATAGCCACTACCCCAGCTTCGATGAAGGGGGGTGTTAGTGTGAGTTATCCTATGTGTCCTCCTCTCATATTGGAGGGTCATCTCACATGGGTTAGGTTTAGGGTTTCATGTGTGTCATGCACTAGGGTTACTCAGCACCCTATATGTACCCTTTCACTATTCATTTATGAGCATGCCAAGACACTCCACTGTCTTTCCTCTATATGCAAGCTTTGTTTCTGTTGAGCAAGTTCTTCCATTACTGATCAATTTTTTCTAGCAATCATTGGAGCTATCACGATTACATCATTGGAGTCCAACTACTTCATGGTGCCTCGTTTCCGATTCGATTCTTACAAACTCTTTTCGAGAAAAGTGAAACACGTTAGAAGAAAATGTATTATTTTGCCCTATATATAATATATGATTTTGGAAAGAATAAAAGGAGGAAGTTGTAAAGTTGTCTTTTGGAATAAATAAAGGATTGCATAACCTTCCTCAAATTGTATCATTGTATTGAATTTAATCATCTAGTTGTGAGTTGTAATCTCTGTTTGAAAGGAAGAAATGCATGTAAAGGAAGTGTAATACTCTGTCTTTTGAAAAATGTGAAAATTGGAAATCAGAGATGTATTTTAGTTTTTGAATAGTTGGATTGAATCAAATAAATGTATTAGATTAGGATTGGAACATATTATAATACTTGGAAGAAGAAAATGGCAAATAAACCCTTTAAAAATTTGATCCTTGTCTTGTATTTTCAAACTAGCAATTATTTAATCCAAAATGCACAGATCAAACCTGCAACAATGAAATAAAAAAATAAATGATTAAATTGAAGTAGTTTTCCCTAAACAAATCCAACTAGACAAAAATACTTAAAAGAAATCTTTCAAAACCTGGCAAAACCGAGTTCAAAGCTTTCACATTGTTTTATTGTCAAAATTGTAAAATTTTGAATTGGAACTCAATCAAATAGACCTACCTCACAAAATTAACCTAATTCCACCTAAGAAAAATTCTCCATGTCTATTTGACATGTTGAGAGAGGGACAAGAACAAATTGAACAAATCTCATAAGTTAAAATTTACTAGTTTGCCTTTGTAAAACCTGTAGATCATTTTCATAAAATTGACCCCTTAAACTCTATCAAAATTTAAAACTAATGAATCATGTGCAAAGAGGACGTTGAGAGATTTTATAAAGTCCTTGTTTTCCCAAAATTGAGCTCTTTATCAAAAGTTATGGTCTTATGAAGTTTTTCTTCACTTGGCGTCAAAAAAATTGGGAAAAATTTCCTTGGTGGGCCGCGGGCCCAAATTTTCCCTTAGAGCTTCAGAAAACTTTTGAGAAAATTTTCTAAATTTTCCCCGCTGCACCCATAGCCAATCATAGGCTGCCACGTGGCACCATGAGGTGTTGGCGGAGGGTGGATCACTTTTTAACTTAGCGCTTGAAAAAATATTGGGATTTTTTTTCAAATTTTCCCCACCGACCATGGCCAATCAGGAGCTGCCATGTGGCATCACGAGGCTTCGGCGAGGAGCGGGTTCCTTTTTTCCTTTGGCATTTTAGATTTTTTTTTCAAATTTTCCCCGCCTCCCCGCTGACCCACAACCAATCAAGAGCTGCCACGTGGCATCACGAGGCATCGGCAGAGGTGCGGGTGAATGTGATCCTTTTTTCCCTTTGAGGCGTTAAACAAATTTTTATTCTGCCGCCCCACTTTTCCCCACGTGGCTTAGGAGGCACCACGTGTCCCTTGTGGACCCGCGGGAGTGCGGGCGTAAAGGTGGTTTTTCGCCCCGTGTGGGAAATTTTCCAAAAGTCTCCCACGGCCCGCAGACCCGCCCTTTTGGCAAATTTTCTCCCTTGGGCCCGCAGGCCCGCTCTTAGGGAAAATTTTCACCCTAAGGCCCACCGGCCCATAACTTGAAAAATATGAGTTAGGAGGACTTCTTTATATCATTGGAAAGGTGAGGAAATTTCCTATCCAATGGGAATGATTTAGGGAAATTTTGAATGCGTTAATTTTGAGAAAAAAATCAGTTGAACCTTTAAGCTTGTTAGAATTACCCTCTAAACCTAATTGAACCTTCTAACCCTAAATTTTGGACCTTGTGACCTCTAATATATGTTAACAAAAGAGAAGTACATTCTAGTGGATTAGAATTGATCTGGAACTTGTTAATGACAACTATTGTCTTGTAACCTGGTTGTAGACTCCTTTAAACAAAAAAATTATTCCATAATTTTCCTAACTAATCCTAGGTTGTTCTTGGGTCTCAAGTGGGTTGTTTTTAGCGGGCATCACAAAGTGTCTATGTCATTCTACTTACATATTGAGACCACATATCTATATTTTGGTGTTATTTGGTGTCCTATTGTTGTTGATATTCAAATCTATTAAATTATTTTCATTACAATTTATAGTCACTATTTCTACTACACATAAAAAAATTGTGCATACACTCAAGCATTAACATCTTTTTATCTCTAAAATACTCTTGTTACCTTGTCACTAATACTTTGTTCTAAATTTACATCTACATTCATAGCTTCACAATGGTATGGTCCATATCTTGGGCCCTATTTACTTGTTTCACACTCCATTTATGACATTGTGATCATGCTTCGAATACTTCCACATAAATACAACACTACAATATACCACTCACCCTATATAGTTGTGCATAAGGTTTTATCCAAAAACACCGAATCTATATCTATTACACACATACTACTCCATTTCCTCTTGTCAATCACTCTATTCAATATTACAAATCAAACCGCTTAAATCTCAATTCTTATCCACTATGGTACAAAATATCGACATAATCTCATCTCTTCACTTTCGTCTCAAGTGAAATTGTTTCACACTCTCCCTTTCGTCAAAAGGGGAAATCTATAGGTTGACCATACATGTTCGTCTCCTTTTCTCTCAAATCGAAACCAACATCCAATGGATTGGTCATACAAGGCCATCCTCCTTTACACAAATTACACATAAATGAAGCAAGGTTGGCTTTAGAAAGGCCACATTTTTCTCTTTGTCACATATTTCAATCCAATTTTATCATCCCACAATCAATCTTGATTATATAAATGCACTATGCATCGAAGCACACATAATCATGAACATGGAAGACCATTTTATTTTGTCAAATACATGGGGTAAAAATCAAACATTCCAAACTCACCAAAGCACCAACATTACAATTTATAATAGTACACCCATATACACATGGATGGGAAAATGAGACATCCTTTCCCTTTCACCTTATAAGGGTTTCTACATTATTGTCATGCTAAATGTATAACATGGAAAATTGAAAAATTTGGCCATGAAAACTAAGCCCCACTTGAAAATTTCCTCCCTAGTCACTATAAATCCTTCCTCTATCCATTCTTGTCCTCATTTTCATCTTCTTGTTGGCTCGGAGGAACATGATAAAAATATTTTTAAGTGTTTTTAATGTATAAGGATTTAGTCCTAAGTTTATTGAATAAGTCACCTGAGATCCAAGGAGAAACAACTATCTTTGGAGGCCTAGAAAGGGTTATTTTTGGCCATTTTGCAGCTGGTGAACACCCTTTGAAAGATGAAAGGGAATATTCAAGCCATTTGAGAGTTTTAAAGGAGAGAAATGAAGTTATCCAAGGTATTTTAGGGAAATTTTTGGAATAAATTGATGTTAAGAACAACTTGAGCAAGATCGGGTCATTTTGGACACAGGGAATGAAGGCTCCAATAGTGAAATCTAACTTTCTAAATGATTTTGGGAGTTCCAAATGATTTGTAATCTCATAAAATAATAAATGGAAAGGTGGTGGAATTATCAACATGATGGAAACATAATCTTTTCCTAAGTATTCAATATTTTCTTTGATAACTCAAGTCATCATTGTTTCTCCTTCATGTTGAAAAAGGGAATGGTGTAAAAATTAAAATTTCATACAAAATTATATCCTGATAATTACTAGGATAATCCCAAAAGGTTATTTTGAGTCAAAATCATATAAGGTTTTACCCCAAAACACCATTCCATGCTCTTGGGGCTGAAAAATCACTCATAGTGTCCTAAAATGCACTCAACGAGTGAGAACAACATTTCAAAAGGCCTCGTCAAACCTTTTCCCCTTAATGTAACATTGGATTTTCCCAGGTTTGAAAAGGGGACAAGGAGGGTACCAAAGTGTGCTCCCTCTTCTTCGATGACCATGTTGCTAAGCATTTAACGTTTTTGTGCTCCTGCTGATCCTTGTTGGCTTTGCCTTTTCGATTACCCTGTTAAGGAAAAATATCTTTCTTGAATGCGATAGGTGGTTTGAATGATGACTTGATGTTTTTTAGGGCATGAATGGATAGAGGAAACATCTACATAATAATAATTATTCCTTTTGAATTATTGATTCTTCTATTATTGTTTTGGTCAAGCTTGTATGTTGATCCTTGTCGATGTGATTAATAAGTAGTATTAAGTCATAATAATAATAGTAATATAAATAGTAATAATATTATTATTTTAATTATCGATCGATGACAACTTCTTTATCTGATCATCGATTTGTTATCAACTTTATTGTTAATTATCGATAAGCGATTTTATTGTTTGGATTGGTCACTTCGCGGATCGAGCCTCGATTCACACAAGAGGAGGGTATCCTGTTGCGACGTTGTGGTTGGTCCTTGTCTTGCATTCATTTTTGAAACTCCTCTCTAGTCCCTCCTTGGTCGACTAGGCTTGCTTGCGTACTCATTTTATTTGTCGTTTTAAAGGTGAAATAATATTACTACCACCTAAAGCCACCCGAGTCTCCTCTCATATTGTTTTTTTAGGTATACCTATTTTGATGAGAAGAATGGATTTAAAATAAAATTAAAATGAGAAATAGAAGCATAATTAATTTAAAAAAATGGGGGAGATGAGTCGTTTTAGGGCTCTTTATCTCCTTTTGAGTTTTTTAAAAATAAAGGGATTAAATATATAAAAAAGAAAGAGGCCCGTGATTGTGGGGGCAGATTTAGGGCAAAGGGGGTTCCTTTGTGTTTTTTTTTCGGCTTTTGCTGAGTGTGAGAGAGCGCGCCGCCATGGGAAGAAGCTCCACACCTTTTTGGTGCACCACCAGTAGGAGGGAGGTCATGTTTTTCTTTGTGGAGACATCCACGCATGGCATAATGCCCTACACCACTTCACCTCCTTCCACATGGTCATAGCTTAGCATGTTGGTGGATTTGTATGGTTAGCGGCTTATGTGGTTATACTAATGTTTGACCAAATGAAAGAACTAGACAACTTCTCATGGATTTTGAGGACGATAGTATACAGAAAACGTGGGGGGGGTTTCCTCATAAGGCAGTCACACTGTTTCACCATGCAACAAATAGGTCTCCAACCTGATAGTTTACATTGCCAACGTATCTCCAGCCTGTGCAAAACGTGGAAGCTTTGGAGTAGGGTATGAACATTAGAATCTGGTTTTTTGTAAGATTTTACACTTGCAAGTGTCATAGTTGATATGCATGAAAATGTGGAAGTGTATTCAAGTCATGTGAACTGTTCGACAAAATGCCTTAGATATTTCAGCTCATGGAATGCAATGGTTTCAGGGTATTCATAGATGAACTTGTTGTAAAGGCCTTTGAAAATTTGAAGGAAATGTATTTGGCAGTTGTGAAGCAACACTTAACAACCTTTTTCAACACCCTCTCAGCTGTGCCAAAATAAGTGTTTTAAATTGGGATATGCACATAATTGATTTATTCAAAAGGCTTTAGAAACTTGCAAGCAACTACATATTCTGTTGGAAAACTTCAAGTGATCGGGAAGTTTGTGTGACGTGGTGGAGGTTAGATCAAGGCTCGTGAACTGGTTGATGAAGTGCCAAGCGAGATGCTGAACCGAATCCGTAGTTTCGACTGACTTCATTCTCTAGGCATGGTTCATCTTCCCTTACCTCTCATAATTCTCATGTTTTTAGTTCTCTTTTGTAAATTAATAGAATCTTAAAATATTAGGTTTTTAATATAGTTAAATGTTTATATCAACTCATTGCAAAAACAATGAAAGGTCGTGTCGTAACTCACAAAATCAAAATAACTCTTTTGCATTAAACCACGAACTCCCACCCTCATTCTGAGGTGATGTAGAAAACTTCCTACCCAACTGGATTGCTACAACATTATTTTATCGACCAAATGAAATTGACTTTCTAGTAATAACGTTGATCATCTCCCGATTTAAATAGTTAATTTTTGCATTTTTCGAGACTCATTAAGTACCCTTCGTAACTCTGAAAACGAGATGTTAAGCTTCATTCGTGTACCTTGGTATGGTGAGGAGTCACCTTGACCTTTGGATTGACCCTGAACTAACATATGAGATCTTTTGACGCTCTTATAGGAGCCTTGTTACACTGTTTTACAGTAGTAAAAAGTTGTTAAATCTAGAAAGTTGGCTTTCGTTTTGAACCGCCTTTTGAAACCTGGATAGAGAAATTAATTTCCGTCTTCACAAAACCTCTAGTGTTTTTACTAGAAAATTGCATGGAACTTTCAGTTTAGGGAAAAACACTTTTCTAGATAGTTTGGCAAAGCCATTTTGTAGGCCTCAGTCGCAGTTTGTGAGGTCAAATTGGACCAATTTCGACTTGTCGCCATTTGAAAATGGTTTTCTAGTTCTCAGTCCCCTCGACTCTGATGAATTTTAATTATATAGGGGAAATGGTAGGAAGTGTCTCATTGTGTGCTCATCCATCGAACATCAGTTTTGGACGTGGTTTTCGAGCCCTTGAGCTAACCTTTGTTCATTTGCAACTGGGTCAACTATGACTAGTAGCCCCAAAACTCACCGTCAAACGCAAACCGTTCACTTTTTCCCAATTCCATCAGTTGTTATGAACTCTTGGTATATCTAGGAACACGTAGAAATTTAATCATGGTGTGCGTTCTCATCGGAAGATAACTTTTGGAAGTGGTTTCTTAGCCTCCGAGCCCGTTTTGAACGTTTTTGTAGCTAGTAAGAAAATGTAAAAATAGAAAGGCTGTGGGAACCTCGTCGGGTTGTCAAACCACCATGGAAACTTTGGAATCATGTAAATAACTATTTAAAACTCTATAGTGGAACTTGTTGTGTGATATAGAACTTTTGATAAATGGTGTTTTCTCTCTCTTCCCTTCTCTTTCTCTCTCCTGGGTTACAAAATGAAATAAAATGAAATGTAATGAATACATATCTCTAAACCTTTTATTTCAATTGCAATTGTAATTATTATCATATGTAAATGGGGAGATTGAAAAATGATAATTATGTTAGATTAGGGTGGATGCCATGCTAGCGAGTTATCGCTGATATCATGCTCACATGGTTTTGCAGGATGAAAGAATGACGACAAAAAGGTGATGTGTAATTCATTTATTTATCTTGTAATTTATATAGTTCATTGTTAAATGAATAAATGGATAATGTTGTCTCATGTTACAGACTGTTATATTTGAAAAATTGTTGATATGTACGAGATGTTGGTTTCAAGGACATCTAGGAAATGTGCATTTAATCATAGGTCAATTAGATAATAGTACACCTGGTAAAAGGTTTGACATTTATATAAGGTAAATGAATTTGAAGTAATATCTTGTAGTGCATATTTAGTGTTCAATAAATGATTAACGAGTCATCTTGTGCATTCATACTTTGTAAATGTAATAAAGAGATTTAAATGAAACACTCTACCCTTGTTCAATATCGGAGCAAAACTTGTTTTTCATGTGTGATTCTCCTTACCGTAGAAGACATTGAAAACCGTAGGATGGACTTAAACTCTGCACTCGATGGAACCTCCTAGTTTGAGTAAGCAAGAACCCGAGAATGGGCTTATCGTCTTAGTCAGTATGTTTAGTGACATTGTCTTAAACCTACCTGTTAGAAGTGACACAGTCAAAACTTTTCTTGGAGTGTGTAGAGCTAACTCCTCCTTCATAGCCTAGCGGACTACTTGTCATCCAAAGATATATTTAATTTAAAGCTCTTCATCGAGTGAAATCCCTGTTGGATCCAGACGACATAGATGGAGGTTGTGACTTAGTTGTTCTAGGTCTTAAACTCTTGTTAGTGAACTCCTTAGTCCCGCTCAGCTAAATGTGTTACCTTGGTCCTTTCTTGAAGGTGGTTCAGTATTAAATTTTTCCTCTCGCTTAAGACTCATATATAGTTGAGGGGTAGACCCTTAGGTGAAGTTGGAATTAATCTAAAACTCAGTTGATTTGGATGTTAACTTAGGGTTCGTGTGTAGTTTCAAGTCTTCTAATCTTATATGTCTTCAAGAGGTTAGTCAAACACTTCGTAACTCCTTTTACAAGACAATACTAATAATGAGACCATAATGTGACGTGGAAAATAAAGCATATAAAAGTAAAGACGAGATTTGAGGTTCAGAATAATGCCACTCTTGGAGACCTTACAACGCAATTAAATATATTCTTATGTTTCAAAAAATATGAATTGCCTTGGCGTGTTCAACCTTCGAGAAAACAAAATACATATATAAATCAAAATGGAATTCCTCAAGTCATTGAATTAGAATAACTATGGTAGGGAAATAACTAACCGTGATCGAGGTATGTTTTCGGTAAAAAGCTATCTCGCATCTAAATCTCCGTTAAAACCTAATAACGCTATATGGACACCAAGTCACATACACTTGAGTGGTAAGAGTAGAAAAAAGGCAGACATTGAAGGTATGTTCGAGAAGAATATTTTTAACATGAGAGTAAGATAATTAAGTACTTTATATGCATTTGAATTATGCCAAATAAGTGTGTAAGTTATGGGAAACTTTGCAAAGAATAAGAAGATAACTTAAAATGGTCGAAATGTAAATTATATGTGGGATGAAACTTAAAGTTTCTGTAGTTGGAAAAAGGAGGAAGCTATCCTTGCACAATAATGTCCTTGGAATGTTAATCGTAACTAAAATACAATTAAAGAAATGATGTGTTGTGGGTTTTCCATTCCTGAAGTCATGTTTCTTGTGGTTGGGTCATTACTAGTAACCATTCATTGGGAAAAGTGTGGCATCGACATGCCTATGTTGTTTTCATGTGTCTATGTGAGTCGATGAATTATGTGATTGTCATATGCGAGTTGAGTTTCTGTACGTGGAGCCCTTGTTGTGTTGTGTGTAGCGAGCATAGTAAGTCAAAAAACATTTATCCCGTATTTCTTGTTGTAATTGTGTGTGTAAAATGTGGGCACTACAAGAATTATTGAGAACATGATGTCCCCTTAGATTGTCCCAAATGTGTAAGGGTGACAAGGGGACACAAAATTTTGTTCCCCATGGGTAAGTGCATAGAAATGGGGGTTAAAAGTGGCCACTTTTTCCTGTAATCAGCAAATATTGAACTTTAACTAATAATATGGCAAGCATACACTCAAAATTTTAAAATGTGATGAGAATAAGAATTATAGTGCACAAAATCTAGTTTCTAAATTGGTATTTTTTGAAAATTGTGGAGATTAAGAAATTCAAATGTGGTGCACACACAAAATGTGCCTAGTTTTGTGTGAAAAAGATAACATAGTGTTGTGTGTGCCCGCCTCCTCTTTTTTGAGTTTCATAAACTATTTAAAAATTCCTTGATAGAAAGTTATCTAATACCGTGTATGAGGTCCCACTAATTTTCAATTTTTTGGAGGAATTTATAAGTTTTACTAATTTTTGAAGTGAACACATCTCGAAAAATGAAATATTTGTGCGTAAAACCCCCTAATTTTGAGAAAAATAGTCTATTTTTAATGCTTATAGAACATAGTTTAGATCAATTTTTTTAAAATTTGGATGAAAAAATCATAAATTATGTATAGAAAAGTATACATGTGTATTGACAAGAAAATAAGGTACTAGTAAAAGAAACTAAGGATGAAAGTCTTAAACTAATCATATTTTAGAAAGAAGTATATCATCAAATATTTAAAATAGAGCTTGACATCGTAGTTTTGTTTTTTGGGAATATTTTATTAATAATACATGAGAAATTGGGGCATACACTTGAGATTGTTTTTTTTTTGTAAAACACATATCTATTCATGGATTACATAGTCTAAACCTTAGGTGTTGATATCTTAAGAAAATGCAAGCCTATGGATTGGAAATTTCCAATCCAAAAATCTATAACACGGGTCTTATAACACACTTAAGAATGAGATTCAAACACAAAAAAACCCGTGATTTTGGTCCCACCGGTCATTATTATATGCATATTCCTATAACATTTTATTCTTCTTAGCAATTTTGTATATTTTTTCTTATATAGATGATTTTTTTGTGAAATATTTAAGCATTATTTGAGATTTGAGTGTGTTTGTATTGTTTCTTATATCCCTAACACTCATTAACATTTTTTTCAATTTTCTTGTGGTGATAAAGATATTTGAGAATTATGGGGAGGAGACCATGAAGGCAAACACTTGAGGAGTTGGAAAAACAAAGGAAATGGATGCAAAATAAATTGAACACATCTTTACCAGAGATTGGAGATGTTTACAAAGACTGTCTATCATCCAACAAAGCCAAGAAAGAAGAAAAATGAAAACAAGGGAGTGAGTGCAAAAAAACCGTGAAAAAAGAAATCAACATATGGAGATGAAGGTATGTCATCTCTTCCAAATGAAATTGATGGTGCAACATATCCTCAAACACCAATTGAATCAATAAATAATGAATGTTCAATGAATGATGATGCAATGCCAAATTTAAACATATATGTTACACCAAATGACCAACCTATTGAAAACACACACTCTTTACCAAATTATGAAGATGAACAACAAATAGGAAATGAACAATGTTATATGATATTAAAAATCCTTACCATTGAAATTTCCAATTACATTTTTTTGTAAAACACCTAGAATTTTACTTGAAATTGATGAAAATATTTTAAACCCAATGAGTAATAAGATTAGTGAACACACTTGTAGAAGAAAATATAATAAGATATGGATGAAAAATTTTATCGACTTAAATGAAATAGGAATATGTCAATTGGCTGTTTAAATGATGAAAAATATTAAAATTAAACCTACTATGAAGGCCCTTGGTTGAATAACATATAAAATCAACGATGAAAAATTTATTGTAAAAAATATAATGAATGCATACCAATCAATAGGTCTAACCTCACGTACCAAAGATAGTAATACTACCCGATGTGTTATTACATCAACTATAGTAAGTAAAGTAAAAAATAAATATAGTTTAATTATGAAAACAAGTAGTGCATTACAAATAAATAGGAAAAGAATATTAAAATTTCTCGGATACGTAAAAGAATTGAAGATACAAATCACACTCGAATTAGAGAATTCTCGGTAGACTACCATGAAAAGACAAAGACATAGTTGAAGATTTAAAATAAAAAATTGAATAATTTTAAAAATAATACAAGTGTTTCACCTAATGAAAATGACATTTTAAAAGAAGAATTGGTTCTCGAAACCATGAATCACATCCTAAACATTTTTTAGATATGACATAAACACAATTTTATAATAATTTGAAAGAGACTCATCCAAAAATAGAAATTATTCAAAGGTATTTTGAAATGGAATTTTTTTTACGTTAAAATAAATCACTCATGGACTAGTTGTAAGATCCATATTGAATTTGCTATGAATTATGATGTTTTCTAGCATATATGTGTTAATTTTCACACTGGGAATATTTTATAGGAGTGTATGATAAATGTTCCACTTAAATCAACAAAATATTTCATCTCAAGTTTTTATATACAAGAGGACAATTTTTATAAGAAATCATGTTTAGAAGGAACTTGTGATAGTTATGGTTTGCAACATTTGCAAAATCTGTATACACACAGAGAATACACATGTAATCGGAAATGAACTAGTTAGTTTTGGAAAATACAAGTCATTGGTATACACTTCAAAAAATGGTAAAGAGGCCAAGAGGTGTGAATTGGTGAGTAAAGAAACAAGTGTATTATATTTTATGAATATATTTCAAGAGAAGATAGTGTATGAGTATGAATGACATACCCACATAGATCAATGATTTGATGAAAAATTTAGGTTATGCAACGACACATTTCCTCTTAGTACGATTGTGTCAGTTGTTGATTTTGTAGAGAAATATACTCTACAAAACAAAATGAAGTGCAATAGCAATACTATAACACTATTAAGGTTTCCATATTTGTGTATATAGTATTCATTCATGATATTGACATGACAGAGGAAGACACAAATATTTTGAGGGAGTATCATTTATATTTTAGTGATGATCCTACACATTCATTAGAGTTTGTGCAAGGTTACTTTGATATCTTCTATGATAATTTGAATAACAAAAACATAATATTTGGCAAAAACATCATATAGTCGATAATTGTACATCACAATTCAAGAATGTGTGAATGTTCTACTAGTTGAGCAGGATGTATAGGATGAGCGATGTTCAATTTTTTTGGAATTTCACCGAGTCCAGGACATTGAAAAGGAGAGCATGCATTAAAATATCCCTAACATGAGAAGAATTGAAGTGCAAATATGGTGAAAACATCATGGAATGGTGTAACTCAACAATGGGTCTAGGTAATGAGGGTAAGTCTACAGTTCATATGTTTTTTTTTTTGTAGAAGAAGATAATTTAGTAAAATATGAAGATTATTATACACTAATGGGATCTAGTGAGTTGCACTCTTTTAGAATTTCAAATGCAGGTTCATGGACTATTCATACAAGGTAAATGACATTATTTTTATCTTGATGTACGTATTAATTATGGGATAAGTATGAGTCAAAAGATTGGGTTGATGAATAGTGTTGTAGACAATTATATCCATTTGACACATATCAACCTCAAGGATCTCTAAAACTCATAGTGATGAATCATCAATTGACTTTGACCATATATCATATCTAGTGTAGCCATGTATTATAAAGTGAGAATCGGTCAAAGTCAATTGATGGGAAAATTAGGCTCATAGTTTAGTTTAGTCTACACTATTTTCTTCTCTTACAGATTGGTTGGGCAAATTAAACTTAAGAAGAATCTCTCTAAATATCTCTCGCTCTCACTTTCTCCTTCTCCTTCTCATTCTCATTCTCATTCTCCCTCTCTCTTGTTACATTTGACTATTTATAATTAATGTAATATTACTTTGTCTCATTAAATATGTTTCATTTAAATTATTGAGATCCCAAGAAGTGGATGAAATTATCGTTGATATTATATGATTATAATTGATGGCATTGAATGATTGTAATAGTGACTAAATTAATGTTAATTACATATATTTTTAATTCCTTGTTGAAAACATAAAAAGTTAACACTAAGAATACATGTTAGCATAACATACATATGGAATCATATTAATCCACTTAGATACATATATAAAGCATGCTTCATCCACTTGTATAAGTTATACAAAAATATTTTTGCCTCATACATTACATTGATTTCAAAAATCCTTGATAGCATTCAAAATTTGAAAAAAATGATGTCTAAACAAAGCCATGTAGGCATACAATTATATACATTAGAATAATACAAATCTACACTAACATGCCATGAAGGAAAACAACAAAATTTGTATACATATAAACTATGGGGTATCATCAAATAATCTCTTAGGCCGCAGGAAGATGAACTAGTTACATTAGTGGAATGTCCCTTTTGTCGATTAGACCTCCTACGCTCAAAGGATGCTTGTAGCTCCAAATATTAATACAAATAAACAACATACCCATTATTATACAACTAATGACATATAAAATGACATTAATTACAAATAAATACTTGTTGCGATCTCATGATCACTCAAAATCATCCTCTGCCTCTCAAGATTGACCTCAGGGGAAACAACCTTAGTAACAAGTGCATGAACTAGAGTTGTCACCTCCTCCTATGACAACCATGATGATGAAAATTAAAATACACATGGATGTCATTTAGTTATACCACATGATGCTATATAATGTAATCATTTTTTTATGAAAATTACTTTACTAGCTCATAATTGTGTAAGAAGAACAACATATGTTATGCCCATAACAAAACCAATATCTAATTATCATCGAATGTCAAAAGGAGACTCTTACATTGTCTTTAAGTAAAAAGAAAAAGGTTATGCACATACAAGTTACATGACATTATCTCGCATACATTAACTATAGTTCATTCTCTTAGTTAGACAATAAGTGAGGGAACTGCCTTAGGCCCAGGAAATATGAGACTTCCTTTCGAAGGTGGTCAGTTCCCCTTTTAATATGAATTAAAGCAAAATGATAACAAAGAACTACAAGATACTACTTACTGGTTCCTGATGAAGATACAGGTCCAAGGAATGTGGTGGCGACAGTAAGGCTTAGTTGGGATGATCCGGTATTGGAAAGCAAGCTGATGAAGCTATCCTCAGTCTTTTCCAATGCTTGAACGAGTGTGACAGCGATCCAGTTGCTCAGTTATAGTCTTGGCTCGATCCTCTTCTCTGCAACCTCTTCTACTTGTTTCACTTCTCTCTTCTTCTTCCAAATGAATTCTGGATCCTCTTCTTTTTGGTTGGGGAGGTCATTAACAGGGAACCGATGGTGGTTACGTAACCGATGGCGGTCGAGTAGGAACCGATGTCGGTTAGGTCAAAGTGGCTATTTTTAGTAAAATAGCCATCTTTCCCTCCTTTTCTCCCGAGGGATCAGTTGTGGGCTTGGTCAAGTCATTATTAGGCTCATTTTGGTGCGGGTGAGGGGTGATGAGTCATGGGTGTGAGTCTGGACCAAGTCATAGGTCTTAATTAGGTTGGTTTAGGGTTAGGGCTAGGTCATGGTGAGGTGGCGAGGTGAGGTGGCAGGGTTGGAGATGTGGATTTATTAATTATAAGGTAATTAATAAATAATTAAGTGTGTAAGGTTTAGGTGGTGAGGTAGGGTTAGGTCATGGGATGAGATGGGGTACATGTGGGGCATCGTAAGACCCAAATTTGGTGTCTACATTTGCCCCTTGTTGTCGTGTAGCTTGCCTCAAAGTCACACCGACAATAATAAGAAGTGGTTGCCCCAGCTTAAGGGTATAGGTAATCCCCCTCAAATCTATCACAGATTGAGGCGACGTGAAATCAGTGGATAGGGTCGAAAGGGTGAATGATGATGGTAAGATGGTGGGGTAAGTTCAAGGAAGCAGACACACGTTGAAATGCGTAGTAGTGCGACTGGGTACATGATTTGAAGAGCAAACAAGCAATTCATAGCAAAGGTCGATAGTTTATCCAAACAAGGTTGATATAATCCTGGTATCCAAGGCATAGGAAGTAGCTCCAGGGGATATAACGGGTAAGGTACCAGAACATTTAGGCATGTTCGGCAGTACCAAATGGTTGGTTTGGTTGAAGTAAACGTCACGGTCTTGGTCTAGGCAAAGTCTGGTCGTCATGGAACAAGTCAAGTATCCTAATCAGCTAAAACACGAACAGTGAGCTCGATTGAACAAACAGGTAAATGATGGGTGGAGAGAATTTTTGATTTGCGGGCCTCGGTTGAGGTACTTAATTGGTGCGGCCGTGGGTCGGGTCGCCGATTGGTCGGTCGGGTGCCTTGGGTCGGGCCAAGTGATTGGTCGCGCGCCTTGGGTCGGCCGATTGGTTTGTTGCGCCTTGGGTCGGGCCGATTGGTTTGTTGCTGGCCTCCTCGGGCCGATTGGTTTGGTGTGCCTTGGGTCAGCCTTGGGTCGGGCCTGGGTCGGGCGTGCCCTTGGGCCTGGGCCAAGTTGGTTTGGGTCGGGCCTGCGGCCTTGGGTCGGGCCATTGGTTGCCTGGGTCCTGCCGATTGCTTGCGCCTTGGGTCGGCCGATTGGTTTGTTGCGCCTGGCCGTGGTTGGTCGCGCCTCGGGTCGGGCCGATGGCGGGTTGTCGCCTTGGTCGGGCGGGCTGGTTTGGTTGCGCCTTGGGTCGGGCCGATTGGTTTGTCATGGCCTTGGGTCGGGGCCGATTGGTTTGTTCATGCCTGGGTCGCCATTGATTGGGGCTCGCCAAGTGGCCTTGGTTGAGTGGTTACGGCCTTAGGTCAGCCCATGAATTCAAAATAAGGCTATTTAGCAAAGCCGGGGTAGGCGATGTGATGAGAAATGGAAATTGGTGGATAAGGGCAGGAATTAGGAAAAACTAGGCATGTAACCGATATCGGTTAGTTATGACCGGTATCGGTTAGAAGACCGATATCGGTGTTTTAGGGCGCGCTCTAACCGATATCGGTTATAGGTCAAAACCTATAAAAAGAAAAATACGGCGTGTCATTTTCACATTGTCAATTTGAGTGCCAACCTTTTGCTTGTCTGAGTTTTGAATTGATTTTGTTGAGTTTGTGGGCTGAGTTGGCACTAGTTGAGTGGAGGAGTGAGTTATTGGTAGGCCCCAGCGATCAGGAGGCAGAGTTTGATTGGTTGAGGACCCTGCTGAGGAGATTTGGAGCTATGGCACAGCCTGGAGGAGCAGGAGGTGCTGGAGGAGCTGGACCACCACCACCTATCCCACCACGACGACGTGTAGTCATACCGGTAGGTTCTAAATCCCTATTTGTGTGAAGTTGATGAATTTAGCTAGGATGTGGGTTTTGGGGTAGGAATCTAAAATGTGATAAAATAATGAATAAATGAAGGTAAATCGTAAAATGGAGTGGGTAGATATGTTAGGTAAGTCAACACGGCAGGGTGGGTAAGTTTTTAGGCAATTGGGCTGGGTAGATAGGTTAAAAATAGAAAAAAGGGGATTTGGGGGCCATTTTCGATCCGGCCCCGAAATCCCACAGTGACCGATGTCGGTCACTAAGCGACCGGCATCGGTCACCACAAAGCTATAGATAGTGGTTTCGAGACCGACGCGGCATGGTCATGTGTCGACCGACGCATGCGTCAGGTGATAAAAGTAGGGTATAGGGGAGAGGTAAGGTTGTGGGGGTAGGTGTATTGATTTGTTGGTGGGTAGGATAGAGTTTTGGGGTGAAGGGGGAGAAGGAAGAGGGTGAAATTTGTTGTGTTTGGTTTGGTCAGTAGGTGGGGATAGATTGGGTCAGGGGGTGAAGGGGGAAAAGGTAGTAGAGTCAGGAAGGTTATAGGGGGTGGGGGTAATCGGGTGGTGTATGAGTGGGGTAGGTGGTAGGTCATGGGGATAGGTAAAGGGATATCAGAGGTGTTTTGTTGGGTGGGGTTAGTGATATTGGGGTTATTGGGTGGGGGAGTTAGAGGGTTAAGGTAGTTGTTTTGGAAAGGGTAGGCCTGATGGAGTGGGTTGTTTTTGCAGGCACGCCAACAGCTGACGATGCGGATCGGATGCCGCCTCTACTGGGGCGGATGCGGCCACATGTGACTCGCAAAGCAGCAGTGGTCAACATGCGAGAGGTCGACTCAGCGAGTCCAGAGATATAGGGCTCTGGATAGGGACCACATCCTGATGGTTGCCCTCATCGAGAGATGGGATCCGGAAACCAATGTCTTCCATCTCCCGACTGGAGAGATGACGGTCACACTAGAGGATGTGTATCGCATCCTGAGACTGCCGATCATAGGTGAGGTGGTGTTCCAGGTGGATGCCGAGACAATGATGGATAACATCCTGCAGGTATTCGGGGATGCAGCCCCATTGATTACATATCATAGCGTGAGCATCTGCTACGGCGATATGTATCGCGCACATCGACAGGAGACACGGCTTGCCATGCTGATGATGATTGGTATCACCTGCTTCGCCCTCCCGACTCAGAGGGAGGTCACTTCCCATGGGCTCTGATGGGAGTATTGCATGAGATGGTGGAGGAGCACACCTGCTATGCATGGGCACCGGTGTATTTGGTGCAGCTATACAGAGAGCTCTGGGGCTATCGCCGTATGAGGTGATTCGGATATGCTCGACATTCTTGCTACACTGCTGGGCCTACGAGCATATCATGTGTTTACGACTGTAGGGGCTGCCCCAAAGAGCATGGGCCATGTGCAAGTGTATATAGGTATGGGTTTCAGAGGTGGTTGGGGTCGTGGGCCAGCCACGAGTGGTTATCAGCAGGCGAGATGTCGCGTACTACAGGCATATGTTAGAGGGCCTGACCGCACTAGATATTATATGGAGGCCATACAGAGGCCATCAGCCCCGTGGAGGAGCCCGAGCACAACTACGATGGATCCAAAGATATCTTCTCTGATAGCGGACGGAGACCCGGGAGCATGAGCGGATTCCCCTAGAGAGGGTACGCCGACAGTTGGGTCTACGACAGGATGAGCCACCTCCCTTCCCACAGTATCGGAGGGAGGATGTAGAGGCACCACTACCTCTTCCATCAGCAGCCATTGGACCCACCTGGGGTCGTGAGAGAGACCGCATGCGATGATACGGTGGATGACGCCGTGTTACAGGTGCATTTTTGGTTTGGTGGGTAGGGCAGAGGGCAGCCATGAGAGCACAACCCACACAACCAGATTTGTGGCTATTATAGTGAGAGGGACCATCTCTTGGGCTAGGTGCAGTTATTATAGGGGGGCAACTTGTCACACAGCACAGATCGGAGTGCTACAGGGGCAGTTGGCCCAGGCACAGGGACAGGACAGGGACAGCATAGCACACATGTACATGCACAGCACACCAAGCAGGCTAGATCCTTGTTCAGGCACAGGCACAGGTCCCTGTTCAGCTCCGATGGCAGCTCCACCGCCACCACCAGGCAGTACAGCAGGTCGTGGTGTACAGGTAGGGCAGGGGCCCAGTTATATTAGGAGCCGGGGACCAGCCCCACCAGCCATGGTGGCACGGGCCCGATACATGGAGGCGAGAGCGGAGGCCCGCTATTACCAGGACGTACTAGATGGTACCGGGGCCGACTATCAGCCATATGCAGCTCACAGAGCCGAGACGTCCCGAGTCACAGGTCACAGGGGGCCAGCCACAGCTGGTGGGTCAGTGATGGGTAGGAGGCGAGATCCGGCACAGGGGCCAGCTGAGAGACGAGCCGAGGGAGGGGGAGAGAGCTGAGTCACCCTAGGAGCAGAGATGGGTTTTTTTTTTTATAGAGACACCGGTCTGCGAACCGAGTGTGTATATAGAGGCCTGCGTGCCCTCATAGGATTGATGTATTCATGTTTGTTATATATACCGGCCTGCGAGCCGAGTACATGTTGTATAGTTGATACCGGCCTCATGAGCCGAGTATATTTTTGACATGAGAGGCCGGCCTGATGAGCCGAGTCGAGATTTTGACAGAGACAACGGCCTGCGTGCCGACTTTGTATTTTTTTTTGTATGATAGAGGCCCCATGCAGGGCAATTTGTATATTGTAAACATTGTTTTGATATATATATATGATGAGGTTGATCCATATGGTGTGTATATTTGTGGATTTGTGATGCATATATTATAATGTTTTATGTTTTTTGTCGATGGTATTAGAATGTTTGTGATGTATATATAAATGATGTTGATGATGTTTTAATGATATGCATATGTTTTGAAATATTGATGTTTATTATGATGATGATGTTGATAATGATGATGTCATTATGTCATTATGCAAAAAGGGGGCGCCCCAAAATTTTGCAAAAAAACAAAGAAAAGGCCTATAAATCAAAATAGGTATATGTGACCGATATCGGCTTAGATAACCGATGTCGGTCACTATTGACCGATATCGATCGGTTACATAACCCGACATCGGTTATGTTAAAAACAAGCTTTTCTAAAATAGAAAAGCTTGGGAGGCAATTTTAGATTCTTATTTTTAGAGCATGCAACATGTTAAATATGAGGATGCGAGGTCATTGTCATCCATACAGGTAATTGATGGGAGAATTGAGTGATAAGGAGGAAAGAGACAGTAAAGTGATCGTGAGCTTGGAGTAAGAAGGCGTAAAGGCAAGTAATAGTGAAGAGGGTGGTGAACATGGCTGAACAAGAGAAGCATCCAAATGGGCAGCAGAGAGAGAGAGGGAAGACAGTTCCACCTCAAACTCGCCGCATCCCAGAGGTATATATGATTTTTGGTTGAGTTAAAAAATTTTGTATGCATGGTTAAAAAGTAAGTATTTGTTAAAATGAATAGAATGTGGGAAGGTAAATGGGATGAAAAAGAAAGGTGATAGGCAAAAGGTTTGGGATGGGGTGAGTGTCAGAGGGTAGGTAATCAGTGTTTGAGATATGTGCGTAGGTACAGAGAGGGGAAACGAGCGCAGAAGTTATCATATGTGGTGTTTTTTGAGCGGGTGGTTGGAATTGACAGTGACCGATATCGTTTAGGAATAACCGGTATCGGTTAGGTAACCGGTATCGGTTGTCTATAACCGATATCGGTTACTGTGTAAAGTTTGTGGATTGCGATAAAAAACACGTTGGAAGTTATTTGTTGATTTGTTGTTTGTTGGTTTAATGTGTGCAGCAGTAGGGGTTGAGGATGAATGATAGGGTGCCAGCTTTGTTGTCACGGGTCCGAGCGGATGTAACACCAACTGAGTGGGCATTAATAAACCATGTGGGGTTAAGTGGAATCCGCTATTATTCACGGATCGCACGCAATCATGCTATGTCAGGCGCTGATTGAGAGATGGAATCCTCGAAAAAATACCTTTATCTCGCCAACAGGGAGATGACAAAGGACGTTAGAAGATGTGTTCCAAATTTTGAGACTCCCAATTACAGGAAGACCAGCAGTATCAGTATCAGTAGGGCCTAACGCGGGCGCGGCAGCGATAATGGTAGATTTGGTCCAGCCAATTACACGAGATTTGACACAACGAGGTTCGACATTCACTTATGGTATAATGTTTGTGGCACACCCCGAGGCAACAAGGTCAAGTGGTATTAATGATAGCGGGGGGTATTATGCATTACCTAGAGTGACGGGGAAGATTTCCAAAATCATTGATGTGTATTATTCGTGAGATGATAGAAGGTAGCACATTTCACATGGGCACCGCATATCTTCATGAGCTATACAGGGGTTTATGGGCATGCAGTGAAATCACAGACTACACCGATTGTGCATACTTATTACATTGTTGGGCCTATGAGCACATTGTGTGTGTGTGACCAATAGGCCGACCAATCCAGGGAGGAGAGACAGGAGTGCAGAGGTTGGGATTCAGATGATGGGTCCAGACAGAGCAAGAGGCAAGAGCCGAAACCGTGATAGATGACGCCGAGTATTATAGGCAGATGTGGGAGATGGTGATGATTGTGGATATCCATTGGAGACCGTACGGGAACTACATGGTGATGGTGAACATAGCCGAGGATTTGAGGGGTGTAGAGTGATTAAGGTGGATCACGGACACAAGCCAGGTGAGTACGAGAGGATTCCTCTAGATCACGTGCGGCGACAATTTGGATTTGTTCAGGATATACCCATGGCTCATAGACCATACAGGAGGATCGACGCCGAGGCACCCTCTCACCGCCACGACCGACACTTCCAGAAGGACCAGAGGAGACAAGAAGTCGATCACAGGGTAATGGATGCAGGAGTGACAGAGTCTTATAGATTATGGTGGGTAGCAGAGCTGCGAGGTGCACGTGAGAGGGCCGATCATCCTGACATAGCTATGATTACAACGAGAGAGAGACCACCAGGGTTTAGTTCACCAGCTTCAAACACAGGTGAATGAGACAACGGATTGTTAGAGGTTTCACAGTCACGAGTGGAGAGACTAGAGGCAAGATTCCTCCACGCGAGAGGGCGTATTCATATGTTACAGGAGAGATTGGTGGATCAGTGGGAGGAACCAATAGCAGTGGCCCCTTTGAGGATGGAGAGGCCAGGTGAGCGGCGTCGATGATCACCATCACTACCTGGTTCGGGATGAGGCGCGGGGCCTACGTGAATTTCATAGGGGTAGAAGAATAAATAAGGATGCCGACCTACGCGTCGATGATAGAGAAGATGTATTTGTTTAACATCTAAATAAAACTGAATATGTATGTTGATTTTGAGGTTATGATAATAATAAGAAATGTTTGTGTTTTGAATGTTTGGATTGGTAAAGGACAAAGGTGAGTGTTATCAATATAAATATGTGAAAACATTTATATTTTTAAGCAAAACACCACACATGATAGGTTATGGTAGGGGATGGTCGAGCTAACCTTGGGAGACCCCATGTCTCCTAAGTGCTGCCTACATAGCCCATTGCACAAAGCAAGGAGGGGCCTCGTGATCGATGTAGTTCTCCCTTAGACCAGGAGAGGTGAATTTAGGCAATTTGGTCAGTGGTTAGGCAATTTGTTGGTTGGTAAAAGTTTGATATTGGTAGGGTAATGTTGTTGGTGTTGGTGTGGGTAAAGGTGAAGCGAGGGTTAGCTTACCCAAGCATTAGGGAACCGTGTCCTAATTAAGGTCAACACAGAATCCTAGATTCGGGCAAAAGAGGTAAAAGTGTCCCAAAGTTGGAAAGAGCTAAACAAACCACGTATTATCATAGGATGAGCGTGAATCCCTAGGTACCTTGCATAGTGAGAAGTCGATAGGTGAAAAGAGTTGTATAATCACAATATATCAGATATACGTCACGTCCCTTGAGTTTTGTTGTTGTGAAGAATGGTGAGGTGAGGTGGATGGTATAGCTGGGCGTAGAGGACTTGTTATAAGGTGATTATTCTGACGAAATAGATCCAAACCTAAATAGATGAGTCCATGACTCAAAAGTGCTTTTGAATACTACTTTTATTTTTCTGGATATAGACTGATCGATGCGGGAAGTCTATATGGGATATGCATTTTGTTGTTTCTTGAGGTCTTCACGAAGCTGATCAATGCGAGAAGCTTCTGATAGAGGCTGACTTTGTATAGTTGTCCTTCAAGGGAGCAGTCTACTTATAGTAGCAGATGCGGCTTTTGCACATAGCTGTCCTTCGAGGGAGCAGTCTAGTGTATAATAGTAGATGCGGCTTTGCACATAGCTGTCCTTCGAGGGAGCATATGTTTAGAGCGTAGAGGTCTAGATGTCCATTTGGCATGAAGCATCTAGTTTTGCAGGAAGTTTGACTCAAGAATATCCTAGAATCATATAATTGAGAACTTGTTATTTTGATACTTTTAAGTCATGGACCAGACTAAAAAGGGGAAGGCATCTTTAAGAGGAGGTGATGATCAAACCATGTGAGCTTGATTCCATTTTGAGATGCACGAAACAAGGTGTATGAGGTGGTAAATGAGCTCAAGGGACGAGCGCAAGGTAGATAAGAAGTGATGTAACACTAAATTCAATAGTAGAATGGTCAGAGATGCAAGGCATTAAGGGGTTCAGGCTCGGGTTTACCATTAAGCTGAAGCTAAACGATAAGTACCTGATCCATAGGTGTGAGTGATAATGTAAGGCCCAATCCAATTAGGAGCAAATTTTCCACGTTTGCTCTTTTCTAGTTTGGTTACATGTTGATTCTCTTTGAGGACAAGATCACCAATCTTAAAGGTACGCTCATGAATTCACTTATCATAAGCACGCTTAATGCGCTTTTGATAAATTTGTAGGTGGTCAAGAGTTGTAAGACGACGCTCGTCAAGAAGCTCTAATTGGGCTAACCGCTCTTGGCGGAAGTCATCATTGGCGAGAATATCCTGAAGAGATATTCTGAGAGAAGGGATTTGTATTTCGAGAGGCAAGACAACCTCGGTACCATACACTAGAGAGAATGGTGTGGCATTAGTGGAAGTATGAATGCTGGTACGATAAGCCCAAAGGGCAAAGGGGATGTGATCATGCCAGTTTTTTCCTAATCATTAACGACTTTCATGAGAATTTTGATTAAGGTTTTGTTAGAAGATTCGGCTTGTCCATTTTCTTGTGGATAGTAGGGTGACGAGAAGCTAAGTTTGATACCAAAGTTGTCACAAAGGTCTTGTAACAACTTATTTTTGAAAGATTTTCCATTATCTGTTATCAGGCGATGAGGAACACCAAAACGACAGATAATGTGATGATTGATGAACTCAACGATTTTTTCTTTTTTGGTTGAAATGAGTGGAACGGCCTCCACCCATTTAGTGTAATATTCAGTTGCCGTGATGATCCAACGGTGATGCTGCGAAGAAGGCGGGTGAATCTCACCAATAAGGTCTAAACCCCATTGTGAGAAAGGCCAAAGATCTCATGTGACCTGTAACGGGTGGCTAGGAGTATGTTGAAGGTTGGCATGTTGTTGACACATAACACAACGCTTAACATATTCACAGCAGTCTTTATTGATAGTAGGCCAATAATATCCTAGGCGAAGGATCCGCTTGGCCATGGCGAGGCCACTAAAGTGCCCGCCACAAAGTCCGTCATGGATTTGTTGGGTGGTATGAGCGACTTCAAGCCGGCTTAGACAAAAAGGAGGATACCATCAAGCCACGTTTATAGAGGAGTCCCCCATGATGACATAACGAGAAACACTTTTAAAAAGCACGCACGCTTGCCATTACTAGTAAGGTCAGGTGGTAGAACAGAGGTTGTAAGGTAGTCGTGAAATTGGTGATACTAGGTATCCTGCGAATCAGCAGATACATTATTTACCATACAAACATCCAGAACTAAGTAAGATGGGGCAAAGAGTTGTTGACCAAGACAAATATGTCCGAGTCAATGGTGAGGCCAGAATTTGCGAGGCCAAGCAAGCCATAGTATCTCAAATTTATTAGTTGAGCGGGAATGGTTTGATAGAATAATGAGAAAATAAGGTCAAAAGTGAATCCACGTAATGTTTGTACTTTTGAAGTTCCTCATTTTTACATTGGTAGATGCCAATAACTTGATTTACTACCAATTGAGAGTCACCAAAATATTAATAGACTTCACACCTAAGTGTAACGCAACATGGAGACCCAAAACAAGGGCCTCGTATTCCACTGTGTTGTTAGTGCAGGGGAAATCGAGCTTGAATGAAAGAGGCATAGGTTCACCTTCAAGAGGAATGAGAACAACACCTACCCCTCCACCGCGCTGGCATTTAGATCCATCGAAGAAGAGGGTCATTGGATACGACACATCACTGAGTGAAAGAGTTGCGATGAGCTCATCAGGGAAAGTAAAATTGGTAAATTGTTCCCTAGGTAAAGGGGCTTCCGCGAGTCGGTCTCATGATAGTTTGTCCTTTGACTGAATTTCTGTGTACAAACTCAAGGTCGAGGTCGGCGAGGAGCATAAGCCATCGGGTGATGCGTTGGTTTAGATGAGGTTTGGCGTACATATAATGTATGGGGTCAGCATTGGTGATGACAAAAGTTTTGTGATTCAGGAGGTAATGTCAGAGTTTGGTGGCCACAAATGATAGGGCTAGGCACAACTTTTCTACGTGTGTATACCTAGTCTCGTAATCCACAAGAGTACGGCTTATGTAATAAACTACTTGTTCTCGATGCTCGGAGTCACGATGTGCGAGCATGGCTCCTACAACATGGTCGGTGGCAGAAAGGTAAAGGTAGAAAGGGCGATCATCCTGAGGTGGGACAAGCACGGGTGGCTGCAAGAGATAGGCTTTAAGAGCCTCAAAGGCTTGGTGGCACTCCTCGCTCCATTGAAAGACAATGTCCTTTTTAAGGAGATGATGGAAAGGTTGACATCGATCCGAGAGTTGTGAAATGAAACGCCGGATAGATTGGAGTTTTCCTTGCAAACTACGCAATTGTTTGAGGTTAGTGGGTGGGGGCATTTCTAGGATAGCTTTGACTTTAGCTGGGTCGACCTCAATGCCACGCAAAGAGATGATAAAGCCAAGGAGTTTTCCCGAAAGGATGCCAAAGACACATTTCTTTGGTTGAAGATGAACACAGTATTGTAACAGATCGAAAATAATGGTTAAAACATCGAGATGTTCATCGCGATGTTTGATTTTCCAAGAAGATCATCGACATAATCCTCGAGGATAGTGTGCATAATGTCATGGAAAATATAAGTCATAGCCCACTGATAGGTCGCACCAGCATTCTTAAGGCCGAATGGCATGACACGATAGCAGAAGGTCCCCCAGGGGGTAATGAAGGTGGTTTTATGTTGATCGGCCGGGGCTACCAAAATTTGATTATATCCCGAGAAGCCATCCATGAGAGAAAGCATCTCATGGCCCGCAGTGAGATCAACAAGTTGATCAATGCTAGGTAAGGGGAAGTCATCCTTTGGGCAAGCGAGGTTAAGGTCCCAAAAATCCATGCATATCCGAAGTCCCCCCGTCGCTTTAGTGATAGGTACGACATTAGAAATCCATCATGATAGTCAATAGGTAAGATGAAAGAAACAGAAAGGAGGCGTCAAGCTCTTCTTTCACCAAGAGGGCAATGCGTGGATGCATTTTTCTTAGTTTCTATTTAACTCGGTTTAGAGTCCGGTTTCGTGAGTGATGTTATGGACAACAATGTCAGGATCGATTCCTGGCATGTCGGCGTAGGACCAAGCAAAAGCTTGATTACGGGCACGGAGGAAGGTAGTGAAGGCGGCTTGTTCTAATGCGTCGAGAGATTGTCCGATCTTTAAAATGTGAGGATCATCCTCCGTGTGGATGTTGATTTCTATAGTTGATTCATTCAACATAGTTTGGGTGTCAGATGGTAAGGCACGTTGAATATAAGAGTCATCCGCACCGAGGTAGGTGAGGATGGAGTCATCATCCTGGCACTCCACAACATTAATTAAAGGTGAATCTTCTTCATCATATCTGGATACAAAAGGGGAGAGAAGATGGGTCCTCACTATCACGTTGATAAGTGAGAGGACCCAGGAAGATAGCATTCACGAAAAAAAAAAAAAGTTAGGAGGGATAGATTCCGGGTCTATCGATTCTGTGGGTGAAGATGGAAAAATGGGCGATGATGGTTCGGAAGGGGTGACTTCATTGTTTTCCTGGATACAATTGACATGAGGTTTCTTCGGTGTAGGTGGTTCAAAAAATCCAAGACCACGACGATCTTTGTGTTTGCGGGTAGTTACGGGAATGATCGTATGTCGGCCTTGTTCATAAAGACCGAAACCAAAACCCTTCCAAGCACAACGACGTCAGGAAGGTGAGGGCAAAACGACGGTTGGTTAAATATCAAAAATCAGATTGGAAGGGAACCACACCAAGGGGAGGTTCAGGGGTGACAGAGGATGTGTCGACACCCCCATACGTTAGGTTGGTGCGGCAATTAGGTGGTCCGTAGGAGATCACCTCCCCCACACGACGGTCGTAGGTAGGATGTGCATGTAACTGTCCGTACTCCTGTGGGGTATGGAAGGTGCTAACATTGTATAGGTGGTATTCCCCTAGCGTAAGGCATTGAAAAACATCTACCAAGGGATCTGAAGTTGGGATGTTGTCCGCGGGGAAGGAAGTGGTATTCGCGCGGTGGATTCATTGGTCAAAGGTGTGAGTGTGGTTAAGGTGGATGGTCGAGGCGTGGTCAAGTAGATGGTCAATGGCTGATCAATGGGTGCCTTGACTGGTACAAGCACATCATTAGGGTGATATAACATATTGCAGGTTTTGAAAGGGGAAGCGCCACTTTGACGGTAAGACTTCCCTCATACTCGAATTTGATGCATCTATGTAAGGTGGAGGAACGCATCCCATAGCCCGGATCCAAGGGCGGCCTAACAATATGTTGTATCGAACTCCTCAAGGACATAGAAGAGTTCGGGTAAGGTACGTGGCCCTACACGAATGTTAAGGATCACGGTGCCTAAGGTAGAAGTAATAGATCGTTGAATGAACGCAACATGGTGGGGTTGGCACACATGCAAATAGGAGGGATATTCATCTGTTGGAAGGCTTTGAAGAGATGATGTTTAGGCTAGCACCCCCCGCATCATAACACACGTACCCTGATGTCCCGATGTAAGCCGAGATGAAAAGAGCTGATCAGATCTTCTCGCACCAAAGACGACAATTTCTTCTTCGAAAAACGACAAAGAGCTGGGCTTGTCATGAGGGACAAGTATGGTCAGTGGAGGTAGGTTGTTTGGTGAGAGAAGCGACATGGTTGGGTGTTAAAATGGAGGCGACGGGAAGGTTTCATTAGGTAGACCTCTATCCTCAAGGATCTCAATTAAAGCTTGTCGATGCGATTCGATGTTCAATGAGATCATAGAGTGTCATTTTGACAGATCGGTGAAGTTGTTTGATCATGGTGCGGTGGGGAAACTCCATCGAGACGGGATAGGTAGTCCACGAATGACCACTTTAGGTGGTGGTGCGATCGGATGGCAGTAAGGAGAAAGAGAGGCCGCAGGTGTGCTTTCTTTAGCTTTTCCATTGTTTTTCTGACCTCGAGTAGCAATGTTAATCATGTTGATCTCATGAATACGAGAGGAGGAAGATGGCAGGGATAAGTCATTGCTCTCGAGAGGTGGGGTCAGCAATGATGATAGATTTTGGTGAGGTGGGGACAGTGGTATAGAGAAGGGATCAAGCTAAGGGCTTCTCTCTCCGTAAATTATCTTTCTTAGGTCAGATCCGAGATAGGTGACTGGCGAAGGATGGCTTTCAAAGCTTTGCATCCTTCTACATCGTGTCCTGGTGTGCGATGGTAAGCACAAATTTTAGATTCATCATAACCTATAGGTCGAGGCTTAGATGGATCATAGAATCTGAGCGGGGGTAGGGAAATGGTCGCATCCCCTACCAACATATCAAGGATCTTGGAGTAAGATCCTTTGAGCGGGTCAAATTCAGATGAAGATGAGGCTGTTGATTGAGTAGGTGAGATTTTTGATTGTTTTGGTAATGGTCAGGTACGAGTGGTTCATATGGGTGGTGATTTAGGCAAGGGACTTTGATGATTGGTTTTAACGAGGCGTGGTTTCTTCTGCGTAGAAGTTATGTTTAGCTGGTTAGATGATGAGGCCCCAACTGACGTGGTGGCAGGAAACAACCACGGGGAGAGAGGAGCGACAAAAAACAAGTCCTTCGATGATCGAGTTTGCTTAGGGTTGGCAGGTAGGCTGAGATACTTGGGGCGACGGTGTTGAGACGCCCGTGAGTGTCTGTAGGGGTGCAAAAGGTATAGGTCATGTTAAAGAAGATGTGGGAGGCAAGGTGTATTGAGGCAAGGTGGAGGGGTGAGGCCCTAATATAGAAGGTAGGTGTGATGGTGAAGGCTGAAGCCGAGCCTGCTGTATCGGTGTGATCGGGGGCGAGGGTTTTAGTTGTGGAAGAGGCATAGATTGGACTCGAGGAGATTGGGTCTGTCTCCTAGGTGGATTGATGGCATTATTTTTGGATAAATCTAACCGTTTAGGTGGGTGTGTCAGGCTGGGAATTGGTGAAGTTCCAAGCATAAGGGAAGGTTTGGTTAGGTTGATAGAGGTGGCTGAGGGATTCGATAGAGATGAGGGGGGTGAAGGTGAGGACATAGGCATTTTGAGCTTTTGTAAACACCTCGGTATATGGTAGAGGTGTCTGGATTAGTCATCTACATTTGAGTAGAGTATGGTGTACTCAAACGCTCCCATAAGACTCATCTATCTTCTGAGGGATGACAATCTTCACGTGTGAACAGAACTTTGGTATGGAAGAGAGGTGGGTTGTGATTCCGGTCCACTGTGGGTGTGATACAGGGGGTAAATGAGGCACTGTATCAATGGGTGTTAAGAGGTCAACCGGTCACTGGAAAGATTTAGGTGATGAAGAACTAATAGGTAGGAGGGCATGCTCGAGGGGATCCATCATGATTAAGGAGTTTGGTGATGTAGGCTCAAGGGGTTTCTCCTCTAAGGATGACAGAAAAAGTGGCAAGCCTTCTTCTTTGTTGCAGCAAGAGTGGTGGAAGGAGATGTTTGGGAAATAGATAAGTTAGATAACATCCGCTCACAATCTTGCAGGGATGTGGTGTAAGAAGGTTCATTTGTGAGAAGAGAACTCTGGGTGGTTAATTCCTTTATGGGTAAAGGAATAATGCGGACTGTCCTCTTGTCCTGATGAAGGAGAAGGGGGCGAGAATCCTTGCGTTGGTGAAGAAGCTTGATTCAGAATTTCCTCAATGGAAGCCCTGGGTTGGGAGTTGAAAATCGCATGGATCTCATGCACACTCTTCTCCTCGGCTGAGGTGTCTTGGTTTGTGTTACTGTTAGATGCATGGTTTGGAAATGGTTTGTTGAAGATTTTTAAATTTTGATTAGCGGGGCATTAGGATTATCGAGAGTTATATCCCCTGCATCAACCATTTCCTGCACTATGTTTTTCAACATCTTGCAGTTTTCGTGACTATGTCCCTTCACGCGATGGAAGTTACAGAAGTCATTTTCTTTATACCAAGAAGGAATAGTGCGGGTGGAATCAAACCCAGAGTGAGGTTTAACAGGAGGCAAGGTGATAGCTTCTTCTTTAAGCAATTTTTCTAAGATCACACCATAAGTTTCTCCCAAGGGAGTGTAGTTGATGGGCTCGCTTTATACTTATAGGTGGCTTTCGGCGGGTATTGATAAAGGCTTGAGATTTGACCATCACTGCGTGTACTACACCCTTTGATTTCAAAGCAGCCGATGCGTGAGAGTTGGTGGTGTTGGGTTTGGTGGTAGAGTCTTGGGTCCGGAAATTTGAGCTTTTGTTGCGTAACCTCAATTTCTCTCCTCCTAAGGCTCGAATCTCTAGTTTCGAGCCATAGTAAAGGCCTCATCAAAGGTGCAGAAAGTTTGAATTTGGAGGGTGGGAGAAATGTGTTTAGCGCAGGCCCGCGTAAAGAGTTCGATGAGCTCGGCCTGAGGTAAGGCGTAAGTAAGTTGGTTGATGAGGCCCCGCCATCGTCCAACGAAATCTGCGATAGACTCGTCTTCAAATTGTCGATGGCATAGAGGTCGGTAATGGATACTTTCTTGGCAATATTGATGGAGAAGTGATCCAAGAAAGATTGGGCTAACTGGTTAAAGGAGAAGATTGAGTGCTGGGCTAAAGCACTATACCACTCCAAGGCAGGTCCTGATAAGGACATGGGAAAGGTACGGAGTAGTAAGGCATCGTCATGAGCAATCAGATAGCAGGCATGTCTGAACGATCGCAAGTGTTGTTGAGGGTCCTCCTTACTATTAAAGCGAGTAAATTTCGGTAATTCCCATTGAGGAGGATATGTATGAAGGGGGACAGAAGGATGAATAGGCTCCCAACAAACTTGCTCGTATGTCAGGGTGTTACGACTTCCTGAAACAGAAGCCTCAAGATTTTGCATCTTGTCCATCATCCGCTTGATTAAATCATTGGTCAAGGTTAGATGATGGTGTTGTCATTGTAAACAGAGGAGGATTGGTCCAAGAGCCGCTACTAGACAATGGTGGGATTGAATGTTGATAAGATAATGGTGATGAATGTGTTGGGGCAGCCAAATAAGGGTGTCCTATATAAGAGGTTGAGGCCACCGGATGAGTTTGTGGAAATGAAAAGGTGGGCGGAGCTTGAGGGAAAGCTCGTGTGTATAGGTGGCAGAGAGAGAGTTAAGTTATAAAAGAGACAAATTGTGAGAGAGATGAGGTAGGGTCATGGATGGTAGTGACATGTGGGGCCCTGATTAACGAAAGGAAAGCCAATTGGTGCAAAGATGAACCACCGAAGCTACCGAACTGGGAGACGGGGCTAAGGATGAAGACGGTGAAGGAGTTATTAGGTGGGGAAGGGGCTAAGTGAGCGGCGATACTAATAGGCATACCAACGAGGAGCTGACCGTCGGTGTACGGTCAGGGGTATGAGACAAATAATATTGTACGGCGCTAGGATTAGCATCCAAAAATTTGGCAAATTCCTTATCTCCTACAGGGATCGTGGGAAAATTACTGGTATCCGTAGGATTCCCCATAGGATGCGAAGGGGGTGACTCAGGCAAAGGCACGGAATAGGCATGTGAAACCATGGCTGCTGCTTGTTTTCGGGTGATAACAACCATGGACAAGAGGACACAACAGGGATTTAATCAATCCGAATGAAAACAACAACAAAATGTTGGAATTGATAGGTTGCTGGTTTGTCAAGAACTGTTAAACACAAGAATCGATATATCGGCCGATAACCGAACGATGTCGGTCAAATGTAGCCGCATGCGCTCGGCCGCTTAACCGATGTCGGTAGTATAGGACCGTGTCGGCCACTCAGAAAGCAAAGAGAGGATGTAAGAAGTCATGGTTTGGGGATAACAATGCTTAATATACCTACCAAACTGTCTTGAAGTGATCACCAAACAAAGGTGTATGACAGAGAAAATAAAACTAAAAAACAAGCAAGATGCACAAGCAAATCAAGAGACTAACCCTAGGATTAGTTTTAATCACTTTGGGCTTATGCCTTAGACGCCAGATGATGTCAATCCTAAACAAGAGACCTAAGGGAGATGTCAAGTTTGTTTTGGCTCATAAGGCTACCTCAATCGGGCTGGAGGAATACCGGGAAGGGGGATGTTTGAGTCACAGTTGATTATGATGTGATTTGGTATGTGTTGTGCAGTGAGAGTAAGATTAATTTCTCATCAATACCGTGGATATCACCCCCACGTGTATGACCTGTTACTTAATCTACGTTCACTAGAATTAAAAACAACAAGCAAGAATGTGATGCACGTGTTTTAAACCCAAATCGAAAATGATATTCGATGAAGCAAAGAAGATGACTTTCACTAATGCAAAGATGTGAAAGAAAAACAAATTCTTTTACCAAAATGACAAAATATTTTGTGAATATTTAGAAGAAAGAAACAACAAGTGTGCTCCCTATATGAAAGCAAGCAAGAAAGAAAGAAACCCGAAAAGGGTCCCACCGGGCGTGCCAAAATGTTTCGCACAGAATTTGGTTCCGGAATAGAGTTGCTTCTATCCTTTCATTCTCTTGAGAAACAAATAAGGGTTAGGGCTAGGAGGAATACCTGTTGAGTGTTGGGAAGGTGTGCGCGTACCGTAGAGAGATCAGATCGATTGTGAAGAACTCCTTTTTGTCTAGGAAGGACTACCTGTAAGTAAGAATACAAGACCACCAGATCTTAGTTAGACAATAAGTGAGGGAACTGCCTTAGGCCCAGAAATATTAGACTTCCTTTCAAGGTGGTCAGCCTCTTTTAATATGAATTAAAGCAAAATGATAACAAAGAACTACAAGATACTACTTACTAGTTCCTGATGAAGATACAGGTCCAAGGAATGTGGTGGCGATAAGAGCTTAGTTGGGATGATCCGGTATTGGAAAGCGAGCCGATGAAGCTATCCTCGCCTTTTCCAATGCTTGAACGAGTGTGATCAAATTGATCCAGCTTGCTTAGCCATGCGCCTCTCTCTGCAACCTCGATCCTCTCTCTCGCAACCTCTTCTACTTGTTTCACTTCTTTTTTTTTTTTCGAGCAAATGAATTCCGGATCCTCTCTTTTTTTGGTCAGGGAGGTCATTAACAGGAACCGATGGTGTTACGTAACCGACATGGGTGGCCAGAGTAGAACCGATGTCGTCTAGGTCAAAAAGTGGCTATTTTTAGTAAAATAGCCATCTTTCCCCTTTTCTCCCCGAGGGATCAGTTGGGGCTTGGTCAAGTCATTATTAGGCTGCTTTTGGTGTGGGTGAGGGGTGATGAGTCATGGGTGAGTCTGACCAAGTCATAGGTCTTAATTAGGTTGGTTTAGGTTATTATTAATTATAAGGTAATTAATAAATAATTAAGTGTGCAAAAAGAACACAACGTTTCTTTGGTTTTTGTCTTCAACGCATCTTAAGAAAACTTGTCTACATAAAAATGTGACAATTGGTTTTGTAACACTCCCATATGTTTTTGACCCACCACATTATCGATATTAGATATTATTGACTCTAATGATGTAGCAAGAGTTTTGGCAATGTGTATTTGTTGCATTGGGTTTTCTAAGGGTATTTATTAAACCCTTAATTTGAACCACAAGGAGTTCATTAGTTAGGAAATATCCTAACACGTGCATTGATATTGAGGTAATTAAAATTCATAAAATCAAATTCAATATACCGGTAGACATTAGGGGTGAAAGGGTTTAATTTATTATTGTTTTGAATTAGGTATTAGGGGTAGGTTAGAGAGGTGGGCTAGAGGATGGGTAGGGATTAATTTTAATGTAAAAATAAAACATTTGAACCTTAGTTTTAAAATTAAATATCTTAAATTTGTAAAAGGAGTCTAGTCATAAAGTTAAATTATAATCTCTTTTTGAATAAGGAAATATCAATTAGGAGATTCTTAACCAAGAAATGATAAAATGGTAGAAACTAGGATTGAGAATGCTTTTCAACACTAATGATATTATTTCACCATCTTAATTATTTAAAGAACTATTGATAAATGATTAAATATTAACATTAAGGTAATTGGTAATACATATTAATGGCTTCAAACTCTCTTTCTAGAGAAATGACATATTAAGAAAATTATAATTGAGTGGGAAACATGATATATTTTCTGTTTGATATATTAGGGTAGAAATAAAAAGGGGTAAATAAAATTGTAATGGAAAAATGGGTAAGTATGGTACATGGGGAAAATAGGGGGTATTTTCATTATAATAATATAATGGGAGGGTATTATTAATTGAATAATTAAATGTAAAAACTAAAATTAAGGGTGTTCTTTATTACCCTTTGAACGAACGTGTTATACCATACTTTTACTAAGTGAACCCCCATGATTTGAACTTTGTTATTCTCACTCTCCCCTTAACATGTTTTTTTGGGTGTTTGGAGGATGTCTTGGCATTAAGCGAGGTGTTTTAAAATTTTTGTTCACCTGGTCTACAGTGAATGGGGATTTTAGGTTAAACTATTGAAACATATGAAAATAAAAATAAAAACAAATCAAGAAAATTGTTAAAAAATTAGTTTAATAATAAGAATTACCCTAAAATTAACTATAACCCACCTTCAAACTCTCTACGTGGTCGATTTGATCAAAAACAAGTTTTGACCTCCAAAAATGCACTTGCCCTTTTTCCCACTCGTGTCATTTGTACACGAGTTTTTTTGCTTTGTAGAATGATTTTGTGAGGTATAAATGATGAATGTTTTTAATTACAGTGATAACATGCTCGTTTTATAACGTGCTTGCATTATGGTTTGGTGAATCCAAGCCATAACATGCTTGTGTTATGATGCGAGCTTAATTTTCACTATCATGTTATATGCGACTAGAGCCATAGAGAGAGAATGTTATGGTTAAAATGGAAAAAAGTGGGTTTTTGTCTTCTTTTTGGTCTCCCATCTCCATGCACATTCCCCATGTTAGAAAACCTTTCACAACTTAAAGCTCACCACTTCTACACCAAGGAACCTCAAACTTGAAAACTGCTTATCTCCATGCCCCCTCTTCATGACCAGACCACACATGGCATATTTTCTCACCTATGTTGTCCCCGTGGATTACACCAGGTGCAAAGGGGAAAAGGGGGACAAAAAGTGCATCACCATACTTCCATTTAGCTCTTGGTCACATCAAATCCATTTTTAGCCCCTAAAACCATTTTTAGCCCCTACATCTCATTCACACTCAAAAGGAAGTTGCTAGTTGTCACCATCTAGTACAAAGCACACTTATTTTCCCCTTGTGTCCCTATTTCACCTCTTGCACCCTATTTTTAAGGGTGAAAATCCATGAAAACCCTCTTCCAACCATGGTTAAGATGTCGAGGTTAAGTGGTGAGTTAAAATTTGCAATGGAAAATGACTAACTCGTATCAACACTTAATAATTTATCAAACTCCAAGATGTTGTGTTTCCCTCCCAAAACTTCCATTTTCATAATTTATGTTTTTGGTTTACTTCAAACATCCATATTCCCAAAACTAAAAAATGATCATATATCCAAAATGGTGCACTTGATTTCCACCAAAATTTGGTAGTGCGATCCTCCCAAAAAAACCTTCAAGCTGATTATAAGAGAATTTCCATTGATTCTCTATGTAATTTTCAGCATCCATTTGAAATTTTCGGCCTAGTAAGTTACATTTTCATTTATATGAAGTTCAGGTGAATGAAAAACCTCGAAAAATGGAGTAGAAGGTCTTGAACTAAAACCTAAAATTTTGAGACCAATTTCGTTACAATCTCACACCCAGAAGAAATTCGTATAAAAATAATATTTGTGTAAGGATTCATGTGTCGAAATATAGTAAGTTTCTAAAAATGGTAAATTCTTAGCATCCTTGTTACTCCAAACAAGTAAAAACCATCAGAAAGTGAAAATTGAGAAAACTTACTAAAAATGGCCATCCTAGTCAAGACCTGCTAAAAATATAAAGTCTTGTAATTGAGATTATCACTTGTATCAGCTCACACTCCACCTATCTCATTAATGTTTTCCAGAGTTACAATGCTAGAAAATTATCTCAGGGTTCAAATAGGAAAGAAAATCCTCACATGCTCCCAAAACATTAGTTGCAAGATGGATTATGTATTACACATTTATATGCAAAAACTAGATGATTCAATTCATCCTCACGGTCACTAAAAGTGGATTTTCATGGTTGAATCACTCAAGAGGTTTTCATAGAGAGTCAATTATGAAATTTAAGAGGTTCATGAGGAGAAATGGTATGAAATCCATTTCCTAACTAGTACCTTATAATCAACAAATACCATCATGTTTATAAGGTCAAGAAGTCATCATGAGATCCACACAGTGCAATATCTCACAATAGTGTTTTTGAACACTCATTCAATGCCCTAGAGTGTGTCTACATCTCACAAAATCAGGTGATTGTAAAAACATTGTTTAGGTCAAAAAGAGGTTAGAAGAAGATAATTTCATTAGGGAAAAATCCATCTATATGGAGGAGAAGGCCTATTTCAATGAGGAACATATGAGAAAGAAGGTGTCTAGGCATCCTGATTATGATTCCAATAAAAAGGAGACTTATTTTTCATGGAGGTAAATTTAGAGGCCAAGAGGAGTAAGGTAGTGATCTTCATGTCGTAACTCCTAATTTGTGATCAAATAAGATCACCATGTTCCCATCTTAGTATAGATCTCATGACATTTTTTGAACCCTTATTTAATACTGTGGAAGGTGTCTATGTCTCACAGAAGAAAGAGTTTAAAATCTCAATGTTCTAATTTAACAGGTGATCAAGGAGAGTAACTTTATTCATGATCTATCATAAGTAGATTATTCATTGGGAGGAGCTTTCCCATCTCTAGATCATCATTCTCTCTCTCATTCTCTTTCCTCCCTCCATCTCTCTGAAATTTCATTCCTTCATTGAGAATGTAATTTTTCATTATTTTTTCTTATTCACTTAAGTGACTTAATGTTGCATTGTAAAACTCCCTTTTCAAAACTAAGAAAAGTACTTAGTTTCATTCCTTGGGAATTTGAAAAGTCACATGGTGATTAGCTGAAAAGTCATATGCGGGGAGAGAGAGAAAATTTGTAGGATATAAATTGTTATGGTTTCTCTATTCTAAGGGGTTGGTAATTGTTGATTGTTATAAGTTATTGGAATTTAATACTACTACAAGAAATTAAATCTACATTTCTTATATCTCCTTTTTATGTTCTTCCATTCTCTCTCTTTGCCAACCTTACAAACATTGTAATCTTGTACGACCAAGAAAAAAATGTCTCTAATTTATTAGTATTACTATTAATTACATGGTTAAATTATTATAATTTAATGTGGACATAGTCTATTTATTTTTGGTGAGAATATACTAGTTCTTACTCACAACATTAACCCTCTCTATATTTATTTCTCCTACTCCCCTTTACATCTTTCTAAGCTAATTCCTTCCTTATACACTTGTACATGTTGAAATGTTGTGTTCTAGGTGTATTAATTGATGTTAAATACAATTAATGAAAAATATTATGATGGAGTAGAGTCGAGGACTCTCGGTGTGATGATTACATGGAGATTCAAGTGTGTTCATGGTGTCTTGAGGAGATTCAATGAGGTTGGCTTGGTGTAGCAAGCCCAATCAGGTGACCTAACTAGCCTAGGTGATGGTGCATGGTGGTTGGAACTTATTGGTGGCTAGAGAAGCATGTTGGAATCATGGAGAGAATGTATAGGGATTTTCTACGCACTCACATGAGTTTTATGATGTAGATACATGTTGAAGACCAAGTTTTAGGTGCTCATTTACACTACGTTTAGGTGCTTTAGGAGGCATGAGGTTGAGATGTAGAGCTATGTGATCGCATAGAAGCATGAAAGGATTTAATAAACACTATTCTAGGTATTTTATAAAATTTTAAGATGTTTCATGGCCAATTATGATGTTGTTTCAGATTGACCCTAGCTTAAACCATATAAAACCATAAGGGCTAGTCATGGAAATGAGATGGGATGAGAAGATGGAGACCTATTTGAGATATGATGATGATTTGAGATGATGAAAATAGGTTTCATAGAGGTGTGAGAAATTTTTGAGTCATTCTAAAGATAATTTTTCAAGATAAGTCAGTTTGTGTGAAACATGGTCCAAGAAAGGGTGTTTTCTAGCTCAATTACACCTTTTGATGCTCACCCTGAATTGTGTGCTTTGCATGGGACCTTGTGGCTTTCATGGATGTTTATAAATTGATTTTAGACAAAAATAATTAGGTCATTTAATTGTCACATTTTTATGAACAAATGTTAAGAAGGTAAACAATTTTTTTTGTGTTTGAAACCCTAGCTCAAAAGTAGTAGGAGAGATAATGATCATAAGTTCCCAAAATTGATTTCTAGTGCATGGATGATTATTGGATGATGTATAAGACTCCTCCAAGTTTTCAGAAAGGTATGGTAGTGGATGTGATGATGAGTGGACCCCACTTAAATAGGTTTATTTATGAAGAAGTTTAGTTTAGGACAAGGTTTTCCAAAGGAGTTGCAAAATAAATGGACATTTTTTTATTATGTGATTTTATTTATTTATTTCCATAGTGGTTTTAGGTCATGAGGATACATATAAATGGAAAAGGGTACCCTATTTGTGAAGACAAGTTAAAGGTCGGTTGTGGGGAATTTTGCAGAGATGGACTTGGTTAAAGGCCTTCCACTTGGATTTGTAAGGACTTAAAATATGTTCTAGAAAGAGGATTCAGATGGATAGTGGTATATTTTTTGTTTCATGATGATGAAATTTGATGGTTCATATAGGTCAATTTTGAGAAAGAAGATTGTTGGTTTTTCAAGACAAGACTACATAGGATGAAAAAATGGGTTAGTTGAGGAATGAAATGGATTGGTTGATGATTGATATAACTTGGAGAGTGAATAGGGGTAAATTATTTTCCTATTTAATTAATTTATAGGTATTAGAAGTGGTATAAAGGGTGAAAATTATTCGAGTTTACAAAATAAGTTTCGGACAACATGATTTCAAGAAGAGGAATATAATTGTAGTTTTAAAACATGTATGTTTCATGAGATATAAATTGCATGGATGCTATATAAATTCATAAGGATTTTGTAAAGTGGTCACATGCCATAGTTTAGTTGATATTGGGTGGTGTTGATTCCGAAAGGTGAATACGAGGGTCTTTGGAAATAGTTGTTTGGTGAAGGATATGAGCTTTTTGGCCCATGTTATGAATTATTTTATTTTTTCAAGTAAAATTGTGACCATGGATGATGTTTAAATGTCATATTACACATGTGCGATGACATTTAGAGATTTAATAATAATGGGTTTGGTGTTAGTGGATTTTACTCATTTTAGTGATGGGGTTTTGAACCTTTTTGGTGCAAGATGGATGGTTTTGGGAGTGGCCGACCTATATGGCTCATATGTGAATGTTTTAATGATTCAAATGGGATTTTTAAGTTTCCATAGTCAAACCAAAGAGGCAAACTGACTTGGTTATAATATGAATCATGCGAAGGGTATAAAAGTGAGTTTATAGTTCAAATTTAAACTAGTTCTTGGGTGTATGAAAAGTGTGACCTATTTGAGAGTTATTTTCAGGTACCAAGAAATGTTTTGAGATCTAAGAGATCGTATGATAGGTTTAATAATGTTTTTAATATTGTTGCAAGTTTTTAAAGAAAAAAAGTGAATAAAGTGAGAGATAGAGCGAGTTCGAGAAGCTAGGGTATGAACAAGGGTTTTAAAGTGTGTGAATTGAATACGTGATCTAAAGAAGTTTTGGAAGCAAAAATACATCATATATCTTATTCAAAGGTGTTTTAGTGGGTTCTTGATCATCTTAGCGTGTTATAGCTTCCTTGTTGAGTTGGTGCTTCACAAAACTAGGGGTTGGTGCTCTACTAAACTAGGGGTTAGTGCTCCTTGTGAAGTTGGTGCTTCACTAATTTTTTATTTGAGTAATATAATCAGAATTTTTAGTGGGTTTTCTTCCCCTTGAGGGTTTTCCACTTATATCTTGTGTTATGGTGTTGTCTCTCTTTTTCATGGTTAATTGAATGCATGTTATTTGATGTTGTGCACACATTAATGTATGGTTAATTGGTTTATGGTTTAAGTGAGAAATATGAAATTGAATTTAATTTTATAAGGACTAATTCTCCCCCCCTCTTAGTCCATTGTGCTTACAATAGTATAATCAGTTTTCCATAGGTTTAGTGGATTATTCTGTGTGATCATTGACCTAACGACCACCCCACAGTTTTAGTTAGTTTACATTTAATAATGGGAACCTCCCCATACCCAAGGAGGGGCTTAACACCATGACCATTGGTGGAAACTAATAATATGCCTTGTGAAAAATTATTTTATCAAAAGTTTTGGTGAATTTGTTGGGAAATATCTTCCTTAGTGCACCCTTAAAAGATATCTAAAAATAAAAAATCAGATATTTGAAAACCACAAAATATAAATTTAGAAATCTAGAAACTCATTGCTGATTTTTTCTATAAACCTATCATTTCTAGATTATAAATTTCCATTTACATATTGGAAAATCTTTTACAAGTTGGAAATAAATATATACTCAATCTGATTGAGAAAATGTCATTGTTGATCCCACATTTGAAGAACTACAACAAGATGATTTCAGACTTCCTATTATCCAAGTAGTAAGACAAGTAAGGAAATAAATTCTTCTTGAGTTTGATCCTAACTTTCCTCTTGAATATCAATTGAAGAACCAGATTACATAACAAATTGATTTCATTCCTCCAAAAAATGAAGAATAATAAAAAGAGGAAAGAGAAGAAATAATGGTTGCACCTGTGCCATGGGGACAAAACATTGGTCTGCTAGCATTGGATCCTCCACTTCATGAATTACCAAAAGGATCAAGAAAGAAATTTCCAAAAATATATGGAGATGGAAATCAATGTCAAGATGATCATATTAAATATTTTATCACATCATGTGGCATTCTTAGAGTGGGACATGAATATTTTTTTGTTCAATTATTCATTTAGTCATTACAAGATACTTTGCCATAGAATGGTTTTAGTAATTTCCAAATCAATCCATTACTGATTAGGATGACATGAAAACAAATTTTGAAGAAATATTCAAGACTGTGGAAGATGCACATGCCCTTATTTCTCAATTAGCTCAGATGAAGAAAGAACCACAAGACCCCATGAGAGAATTTGTACCAAAATTCAATAGTTGATAAAAAATATTACTACTCTAGATAATAAAAAAGGGGTCTTTGTTAATGATTTGTTTCCTAAAGTTGGGCTCATACTATGGAGATCTCAACCAAACACTTTAGATAAGGCTGAAAAAATAATTGAAGTGGAAGACAACATTATCATGTCAAATAAGATCAATAACTATTCATCAAATAATAAGGTCTAGAATTTCAAAGATGAAAGTGTTGATCCATTGCTGAAATATTTGGTCAATGATTTGACTACATCGAATAAGAAGATTTCTCAAAATTCCTCATATAGTGGGTTGTAACTAGATAAGACGCAAATGTGTGATATAACATTGAGCACTTTCCCTTCTATGCAATGTATGAAGCCCAAAAATGCATTCCCTTTGATGGTAGTGATAGTATGTAGATGTGGTCGGCCTTTAGAATTTCTAGTCATAATGATAGAGTGTATGTTATGTATATGTATGGATCTCTTATTTGAATTTTGACACTAGTGACATGAAAGGACGACTATGAGCTCAGGATAAACATAATAAAACTAGAAAGGTTGACCAAAAATGTCAAAATAAGTAGGATAAATAAATATAACATGAGCACCCCGAATGGAAAAAGGTGTTTGGGTGTTAGTTTTGAGGATGGGCATTTATGTCCTAGAATAAATCAAAACAAATGTGAAAAGAAAGATAGAAAAAAATTCTTATGACCTAACAAAAATTGGGTAGAAAAATGACATATGTGAGAGGAAAGATAATAGAAACAATCAAAGAAACTATATGGAAAAAAGGATTGTGTCACCAGTGAATACTTTTCTTACTTAAGATCCATGCATATAACAACATAATTAATGGCATAGTAAAATAGTAGTATGTGTGGGATTTTATGTCTCACAAAGTGATTTATTTATTTACATGTTTCCATATGTCTATTATTTGCTTAGTGATTTAATTGCTATTTACATGGTTTCCATATGTCTAACATTTCATTTCCTTGCACTAAATGTCCTAGCTCTTGATTCAAGTTAGTTCTTTCAAAAAACTATTCAATATTAAAAAAAAAAAACATTATTTCCATTAAATGTGTCTTGACTAATGTCATTGTGCTACTAATGATTTCATAACCTTATGTATTATATATTTCCCTGATGTCATTTTAGTGCCCAATCATTATATAAACACTAGTTGTTTGATGTAGTTTCATTATGGTAATGTGTTTCTATATGTTTTACCCAATTCTAGGGCTCAATGTACTTTCATATTCATTTTAATGTTTACATGTATTTCAGTTCACAAATTATGTGATTTATAATATAAGTGGGGTTTATTATAGATATTTATGTTCCACTAATCGATTGAATTTTGAAGACTACGTGTCAATTTTTACATTGATTTTTTGGAAAAAGAAGACATTGGAATGTAATGTGTCATTACCCTAAATTTAAGTGATGTAATGAATTGTCTAAATTATTTAAATACTTGTAAATTCTCAACACTTTCCTTTTCTAACTTTCACTTGAAAACTTCTACAATGTGTTGATAATAATGAATATTTATATCTTGGATGTCGATTCCCTAATGAACTAGGATACTTGTATACCATTTACATATACTTAAAAATCAAATTAGGATATCTTATTGGCATACAATTTAACTTGTCATAATTAGAAAAAGTGAAAAATATGGGATATAAATAAAATGGGGAAATGAGAAAAGGGTCCCACTTTTTTGTAGTAAAAAACTATGTATGACAACCCATTAGTATCATGAACTCTATGTTCTTTTTTAATTATTTATTTACTAGTCGATTTTAAAATTTTTATGGCCACAAAGTGGGACACACTTGTATGCTTTGACCCATCATGCACTCTATGTTCCTACAAAAGATTACATGTGATGGACACGGGAATCGAAGTAAGAGGAAAGGTTGAATAGGGTGGAATACTATCAATTGACATGTGGAAGTGAAATAAGAGGGATGACCAGAAGTCAAAATATTACACTATCGAAGAATAATTCAATCTAACAATTGATAAACACAAAAAAAACTCTTGATACATGTAATAAAACAATAAACACCCCATACTTTTTTTGAATATCTATAATTGAATAGCCCTTTATGGTCAAATAAAATGCACCCAAAACAAGAATTCTATGAAAATATCCCCTCTAACAACAATCGATATTTGTCCACAAATGTGCCTAAATATTACATATGTTTGCAAAGTAAATGTTTTAACTAGAAAGTCAAAATTTTAATAATATTTTCTAAAAGTTGTAGTATTGCAATGCTAGGCTATGTGACTTGCAAGTCACGAGGTCCAAGATTTAATTTGTGTTTTCTTTCATTATAATATTTATAAATGTGCATAATATATAGGATAGTTTTGTGTCCACATCATGTTGATTATTCATCTTCTTATAATTATGGGATATTGTGACTAGGATTTGTAGTGCCCACATTTTACACACACAATTACAACAGTAAAATACTAGGATAATTTTTTTTTGACTTACATTGCTCACCACACACAACACAACATGGGATTCAAGTACAAAACTTGACTGCAAATGACAATCACATAAGTCATCGACTCACATAGACACGAGAGAACAACATAGGCATGTCGATGCCACACTTTTCCTAATGAATGGTTACTAGTAATGACCCAACCACAAGAAAAATGACTCAAGGATAGGAAAACCCACAACACATCATTTCTTCAATTGTATTTTAGTTACGATTAACATTCTAAGAACATTATTGTGCAAGGATAAATTCCTCGTCTGTCCACCTACAGGTTCTTAAGTTCATTCCACGGTTAAACTATCATTCACCCCTTTTAAGTTGGTTTCTTATTCTATACAAAAGTTTCCATAACTTGCATACTTATTTGGCATAAATCAAATTGCATACAAAGTACTTAATTATCTTATTATTATGTTAAGAATATTCTTCTCCAACATTTATTTGATGTCTACAGTTTTAACCTTACAACTCAAGCGAAAGTAACTTGATATCCAGAATGCAATAAAAGGATTTAACGAGATTTAGATACAAGGTAGTTTTTTTTTTTTTTTTTTTTTTTTTTTACCAAAAACATTCCTTGATCATGAAATAGAGATTTCCCTACCACAATTACTCTAATTCAATGACTTGTGGAATTCCATTTTGATTTATATATGTATTTTTTTTCTCGAAGGTTGATCACACCAAGAACAATTCATATTCTTTGAAACAAAAGAATATGTTTTATTGAGTTATAAGGTCTGCAAGGGTGGCATTTTCCGAACCTCAAATCTCATCTTTACTCTTATATGCTTTATTTTCTACGTCACATTATGGTCTTTTTTTTTTGCATTGTCTTGAAAAGGAGTTACAAACTATTTGTCTAACCTCTTGAAGACAAAAAAGATAAGGAGACTTGAAGCTACACATGCACCCTAAGCCAACCTCCAAATCAAATGAGGTTTAGATTAATTCCAACTTCATCTAAGGGTCTACCCCTCAACTATATGTGAGTTTTAAGTGAGAGGACAAATTTATGCTAAACCACCTTCCCGAAAGGACCAAGGTGTTATGTTGAGAGAAATCAAGGTAACACATTTAGTTGAGCGGGGCTAAGGGGTTCATTAACAAGAGTATAAGACCTAAAATCAACTAAGTCACAACCTCCATCCATGTCGTCTGGATCCAACCGGGTTTTCACTCGATGAAGAACTTTAATTTTAAATCTATCTTTGAATGACAAGGTAGTCCACTAGGCTACGAAGGAGGGGTTAGCTCTACACACTCCAAGAAAAGTTTGACTGCATCACTCCTATCAGACGGGTTTAAGACAATGTCACTAAACCTACTGACTAAGACGATAAGTCCATTCTTGAGCTCTGATTTGCCTAAATTAGGACGCGTTCACCGAGAGAAAATATTAAGTTCATCCTATGGTTTTCAAAGTCTTCTATGGTAAGGAGTATCGCACATGAAAAATAAGTTATGTCCCGATGTTGAACAAGGGTAGTGTGTTTTCGATTAAAACTCTTTATTACATTTACAAAGTATGAATGCACAAGATGACTTGTTAATCATTAATTGAACACTAAACATACACTACAAGATATTACTTCAAATTCATTTAACTTATATAAATATCAACCCCTTTTAACCATGTGTTCTTCGAATTAAAATTGAACCTAAGATTGAATGCACATTTCCTAGATGTCCTTGAAACTAGCATTTCATACACAACAACAATTTATCAAATATAACCTTCTGAAACACGAGACTACATTATACATTTATTCCTTTAACAATGAACTATATAAATTACAATGATAATTAATGAATTACACATCGTCTTTTTGTCGTCATTCTTTCATCCTGCAAAAACCACGTGAGAATGATATCAACGATAATTCGCTAGCATGGCATCCACCCTAATCTAGCATAATTATCATTTTTTATTTTCCCATTTACATATGATAATAATTAAAATTTAGAAGCGAGATAAAAAGTTTAAAGACATGTATTCAATGCATTTCATTTCACTTCATTTTGTAACTCAGGAGAGAGAAAGAGAAGGGAAGAGAGAGAAAACACCATTTGTCAAAAGTTCTATCTCACACAATAGGTTACACTATAGAGTTTTAAACAATTATTTGTATGTGTTAAAAGTTTCGGGGTGGTTTGGCAACCCGACGAGGTCCACAACTTTCTATTTTTACATTTTCTTACTAGCTACAAAAACGTACAAAAAATGGGCTTGGAGGCTAAGAAACCGCTTCTAAAGGTTGACTTCTGATGAGAACACACACAAAATTAAATTTCTATGTGTTCCCGGATATACCAAGAGTTCATAAAGAATCGACGGAATTAGGAAAAAGTGAACGGTTTACATTTGGCGGCTAGTTTTCCGGGGCCACTGGTCGTAGTTGGCCTAGTGCAAATTGAACAAAAGTTAGCTCGAGGGCTCAGAAAAACCACGTCCAAAACTGATGTTCGATGGATGAGCATGCAACGAGACACTTCTTATAAGTTCCCCTATATAAGGAGAATTCATCAGAGTCGATGGGACTGAGAACTAGAAAACCATTTTCAAACGGCGACAAGTTTTCTAGAGCAACAAGTCAAAATGTCGGTTTGATCTCGTCAACCGTGGCGAGAGGCCTAAAAAATGGCTTTTCCAAACTATATAGAAGAGTGATTTTCCCTAAGCTAAATGTTCCATTCAATTTTCTAGTATAAACACTAGAGGTTTTGAAGACGGAAATAATTTCTCTATCCAAGTTTCAAATGGTGGTTCAAAATGAAAGCCAACTTTCTAGATTTGACATCTTTCTCTGCTGTAAACCCGATGTAACAGGGCTCCTATAAGAGCGTCAAAAAGATCACAAATGTTTGTTTGGGTCAATCCAATGGTTTAGGTGATTCCTCACATATCAAGGTACACGAATGAAGCCTAACATCTCATTTTCAAAGTTCCGAAGGGTACTTAATGAGTCTCCGAAAAATGCAAAAATTAACTATTTTAACGGGGAGAAGATCAACATTATTACTTTGGAAAGTCAATTTCGCCAGTCGATAAGAAAGTGTTGTAGCGATCCAGATTGGGTAGGAATTTTCTACATTACCTCGTAATGAGGGTAGGAGTTCGTGGTTTAATGTAGAAGAGTTATTTTGATTTTGTGAGTTACAACACGACATTTCATTGTTTTTGCAATGAGTTGATGTAAACATTTAAGCGTATTAAAAACCAAATATTTTAAGATTCTATTAATTTGTAAAGAGAACTAAAACATGAGAATTATGAGAGGCAAGGAAGATGAACCATGCACGGAGAATGAAGTCGATTGGTTGAAGCTGCGGGATTTAGTTCGGTAGCTTGCTTGTGCACATCGTCAACCGAGATCATGAGCATCCACATCTCCACCATTTTACATACATGTCTATCATAAAATCGTAACTTCAGATTTGAAACCATTCCGCTACTCGATCACATTTCTCCTACCTTCTAGATTCAACCCACCACTTGTTGAGCTTTGATCAAATGGTTTCTTATTGTTGTTGTTTGGATAAAATGAGATCTTCCTCCTTTTTTGTATAGCCTCAAATCTTGCAATCATGAGACCATGATTTTGAAGGAATTATGTCAAACACTTCACATGCCTTAAGCATGCCTCCACATTTTTCACATTCTCATGTGCTCATCAAACACCAAGAAAACATATCCACACAACCACCACAAGCCGGATTGGCATGTTGATGATACAATATAGGGTTTCCTCAAGATAACCGACACGGCCAAGAATGTCAATCATGCAAACATAATGATTAATTCTAGGCATGATTCTATAAGAGGCACTCATGCCATCGAAGTATTTACAACCCTCATGCACTGAACCTGCATGGCTAAATGCTAATAAAACAAAAATGAAACTTACATGGTCAGGGTATGTTCCATAAGACCACATCTCTTTGAGGAATTTTGTCAAACAGGTTGAATTGCCTCATGTAAGCTTTTGCAATTTTCATACTTGTCTACTAGTGCACTTACAACTAAATATAATCTACCATTATGCTTTGACGGTTGTCCGAGGCCTGCTCTAAAGCTCCCATTTTGGCACAGGCTGGACGTACGCTGGCAAAGGAACTCAGTAGGTTGGAGACCTGTTTGTTGCATGGTGAAATAGTGTGCCTGCCTTATGAGGAAACCACATCTTTTGTAAACTACCATCCTCAATTTACATGAGAAGTCAGTATCGTTCTTTCATTTGGTCAACACTGCAATGCGTCCACCAATGCATTTGAAACTACCACATCTGACAAAATTTCTCTTTCCATTCTAGCTCTGATGGAAGTCCACATAGGAGTTTGGCGTAGTTGGGAGGATGCTGGCATAGGTTGGGAGGCTGGGAGGAGGCTGCAACAACCATGGCACTCCAAGTGATGACATCTGGTGAGGCATTCTTTAAAAAAAACAAAAACAAACACCCAAAGCACATTGGCTAGTGAAAAAAGCTACGGCCAAAACTGGTGGGGGGCACAAAAAAATGGTTTGAACCTCCCCCTCCCTCCATGGTGGCGGCTGCCCTCCTTCTCTCCATTCCACAAAACCAAAGGCAGAAAAAAAAACAAAAGGAGCCCGAGCCCCCATGCCCTAACTCGCCCAAAGGAATCACGGGCCTCTTTTTTTATTTATTTATTTTTAATTCTTTTATTTTATTTAACATTATCATTATTTTAAATTCATTTAACTCATTTCATTCATTTTGAAAAACTATTTCATTATTAAAATAATTTAATATGTTTTCATTATTACTATTATATTTTATTTTGTTGGAACACGTTTATAGAAAAGGTGGAGTAGAATGAATGTTGCGTGAGGATGGATTTTTCTACTATGCCAACGAGGAGATAGGAGGGGCACTACACGACGATTACTTTGCTCAGGAATGTTAGTTTAATAGATACTATACACGTTACAAATCTCAACATGGATAGATTGCCAACAATAACCTATTTGTAATAAGATTACTTTGTAACCATGCACGTAAAATTGTTCTACTTTAAATCCCTTGGAATATTTGTACTTTGAAATTTCAACATGAATCACTCTCCAATTTAACATTGTTTTATGCTTCCTTCTCTTCATGATGAATAAATTAAGGATTTGGATAGAGGCATCCATATCTACATCTACATCTGCATCCTTTAATTTTACTTTTCCTCAAAACAGAACACACATACTCACTACTATCACAACCTCTCTCACCACACTAAAATTGCATTACATTACATTGAAAACATAGAATTCCAATTCTAATAATACAATGCATTAAAAAGAAGAGTATTGTAGAGTGAATCAACTTGCCAAGTCACTACTTTCTGAAATAATAAGAGATCCCGATTTCCAAAATTATCATAGTAATTGGAGTGAATGTAATGAAAAATAGGCCCTTTCAAGTGCATATAAAAATCTTGCATGTAATGAGCAATACTTGAAGAGACAACTCACGACCAATAACTAATATAGTCTAAATAAACATAAGATATGAGGTCTTTATTTAAACATTACATATGTTTGCAAGGCTAATTGGTTAACCAATCAATGATAAATATCCCCACAAATTGGTAAATAACCCATTGGTTAGTTGACTAATTAGTCTTATAGATGTATGTGATAGATAGACTCTTCCATTATGAGTAGGGGTAGTAAGTGATGCTTAAACATCACATATATTTTATTGTCAAATTTTTACTATAAAGTTAAAATATGAAGTATTATATTTAAAATTGTTGCGATGTAGTGGTAGGATTTTCAAAGTATTAGAATTATTGAGTACAATTAAATTATAAGATTGATGTCCCATCGAGTGCCCACATTGATGGATCACGTTCTATACCTATGCCAACTGTAAGCAACTCTATTTTTCCACCAAGAAAATTAATGTTGGTAAGTAAAATTTGATTTAAATATTTTTTCAAAATGGCCTCTTGTAGAATAAAAAAGGCATCCCAAGCAAGAAATAAAGAGAATAATAGCATGAAGCCCTCAATCCATTCTCTTGTAGAGGATGAGTGGGATAATCCAGATAGAAGGTCATTAGGATGAAAGTGAAGAATATGAGGACCATTGTATAATGTCATCACCATTTCTCCTCCAACACAAGCTATTGTTCCCAGTATATTTACCTTTCTACATATCTCAACAATAATTACTCCTTCCATCCTTTAAAATACCCAAAAGTTCCAATATTTATAACAAATCACCATGTAGAAAACTATATATTTTTAATAAGTATTTCAAAATCATAAAAAATCCTAATTTTGTGACCTCCATAGTTATTAAAAATTAAATGCTTAATTTAATTTAATTGTAGACTTTCTTTCCATGTTTTTAGGATTTGAAAAGATACCCAATGAAGGCAGCCATAATAAAAGTCATGGATGACAACATATTGTTAATTATGCAGGCTTTGAGTTGATGAAGTGAGTTTCAAACCAACATAGTATACATTTTGATCAATGACAGGCATGTATATTATGTCACGTTTAGTCTAAACATCAAATATGTTTTTATGTTTGTAACGTAATCAATGATAAATATTTTTCAAATATTGGTAAATAAAAAGTTGGTTAGTTGATCCAAAAATGGATTTGAAAGTGCCCAATTTATGTAATTCTCTATCTTAGCTTGTAATATACTCTCTCCCATGAAAAATTTAATATAAAAAATGGTGGAATCAATTTAAAGGTGATCCAAATAACTTTGAATGAGGAGGCTAGAGAGTTATGATCTAAGAAGGAATTTTGGCACTAGTAGTGTAGTTGTTAAACGATAATTTTTGGCCGTTATAAAACATGTGAAGGTGAATGATTGTAAACATTTACCATTCCCTAACCAGATTCATTTGACTTCCTCCTTCCTTCCTTAGTAGAGAAACATTAAATACAAGTGGGGAAACACGTCCATGGTAGGGGAGAAGAGGAAAATAAGTGGTTTTGGGTGAATCCAAGTCTGAGGGTTGTAAACAAGTAAATGCAAGTAAGAAAGGTCTTATTCTTTCATGAAGGCCACAATGACAATAAGCTTGTATTTTTTTAGAGTTGTATAGTGGAAGGGGAGCAATTTCTCACCCACTAGAGTTTTTCCCAATTTTTTTCTCCATAATAATTTTATCTCTTTGTTCTCTTGTTTGTTGATTTCAACTGATTTTGTATTCAAATCACACTTTCATATTAAAACTTAAAATCTCTAAAGGAAAGGACATTCATTATCACTATTTATAGGATTTGTTATAGTTGTCTATAGTAAATTTATGGATAATATTGGTATCATAGTAGTTATAATCAAATTATCTCTATGTGGTTAACTTTTGTTGACATTGCAGTTATATGCCCTCATTCTCATGCAAATGTGCAACATGAAAATTTCTAATTTTCAAGCATGACAACAGACCCCAATGTCAAAATTTTGGATTGTAAACCCTCCCTAGAACTCCTTAGATCAGTTCATCCCCTCTTTCAGACATATCCCAATAATTTCATTGCTCTCATGTATTGTAATGACCTTGACCATGTGTTGGAAACATAAAAATAACCTCACAATATTCTTTTAAGACACCGTCTTTTGAGATGAATGCTTTGATAGGCTTAGGAATGGCTATTTTTAGCCTTTCTAAGGCTAGTGGATATTCTTTGAAGTGTATTTCAAGTACTAAAATCATCAAGAAGTTGTATTCATTAGCATTGATCATTATGCAAGTGATTTAGGAATATTTAGGAAAGATTTGGTGATTCAGAGCAAGCAAAGTAGGTTTTTGAGGCCAAAGGAGTTTACATTATGAAAAAGCACATGAACTTCACAAGATGATTATGGGAGCCCCATAATTAATTTTAAGTAAAAATTTTATCATTAGAAATATGATTCAATTATCTACATGGTGGTACTTTCATATTTTCCTCAAGGCCCATGCATTTCTTTTCAAAAATCATTCTTTGTGATCCTAATTTAAAAGGACATTTTTGAGAATGTTTTAAGCTGAATCAGACCTTTAGACCTATCACATTATTCTCAAAATGCATTTTTTAGTAAAAACAATATAAGGAAGTTTGTAAAACGTCTTTTGGGAGCTTTGACAATGTCATTTTCAAGCTCCTCTCTAAGGTACAAGCTTCATCCTCAGCCAATTTTTCCATGCCACATAGTAGCATGAGGCTTAGGTGTACTTTTGTGTCCCCTTTGTCCCTTTTCAAGGTGAAAAGGGGATGGAAAAATCACTTTTCTAATTTTCTATCCCCGCTCCAAGTCATGCATGCTTGAAACTTGTCACCCAGGGGGTATAGGTGCATTATGTGTCCCCTTAATCCCTTTCCAAGGGGATAAGGGGAATATAAAAATGTGGGCCCCACCTTACTCCCGTCAAGTTCCTCACATGACCAAAACTCAACTCTTCATTGCTTAAAATGATCACTTTCTGCTATTTCCTCCACTTGTGCATGCTTGAAACTTGTCACCTAGGCACTAGGAAAAAAAAATTTGTTCCCTTTGTCCCTTTCCAAGGAACAAGGTGGAAAAAAAAATTCCCCCTCCATAATGGTTATATATAACAAGAGTTAGCCATTTTTTTGCTCTCCCCCCATTTTTTTCCATTTCTACCCGAAGTCTAGTGAAATTTTTCTACAATCCTCCACTTGCATTTTTCCTCTTGCATTCATCCCTCCATATTTCCAAGTTCACGGAAAGAATATTTCCATGAAAAAAATTACAATTGTTTAAAGGCTCTAGGTACATTTTTCACAAAATTACTTCGTAGCCCACAAAGGAAAAATTCTCTTATCTTACAAACTGGTGCATGAATCGAGGTGGAGTTTTTTTATACTAATTCATTTTCAAATGCCCTCAAGATTCAAGTGACGAAATATTAAATGATACCTTGATTTTTTATGGTGAAGAAACCTTGACTTTGTGCCCTAGTTTTTTATTATTTTATTTCCCATCATTCTGGTGAGGGGATTGAGCTAAAAATTTGTACATGAGATCGAGAGAAGAAACCTATTCCAGTGGAGGTGGTTTCATTGCAATCCATGGTGTGGAAGGGAACTTTACAAAATATTGAAGTATCTATATGAGCACTTAATATAAATATTAAATTCTCATAGTGAGAAAATTTCTCTAAGGTGGTGTGCATAGAGAACAATCAAGGCAACAAAGAAAGATTTGAAATGGAAAAGGTAAAAAAGGGTAATTTTCTAAAAATAGAAAGTCTCCATTGAAGAAAGTTGTAGTTGTCTACATTTAAACTCATATCTCTACTTTTAAACATCTTCAAATAGTTGTACAAAGCTACATAGCTCAAATGAGGTAGTCCATTCTTCCTCGAGGTCTAAAGGCATCATTTTGGTGGTAGTTATGTACAAGAGAAAAGTAGAAAATCACAAGGAAGATTAATTGAAAGCATGAATCATTGTGGAGATAGAAGAGAGGGATAAGGTCTCAAATGAAATTTGAACCAAGGGGATCATCCTAACTTTTTTATCAATTTAGAGCCATCCACACCTACCCCGTGAGCCACCTAAGTGAGCTTAATCAGCTAAGTAAAACAAGGTGAGATGGGAGAATTGTTCAAAGTGAGTTGGTTGGAGCTATCAAAAAGAGTGATTTCTTACAAAACATTCAAGTGTCCAAGAATGCCTCCCAAAGGTTAGAGGTTCCTGCGGTAATAGAGAATTGATCCTATAACAAGCTCTTGAGAATTATCTTGTGGAAAACATTATGACAACACCAGATGAAACATTCCCATGTATCCTTGAAATGATCAATAGCGAGAAAAGGAAAATGCGAGAAAGTTATCATGCCAAGATTTGAAGAAATATTAGATATATGTAGGCCCAAATGAAGGAAGAAAGATCAGATAAAATCCCCTTCTTTAGTGGGACCTCAGGTAATTAGTATGTTGAAGTTTCAAGATCAAAATTTGAAAAGCCTATTGAGGAAATGACTCCATCAAAATATGATTTAACTTACATCTCATTGGGACAAGCCTCACATAAGGGTGACTCTCATCTGTTCAAAGAATCCTCTTCTCATCCTTTCCTAGAATGAAGAATAAAAGAAAACAATTTTGTAATTGGAGAAATAGGTAAAAGCTCGCAATGCTTACATTAAAAGCTTCTTTGGACTGAATCAACATTTACCCTTCTAATTGAAGGAATTCCTCCAATCAGAAGTGTTGATCCTGAAGTGGTTAAGAAAGCACAAGGATACATGATGCAAGGGAAGACTAATGAGAAATGGATCAAGAAAATCATTGAGAAAGGAAAGGAATTGTTTCCAAGTCATCTCTCTCATCAAATATGCTCTTGTAACATTGTTTGAAGTGAAAAAATCAGAGGAGTTTGTAAAATAATTCAATCACTTGGATGAGATGTTCCCACCAGTGTCCGAGATGATTTCCTTCAATTCTCACACCCTCGTGATAAAGAACATGTTTTCATTAGTTGTTGAGAACTTGTCTCAAGTTTGGATCCGCATCATGAATGCGAGATATGCAATGCTCAAGAATGCAATCTCTAAGTTGGAATTCCATGGGCAATATGATTTCAAAATATTGAATAATTTCTACCATTGTGTTCAAATATTTGAGTTCCCTCCACTAATCTAAGACTATTCATCGAAGAAGAACTTATCATTTCATTCTAAGAACTCGGTCAAGAAAGAGGCGGTGAATCCGTTTTCTTCAATGAAGACAATTTAGAGTCTCTGAGGGTATTAGAAGTTTCATAACAAAATTGCAATGGATCTTAAAAATAGATCAATCAATGCAAGAAGATTAGTGGTATTCTAGAAAATGGATCAAGGTGTTGGGATGCATGAATTTTGGAGCGAATAAGGTGACGATAATATAACTCGGTTCAACAAAGAATTAAAGGAACACAAGCGGGAAGTATGAATCAACAATATCTTCATCAAGAAATCTTCTTCATCATAAATTTCAACTTATCCCTTCTTCTCTACTTCTCCCTCTTTCTTCTCTCCCTCTTTTAATTATTCATTGAGCATAATCATTGTATTTTGTCATATTCACTTAAGTGATATATTTTCAAAGTTGTAAAAGTATTTTCTCAAAATTATAAGAGAAATAATTAATTTGTCTTTTCTAATGGAAAATGAAAACTCACATGTGAAATAAGAATGTGAAGATTCATGTGGGGGTAGATGAGAGGTCAATTCACATTGCTATAAATTGGGATGGATTCTCCATTCCAAAATATCTTGAAAATGACATTCTAAAAATGTTAGATTGTGATAGGATTTAGGTGGTAGAAAATTTTGATTGTTGTTATTGGACTTTGTGTCATCAATGTACATGAAATAAAATATACATTTCTTCTATTCCCCTTTTCCAATGTTTCTTCTATCTTTCTTTTATGCACTTTGCAAGAATGGTGATCCAAAAGATATTTTTATCTTTGATAGATGAATCTAAGAACTTTGTTTCTAGGTTTTCCATCTCACCAAACAACTTCATTGTTTCCTTCCTCTATATTGAATGTTGAACTAGTCTAGTTATTGGGTGTGAACTATGTAATTGGCCTACTCATGATAGTAACATTATTTTCATAATTTCTCTCCTCCCCCTCATCGTCATGATTTCCTCTCTTGTGTCCCATATAAGAACTTTTCCATAGGTTCACTTTGAGTGCTCATGTGTAATCCCCAACATTTTTGACAACCCACATCAATAAATAATATTAGATTAGTTTTCATTCAATAATGGGAGCTACACATATCAATGTAGAGGGTGTATCCCCGTGAACATTAGTGAAGACACATAATTTTCCTAATTGAAATTTTTTCTCACCAATAGCCCCTTATCTAGAGATGTATTAAAGAGGTGAAGATATCTTTATATGTTTTGAAGAGGATATTTCTAGAAGAAAGTATAAGAAAGGAATTAAAATCATGGCTCAAAGTGGTGATGAAGATAAATGTGGAACTGAAGAGGAATGTTTCTACAAGTTGGAGGTGGATGTGGCAAGTATGTAAAATAATATAGGCAACATTTCCTTGTCTATGGGAAAGTTGGAGTCTATCATGGGAATTCTCAAGGATAAGTGTGGTGTCCTCGAGGAGGTGCTAGGATATCATAGGGAGGACTCTCTTGAATATGAAAAAAACAACCCTATGCCAACACTACTCCTCCTCCATTCAAAGATGAGGAAAAGATAGAGATCGAAACATATGAAAGAGACCTAAATGCTGAAAAGCTAGACAATTATCCAACCCAATTAGAGGTATATTTTAGTTTTCATTAGATTAATGATAGTTAATAGATTTCTTTTACAAGTTTAAAATTAACCAATCATGTTCTAATTTGGTTTGAAATTTATGTCTAAATTTTGTTTGTTAAGAGGATTCCTCATATTTCTAAGTGGGATAAATTTAAGATGTTAATCAAGAAGAAGTTGCATCCTATTTTCTATAAGGAAGATGGGTCTATGTACTAGTAGTATTTTAGGAAAAGTAAGGCAAAAGTGTGAAAAGAGTACACTAGTGAGTACTAGAAGATGGATGTATAAATGGGAAGATATGTAGCGGACCAAGGGATATCTTGATGAAATATATTGGTAGTCTCCATAACCCTTTAAGAAGATCAGTTATCTTTACCAAGCCGGTGAATGTAGAAGAGGCTTCTTCTCAAACCCACTATCTAGAGATGGACAAGAATAAGAGTTCATATGTCTCTCAAAGTTATTTAAAAAATAAAGTGACACCAACAAAAAGCAAAAATGGAAAGGGAAATATAAAAATAATGTTAATTCCATTTCTAAAAAGGATACCAAAGTTCATTTTGTTCATTTTGATGTTAGCACTCATTCTAAGGATAAATGTTAGAGGATTCACTTAGAATTACACCCATTCATTAATAAGAAGCACAAAAATAAGGAAATGGATACCCTCCATGGGGAGAAATTAGATTGTAGTGATGAGGTGGATGAGAAAAATTATGTACCTCCATCAATATAAATTTTTGTTTGTGTAGTAGTAATGGTGTTCAAGAAAATGAACTTGCAAAGATCTTTCATATTAAATTTCAGTTAAAGAAAACCAAAGTGGATTACTCGTTTTGATACTTTTTGCAAGTGCATTTGATAAGTAAATAGTTAGTTGATAAGATGAAAATAAAGACTTACAATCATACAAGCCCTTGTTCTTTGGGTTGGGTAAAGAAACATGTAGACATCAAGGTTACCAATTAATGTAAAATCACATATGGTATTAATAAACATTTCATTGATTAAGTTCAATGGATGTTGTTCCTCTTGATGTGTCTAGTGTAGTGTTTGGAAGACCATACTTGTATATAGGGGATACCATCTACACAAGGAGAGCCAATCGGGTACTGTTATCGGTCCAAAGAGCACTGAGTTTAAGAACTGCAAGAAATCCTTCTCTTCAACTGAAACAATGGGATCTTCTCTGAGTGTGGGTGAATCAATGTTGAAAAAAACCTCTAGAGAGGGTTGGTTCCCTGGGTCAATCACTAAACTAGTTCTCTTGTTGGGGATGAGGGAGAGAAATAACATAAAATCATAGAAAAAATGTAAAATTAGGTGATACATCAATTTTTTGGAGACCTATGACCACAAAAGAGACACTATTTGAATCTTTAAGACCTGAAAACTTCACTTCATTTATTGTTTGATTTACTTTCACACAAGGACTTCATAAAAGGCATACAAAGTCTATCAATCTAGCATGAGAGGGAAGATGTGAGGTATTTTACACTTCTAAACTAATTAAAAACTAAAAATACACTTAAAATGATTTGTGAAATATTTAAAAATATTAATGGAGGTGATGAGATTCATAAACATGAAAAGGAAATAATGCATTCAGTTAAATGTACCAATGAACCTGCTTGTAACACACTTCAATTCAGCTTTCAAATGGAGGAATTAAATCTTTTATTGCACCAAATAGGTGTCGGAGTACAAAAATTGGCATAGCCTTAGCATGTCAAAATTAGAGCCCCTAAAAATGCTTCAAAAGTATGGGTGCATATAGAAAAAGAAGGGAAAATTAAGAGGAGGAAAAGTGGAGCTAGAACTACTCAACACTTTAGTTCACCTTAGTTTATTCCTAGAACTCTAGAGTCACTCAATTCCCTCTCTTATTTGAACACTTCAACTTTGAATTTGAACTTCATTTGGGCTAGTTGGAGAAAAATCCAATGCTAGCTCTTATTTGTACAATTCGACCCCTTGAATTATATTACAATTTTTTAAATAATAATCACAAGATCTGTTATCATGCATATGGTTTTAAAAGGGAAAATTAGTGATTTTGCATTTTTTTAAATCCTTGTTCACTTGGTCAACCCTCTCATTTTCAAACATTAAGGAAATTATTCCAATCCTTAGCAAAATATTAAGGTAATAATTCTCTCCTTTTTGGTTTTGGGCACTCAAGCTATTCATCACCACCCCACATTGTAAGGTTTATGATAATTAAACTTATTAATAAAGATCCCACTTATGTGGGTATGGGAAAGGATGATTAAGTTTTTAAAGAGGCAAATGATTTTAACCATTGTGAAAGTTGAACATTGTTAAAATACACTTGGTCAACCTCCTAATATTAGGGTTGAAACCCTAAAATGATTTCATTTTGCACTATGCATTCATGATGTGGAAGCTTTGTTGCTTGGGAAACCCTAAAATTTTTGTTAGCCACCATGGATGAAGAGATAGAGCTCTAGTTTTGCTAATGTAATTACATTTCTCATGCCATTTTGGAGCCTTGTCATCATTGTTTTGTCGGGGTTTTCCATTTTCATGAGCTTCTTTGCATTTTAACAACTTAGAACACTATGGGTTATGTGCTCGAGTTGAGTGTATTTTTGTAAAAACCATTTACTTGGCTGCCACATTTTCTTGCTTGATCTATGGTTTTATTTCTACAAACTTGACTCATACTTTACTTTGAGTTGTGTCTTCTATCTCTATCTCGTTGGTTTTTCCTTAAGCATGGCCATGCATTATATTGGAGGGTGAGTAGTGTTTGATTTAGAGCTCAAGCTCTATTGTTACTTGAGGGCTTTCTTGAGGTTTAATCTAGTTTGACCTTGGTTTCACTTTTACCCGGGCTTGGCCTTTGTTTCTAGAGTTTTACGTGTTTTTAATGCTCGAGATGGGTTTTTTTCTCATTGTACCACTTCTTCATCCCGACTGATATTTTCTAATCTCTCAATTGTGTTCATCTCGTTGTGTTGTATGACCTCATCTCAACCATGCTCTTAGTGAGTTATGCTTTGTGGGTTTATTCACTAACTCGTCATTCTCTATCTTGAGTTCGAGTTGTGACACAAAATAACTATGTTCAAATCCCCAGCTCACCGTGTTGCTCTCTCAACTTGGCCTTGTTGCTAAAGGTAAACATGCATTTAATTTGTTTTAGCTTGTTGTTACTTGAGAAAATAAGGTTTTGGAAAAACTAACACACCTAGATTTTAAAATTGATAGGTACAAATTTACTCTCATAAGAACATCTTGAAATGCATACTTTGAAACACATTTTTGGTTGAAAACTTGATGAAATTGGAAATTTCACATTTTTGCAAAATTTATGGCAGCCATTTTCTTAATCTTGTTGTTATTTTTCTTTATCATTTTTGTCTTCATATTTAGTTGATGGGTACCTTGAAAATTTGGAGGGTTTTGAAAAACAAACATCTAAATTTTAAATTGAGTGATGTAAACTTTTTTTAGTCTATGAAAAACTGAAATCCATTTTTAGATCGATGATTTACATTTATGGAAATTCAAAACCGGAAAATCAATCATTTCAAAATGTATGGTTGTTATGTGGGTTTCTTTTGAAACACTATTTTCCTCTCGATCGATGGATACCATTGTTGAAGCTTGGTTCTAAACTCTTTTTTTTGTTTCTATTCAAAATATGCAATTTGAGATCTTTACTGATTGAAATAATTTCAAAAATCTTTATTTTGCACATTCAGATTTAGAAGAGAAATTAAAGATTTTTTCAAATTTATCCTTTGCATAGAAAAGAAGAAATAAAACTAGTTGTTTCATTTTTCTCATTGGAACGTTTTACTATGTTTGAACATGAATAAAATAATAGAAATAAGAAACTCTATTTTTCATCATGCCCAACACTTAAAATATTTTCATTTTTAGTATTTTTAATGTGATTCTCCTTCGCTATTACAATACTTGCTCATTAACCTTACAAAATCTTGGAAAATTACTCCTAAATGATGCCTATACAACTGAAAATGAATGATACTCAAATATGATCCATACTCTATTTTTCTCTTTATCTTGATGTAATGCTTTCCATGCATAATCTGTTAAGAGATCTTTGCAATCATTTCGTAATTTTTTCTTGTAGATGCATTCTTTAAGAGAATTGAAACAAAAATTTCCTTCTTCTAGTACTTTACTTTCTAGTAAAGAATGCAAATACATTTGAAGTTGAAAATATAATGAAGCTTAAGGAACCTTGAGCTCTAACAACTATTATTTTTCTCTCTTTTGGGTGCGGTGAAGTTACAACATGGAGGAACTTGGAGTAGCAACATCTAGTAAGGGGATTTGTCTTTTAGGAAATGAAAGGTCCCCTTCTCTCGCCTTGTTCTTATTTTCATTTAAATTTGTATTCTTTTCTTCCATAGTTATATCCAATGGATTGTGTGGGGAAATTGTATAGATTTCCTTATGAATATACACAATTGTTTTATGCAATGAGTTATTTGTCTTTGCTTCTTTTACATTTCTTTCAATTACATAACTGAATGAACATATGAAAAATCAATTATTTAATACACTTGCATATAATCATAAGGAATTAATAATAACTTGCTTGTACCTTTTCTAATCATTTGAAACTAAGAAAACTAGATGAATGATCAATCCTAAAATTATAACCCGCTTTCATGATTTTTTAAAAATTGAAACTTGATTCCTTATTGGTTCCCATTTGTACATTGCTAGTGTAAGGTGTCATTCCCATCTCCATCAAGACCTTGCAACAGTCCATAATGGATGATGCATGATTCTGGTGAAGACAAAAAAACTAGAATGACATCCTATATGGGGAATGGGCACTCTGTAACTTGATTCCCATTCATTTTTATGCCTGTTCATTTTCCCATTCACTAGAAATAAGGAATCTAAAATTTTCGTATACCCCTCCACTATAATGACTAAAAATGATCAACATATTTGGCGGCTTTGTTGGATTGATTGTATGTTGATAAAAAGAACCTTCTTATTTATTCCCTCCTAGTCATGCGAGAAAATCTAAAACCTCCTCACAAGGTTGACCAAGAATTCCTAAGGCCAAGAAGCTCTCCACAAGACTTAAAATCCTTAACACCGACTTAAAAACAACACTAACATCATGTGAAAAAATTTACTTGGAGGTAAGATACAAATCCTAACAAGGCTAGCCAATGAGAGGGAATCCACTTATTGAAAAAAATAGAAATATGTCTTGAAAACAATTATAGGAAAGCATTGAAAATATGTACAAGATCAACCTATCTCTAGAAAAAATGCTTCAAATTAATCTTGTTGACTAGGATTGGGAGCTCTTCACCATCCATCCTAAAACGTTGGAACACATTAAGAGTTTTACAGATGATAATCATGTAGGGTCCACTCCACAAATATTCTAACTTTGTGTGACCTCCTAGTTTAGCTCTATCATCATCCCACTTGAGCACTAGATCACCTTCATTAAATATCCTTGAAGTGGTCTTCTTATCAAAATTCCTTTTGACCAATGTTTGGTTTAGCTCCATGGATCTCATTACCTAATTTCTCACTTCTTTAAATTCCATGAGCTAAGCATACCTCACCTCCATAGGTTCATTATCCATCAACTCCACTTGGTGAATTAATTCCAAAGCTAGAAGCTCTAGTGAAATATGAATATTAGTTTCAAGGCCATAAACAAGCTTGAATGGAGAGTTGGCAATATACTTCTTGTGTCGATCCTATTAGCCCATACGGTTGCTTTCAATATGGTATGCCATGCTCTTTGGTTCTCATCAATAGTCCTCTTGATAATCCTCAAGAGATTCTTATTGGTGGATTGAGTAAGGAAATTTTCTTGTGGATAGTAATTTGATGAAGCGCTGATAAAAATCTAGTTTTTATAGCCCATGTAGAAATATTTCCACCTACAAAATCTTTAGCATTATCTGAAATAATGGTTGATAGAAAAAAATCTTATTAACAAACCCTCATAGAAATCCAAAACACTTGATTCATCTGCTTCCTTTAAGGCCTCTTATTCTATCCACCATGTAAAGTCATCTAGTGAGGATCCACCGTGACTCAAGCTTGAAGGTGGGTTAATGAGGCCTATGAAGTCCAACCCCCATTGGAAAAAGGGATGATCAATTGAAATTTGTTGAAGATGTAAGGTATAACACTTCTCCTTGGGTGTAAAAATGCACATTTTTGACATTTCTTTACCCATGCATGGCAATATTTGAAGAGATTTGGCCAACAATATCCACCCTTAATGATATTAAGGGATGTTATTATACAATATTGTCCTCCAACTTGTCCATCATGAAATTCTTCAAGTATCCTTTCAACTTGGCTTGGTTAAATGCATCTCAATAGTACACCATTGAGATATTTTTTGAATAAGACACCATTAACCAACAAAAAAGGAATTGATTTTAATATGAAATACCTCCTTTTGGAGATGTTTAAGTTAGGGGATGCATACCATGCTAAAGATACATTTCCATGTCTTGAAGCCAACTTGAAGAAGGCTGATTTTCAGCTTCATTGGTTCATTTTGCAGAAATAGGACAACCTCTTTGTTCTCTTTAAAATCTTGAGCCAAATGTTCACACAAACCCTTTCCTCTTATCAATTTCATAACTTTGATTTTGATGTCATACTCCATAACTCTTGTTATCCAAATTTACCCTATTTTACCTTATATCACTATTTAACAAAACTCCTTAATGCTAGGGTGAGAAACCATTAAGTAGATCTTGTTGTTCGAGAGAAAATTCATAAACCATTTAAGAGATCTTACAATATAAAGGACATGTTTTTCAATGAATGAATACCTTGTCTCATATTCCAGTAAGTTCTGAATAAAAAATGCTATTGGCTGATCCAAGCCATCTTGGTTGTGTTGATTCAACATTAGCATAAACATATAACATGCAATCCTTTGCAAAATAAAGATTTATAAGTGTAGGAGCTGAAGTTATGGCTTGTTTAATGGCTTCACGTTTGATTAATCCTTCTTTAGTCCATGTAAAAGCTTGATTTCTCTTCATCATATTGGTTAGTGGCTTTGACAATGAGGAAAAATATGAAATATACCTCGTTATGAAATTAATTTTCTGAAGAAAGCTTTGTGATGCCTTCTTATGTTTTGGAAAGGATAGTGCAAGAATGGAACTCACCCTTTCAAGATCAATACTCATATCATGCTTGGAGATAACATGACCAAGCAAATTGCCTTCATGTATAGAAAAATAAACTTCTTGGGATTGAGTGACACCCCATACTCTCTACATCTTTCAAATACTTCCTTGAGCTAAGATAAATGATCACTTGCTACTTTGGAAAAAATTGTTATGTCATCCAAATAAACAAGAACAAACTTATTGATAATACCTTGAAATGCCATATCCATGGCTCTTTGGAATGTTTCTCTTGCATTAGACAACCCAAATGGCATTTTCTTATACACAATGAATGTTGTTTTGTATTTGTCTTCTTCCTTGACGAGTATTTGGTTGTATCCACTATACCCATCAAGCAATGAATACCTTTCTAAACCATAAAGTAGCTAAATTATTTGTTCCATGGATGGTAAAGGATAATAATCCTTAAGTGAATATTTATTCAAATCACGAAATTCTACACATAATATGATTTCATCATTCTTTTTCCTTACCGGCACAAGGTTGGCCACCAAAGTAGAATGTTTGATGGGAAAGATAATGGATGATTTAATCATCTTTTGGAGTTATTTCCTCATCAATGGTTCTAACTTTGGGTTGATTTGTATTTTCTTTGCCTCACTAGTTTTTCACCTACTTCTAATTAAATGGTATGTTGGGCCAATGAGGGATCAAACCATTTCAAATCATTGTATCTTGCCATGCAAATTCATCTACATAATTTATACATAACTTAATGAATGATTCCTTTTTTGGTTTGGAACAAAATTTACCAAGATTAAGGTATTTTCCATTAAGAATATTAAAAATTTCATGTTGATCTTCACTAGTAGTCAAAACAAATCTATCCTACTTCATTTCATCATTCTCTCCAAAAATGCTTTCAAGGGCTACAAGGTATTTAGGAATATTATTTTCCTTAAGTTGAACAACTTGATCCTTATACCTTTGTTGAAGATTTTCTTGATTTTGTGAAGAAAATTCATCTTCTTCTTACAAGAATATCACTATGTGAGCATCATCATCAAAAAATTGCTAATGTGAGTTGTTATTCAGGATGGATTGCCTCACCAAAAAAGGATATGAGGCTGTAAACTATCATTTATAATATCAACAGATTACATCAAATTGTGAACCAATGGTTTGCAAGTCTATCAACATGCTTATTTCTATATCTAGGAATGGTTTAAATGTTAAACACAATGAAATCATCAATAATATATCAAAATTCATATTTTTAGGTCCTTATCAATGGATTTTTATAACCATTTGATCCTCTTACCTGGTGAATAACCAACTCACTATCACCATATACCTGTAATGTTTTGATTCCTTTCTTCCTTTCCCACTCTAGGCCATAAATGATTGCCTCATACTCTCAAACATTGTTAGAAAACCCAAATTGAAACCTAATAGCTGAAAAATTTCTTTGAATGGTGGGAGAAAGAAGCATAAGACCAGTTCCTAAATCATGCTAATTTTTAGATCCATAAAAAAATAATTTACAAAGGCCATCTTCAAGTTGATTGTGTTTCTCCATGGATGAAATATTGTCATCCTCTTCATGAATGCAATAGATACCAAGGAATTTCTCCTCAATTTCTTTATATGGATCATGCTCATAAACTTCATTAGTCTTTTCATCCTTAAACAAATTAGGAACACCCTCTAATGCATGAAGGGTCTCACATTAAATCTCTTCTAACTTGCTCATCAGTGATAACATAATTGGAATTTTTCATCCTAGAAACATGAGGATATATATAAAAATTAGGAAAAGGATCAAAGTTGATTGTTAATTTTGTTCCATACCTAGTTATGAAAACATGGTAGGACCAATAAGCTGAATATATAATCCTATCTTAGAGGTGAAATCCCTTGAAAGACACATAGAAAAATAAGGAGGAAAATCAACAACCATCACATCCTACAAAATTATTACACCTAGGAAAACATGCAAGATGAGATTCAAATTCTTAATCATTCTTATTATCTTGGTTGGAGAACCATCCAACTGCAACACACATTTAGCACTTGTTTCATATATTAATCCCAACTTATCTCCAAGTTTTTGGGCATTAATGTGCTACTTTTCCCACTATCAACCATGGAGTTATGTACCAAATAATCACCAATTATCAAGGAGAGATAAAAAGGAGGCGGTTTAATCAGTTTTACCTCACCAAGAATAGCATTTTCCTCTTTGGTTTCTTAGTATTTTGGATACTTAATTTTTTAGTTTGTATTTTTTAAAAATATGTTGGCTTTACTTACTTCACCTCCTGCTAGTTTTGACGATAATTCGAGGTCTAAAATCTCCTTAACAAGTATATATTTTTTCCTGGAATGGATAATAAATCCCACATATTCATAATAGCATGTGCCTTCCTCATTTGATCAATAATATTTAATGGACAAGCCCATACCTTAAACTAAAATTTTGGAGCAACAATTTTCTATTATAATTGAGATGAATGTGAGTTCTTATGAGCATTGATATTATGATTTTCTTGAGCTAGAGCAATAACTTGACCACTAGTACTCATAGAATTTGGATTCGAAATTTAGAATTCTTTCTAACTAAAGTGATTTATCCATGGAACTCTTCCTTCATCTTGTCACATCTGAAATAAATTCACTTCATTCCTTAGATCTAAATGTTGGTCATTCAAACTTGCACCCATGTCTTAGATCGAAGGAATCGGGTCATTTGAGTCAATAATGGGATTGTCTCAAAGTTGTGGGACCTTGCATGCTTGATATAAACCTATGGAGAAGGCCGGTTCCTCTACTTCTACTACTTCTACTACTCCTAATGTTGAAAATAAAACCTAAGCTAATGATACCAAGGGACCATGGATAAAAGGATAAAAATGGAAAACTAAACAAAGGGAGGTGATACCACCAAAAAAGAGGGATGGACACTATCTGCTCTAAGAGAAAATGTAGGGAAAGGTGTTAAGAGAGGTTGAGCACACGTAACACGACTATAACACATTTACATGATTGATTTCAAGAAACAAAACATGAAAATGGAGCTGCAAGACATTTAAAATGACACAACAATCACACAATGCAAGAGAGAGGCAAGAAAGAAGAATAAAATAGGTTAAAGCGAGAGGATAACCAAAAACAATGATTTTATTACTTCTAGGTATGCACAATCGATTACAATTGTGTTTAAAGGCTAATATCTACATGCATGAACCACATATAGAGGTATGTGACTCAAAATGCAAAGATGTGGAACCCTTAGCAAATGCTAGAAGATCCAAAATATCCAACCCTTTACAATGAGCCGAGATCTTACATTTATAGATGAATCAATGAGGGAAAAGAGGAGGAGGGAAATTTGATTTGAATACTCAACCACCAATAATGAATTCCTACAAATCCCCGAAAATCTATCAAGTGTGCTTTTGCAAGTCTATATGGCATGTAGGATAAGGAAGGAGGAAGGATCCATATTAAATTAGGTGATTGAGCTATCAAATCTGCTCATTGATGGTGGATAAACATTTTCAAGCTTCTCACCTACCAAATTGTGCTCAAATTTGAATTTGAATAGTATAGGGTTTATCCCACATTAGCATCTTTCTAATAAGACCAGGTGCATGAGGAACTAATCACTACAACATAAGTTATGACTATTAGAAGATCCATAATGCTAACCGGGCACACAAGACACGTGGGGTGCTCTAATTGGCTAAAAGGTTGGCCAACCGTACATCTATTTTGTTAAACTACCACGTGTCACCCAAAGACTTGTTATAAGGATTTAATACCCTGTTGGCACTCTTTTGTTAGTTACATGTAGCATACTCAATGTTTGAAAAATTCCACATGAAATAAAAGTGCACAAAGAAGGTGGATAAGCATGCACATGGAAGAGATAGGTGCGGGATGAAAATAAAAGAAGGGCACATGGAAAGGTAACACACATGAGAGAATGAGAGAATGACCTGCTGTTAGGAATGCATGGATAAGGCATAATTACTTCAAAATAATGTGCGGCAAAGAGGGAAGGACTACACGGAGAAAGAAAAGGACTTAGCCAATTTGGGAAGTAGTCTCAAGGCATGTGTGAAGGAAGCATGCACTGTTGGGAAGAGGTTGAATACAAATAAGGTGCGCACATAGGAAAAATAAACGAAGAGGAAAAGGAAAAGAAGAGGTGAATAAAAAGAGGAGTGCACAATGGCGCGTGAGGAATCTAAAACCACGAGAATATTCCATAGGAGTAAATGAGGTATGCATAAGTTGTAATGTATATCCTTATAGCGAATGGAATGTAAGTTATCTAAATAACTAAGGGAGTTATTTAGGATAATAGTTTGGTGACTTTAAGGGCCATCTACTTGCTAGGTGAAGGAGATCGGTGAGCCTATAGCATCCATTGGTCATAAAGTATGCTATGTAATTATGAAATCCTTATCTGGAACCTTGAAGAACTGCCCTTGAAGTTACTTGATGAAACATTTATGAACTCTTTTTTGAACCCTACAAAAACTGATAAAAATGTTGGAAGATGACTATCATCCTAGAAGCAACAAACGAGAGCACACCGAAAGTGCACAAAATGAAAGAAATATGTACAAACAAAAATGTGTGCACACCACACTTAGAGGAATTGAAACTAATCTAATATATAAAAAATGATGCACCAATCTTAATGGAAACATTTGACATAGATCCCATTAATCGGAATTGATAGTGTGCCTCCATCAAGACAAGTCAACTTGAAAGAGTTATCCTCCTTACAAGAACTCGATGATGTATGTGCAACTCCAAAGTGCATCAAACTTTGAATGGTGCCTGGTTTGGCTCTTTCAACATCCCATTTTAAGACCAAGTCCCCAAATTTGAAAGATTGAGGCCTAGCCTTTCTGTTAAACCACTTCTCTTTTGATTTTTGATGTTGTTTTATCTTGATCATGACAAAATTCCTTGATTCTTCAAGTTAAACTAGCTCCACCATTCTGATTTCTCTCTAGTTTATGCCCTCAAACTCAAAATGTTTGGCAAGATCTAATGAAGCTAACTCAAGGGATAAGGGATTTTAGCTTCCTTACCATAAACCAACTTATAAGGTGATGTACCTATTGCATTCTTAATCATGCTTTTGTTTTCCCATAGTGCATGTGAGACCTTTGTATGCCAATTTATTTGGATGATATTCATTATGTGCTTCATGATTCTGATCAGGTTCTTATTTGTAGACTCTGCCAAGCCATTACCTTGAGGGTAATAGTTGGATGAAGTCTTCAAGTATATGCCTAGAATAAGCACATAATCAATAATATTAGTACCAAGGAAGCCCTTTGCATTATCTGAAATGATTGTCTGAGGAACACCAAACCTTGTTACAATACCTTCAAGCAATTTGAGGATGAATGACTCGATAGATTCCCTAAGTGTGAAAACTTCTATCCATTTGGTGAAGTAATTTGTAGCTGTCAGCACCCACTTGTGGTCAATGCTTAAAGGAGGATTGATCATGCCTATGAATTGAAGACCCCATTACGTAAAAGGATAACCCACTTGGATTGATCAGAGGGGAAGCAATGCTAATATTTTCTTACCTACAAAGAAAGTGCATTCTCTACATTTTGTGACCCACTTGTGCACGTCTGCGAATAGGGTAGGCCAAAATAGTCTTTCCATTATGATCTTCTTGTTGTAGTCTTGGCGATAAGTTTCCACTTGATAATCCACCGTGAAATTATGTTAATACTTTTTCGGTCCTACGCTTTGTTAATACACCTCAACAACACACCATCAAGATTCTTCTTGAAGAGAATTCCATCAATTAGAACATACATAATAGATTTCAGCCTTATATTTCTTCTCTTTTCTTTGTTCAAACCAGGAGGGTACGTGTCCTCAGAAAGGAATGTGATCATGTCCTTCATCTATTCATGTGTGCTAAGAATTACCTTTTTTTCAAGTTCTACACATGGGAGATCTTCATCCAAAAATAATGAAGTCTCGAGTTCACTCTGTGCATCCTAACAAGTTGTTTGCAGAGCGTGCTACCTATAACTAGCTTTGTGGCTTTGATAGTCACATAATAATCCATAATTTTGGTCACCCATTATGCTCTCTTTTTGCTGATTTCTGCTCCCTGATGAAGTCTCTCGACACCAAAGATGAGAAACTAACACCTTGATGTGGTTTCTGGAGACCATTCTTTTGAACTTCTTGAGCGCATGCATGATGGTGTAGAACCTTTTCTTCATTGGACTGTAAATCTTAATTCATAATCCTTTAGTGTTTTATTGAATAAATCCATTGGCTTCTCGAGCCATTGTTCATTCACCTATGTCAAGACAACAACAACACTTGTATCAGTTCCATAAGCATAAAGGATGAAATCTTTGAGTAATCTGGGTTGATGAGTGTTGACATGCAAGAAATATTTGGTTTAATCTTGTGAAATATTTCTCTTCCTTATGCTATCAACTTGAAGGCTATGTCCTTCTTGAGCATAAGGGTAATGGGCCTTACCAGTCCTACAAAATTAGGAATGAATCTCCTCAAAAAGTTTATTTTTCTCAAGGATTCCAAGGCTTTCTTGTGTGTCGGTAGGGAAAGAGCCAAGATGGTTGAAATGTGCTCAGGATTAATAGTGATGCCATCCTTTGAAACCACATGACCTAGTAGCTTTCCCTACACTACAATAAAATTACACTTCTTGGGGTTAAGGGATACCCCAAACTTTCTACATCTCTTAAGGACTTTCTCCAAATGTGTCATATGATCTCCTTTGTTTTGAGAAAACAATTATGTCATCAAGGTAAACCAAGATGAACTCATTGATTTATCCTTTTAAGGAAATTTCCATGGCACGCTGAAATTTTGTGCCTTTATTTGAGAGGCCAAAGGGTTTATTTTGATATGCATATGTTCCCCACTTGATTCTAAATGCTATTTTTAATTGATCCTCTTCCTTGACCAGGATCCAATTGAATCCTGAATTTCCATCTAGCATTGAGAATCTCTGTGCACCATTCACAATCTACAAAATCTACTCCATAGAAGGCGAGAGAAAATGATCCTTTAGAGATGCCTTGTTCAAATATTTGAAATCAATTTAGAGTCTGATTTAACCATTCTTCTTGCACACTAGAACCAAATTCACAACCCAAGTAGAATACTTGATCGAAAATATTATCTTTTCCTCAATGAGTTTAGATAACTCTTTCCTCATGAGGGGATCTATCTTTGGATTGACTGGCCTCTATTTCTATCTGGACATTCTTGATACCAAGATCAAGGTCAATGGAGTGTTGAGAAACACTTGGATCAAATCCTTTGAGGTCTTCATACTCCCATGAGAAGATATCACTATATTTTTGACACAGAGAGATGAAGGCTTGTTTTTCTTTATGCGCACAAAATTTACTTGAGTAAAAACTCCTTTCGTGCTTAATAGTGATTGAGAGTAGTTTTATTGCATCTTTCACATATTTATTTATTTACCCATAAAATCATCATCATGGCTAAATATTTGTTCTAGGGTGACCAACCCTTTAGGAAACTTGTTTGTCTTTAGCTATATCACTTGTTCATTATAACTATCATCCAATTCATCTTGCATGCTTGATGAGAACTCAAATTCATTTTGTATGAACTAGATTGGACAATCTGCGTGTCATTGTTAAACACTTGAGAGCTGGTGTTATTATCGAGAATGGATGGCCTGATCACCATTTTGACATCTTATGCAATCCCTTTGAAAAAGTCTTCACTGGGAGAAGCTGTGAACCAAGCACGGTCATTTGATAAACTTGTTTGTTCATTTTGTGTGACACTACCTGTAGATTTAAAGCATCAAATATCTCAAGGAGGTCTAAAACTCTATTTTTATAATCTTTGAGAATCTTATTCTTCATCTCACATTTTTAATGACCTAGTGAATAACCAGTTATGTGTTCCCAAAGATATGCAACACCTTGATATTTTTCTTTTCAACAATAAGTAGACCATGTACCAGTACCTCATACTCAGCTACATTGTTGGAGCATGTGAACTATAGGTTGTGCGCGAAGAAGAACTTCTCATCTTTTGGAGAAATGAGAACAACACCCGCACCCATGCCATTTTTGCTTCTAGATCCATTGAAGTATAACTTCCACAGACCCACACTTTCTTTACTTTCCTTGAGAACACACGGTAGCACAACGTCTTCTTAACCAGTTATGTGTTCCCAAAGATATGCAACGCCTTGATCTTTTTATTTTCAACAATAAGTAGACCATGTACCAGAACCTCATACTCAACTACATTGTTGGAGAACATGAACTGTAGGTTTGCATGAAGAAGAACATCTCATCTTCTCGGAGAAATGAGAACAACACCCATGCCCATGCCATTTCTTCTTCTAGATCCATTGAAGTATAACTTCCATAGACCCGCGCCATTTTTTCTTCTAGATCCATTGAAGTATAACTTCCATAGACCCTTGATTTCTTTACTTTCCTTGAGCACACACGGTAGCACAATGTCTTCTTCAAGGATGAAATAAATTCCAAGTCTTGTTTCAAAATCTTCAAGCTCCTTAGAGTATGGATCAAATTTGTGGTGTCATTCGAAAATTATGTATAAAGGGTGGAACATGCTACTCTTCAAACATTGACATTTTCTCCTCTTGGATTAGGCAATTGGCTTGAAGGGAAGATAGGTCGTATGACTCAACATGATAGGAAAATATTGGTTCAACTTGTATGGTAATCCGGTACCATATCTTGTCTTGAGAAACTTATGGGATCAATCAGAAGACAAGTAACCCCCACTTTGGTAGTAAAATATCTTGATAGAAACAGGGGAAAACAATGGAGGTAGGTCAATGATTGATACATATTGAGTTATTGTGAGGCTTGGACATGTATGGAGGGTCAAATCAAGATCCCTCATGAATGCTATAGTGGTAATAGTTGAGCCATCAAGTTGTAGGACTCCTTTTGTCAAGGAGTTGTACTTAAGACCTAGGACATCAGTAATTTTCTTAAGCATGACAAAAGTGCTAGCACTGCACTGAGTCAATCATACAATTATGGACCTGGTGTTTTCCTATGATCAAGGACATGTAGAAAGGTGGGGTTTTAAAAACCTTACTTAATTTCTTCTCATCTTCTTGAAAGATGTTGAAAACGGTGCACATATTTTGAACAATGGATCAATGCACCGAAGTTGAGCTAGGGCTTCATGTAACATGCTACACCGAGATGGAATGGTCATGGCATCCGACATCGTGACATTTCTATTTTTCTTCTTCATTTGGTCCACAATGTTGAATGGAAGACCCACTAACTTTTACATTTTGGGTACAATAACATCTCTTCTTGATTGTTTAGGCGTAGAGGAAGGGGCCTTATTTGGTGTAGAATATTGACCTACCAAAGGAGGGGCACACGATGATTCAAAAGGAGAATTTTATGGAACCTCACGCACAGGATCCTGTTCTCCTTTACATTAAGATGCCTTAGCTGCATCATTTTTCTTTAGAGGATCAACTTGTGTTGTGGGAATTATGACTTGTATGCTAGACTCAAGCATTCTTTTCTTGTACCTTATGTTATTAGCAACCTGGGTACGTAGTCTATTTGCATCCTCTACAGCTTGATTGATTGCAAAGAAGTCCTCGGGGACAAATAATATCAAGTTGGACTCAGAAGGTGCTTTTGAATTCTCTTGAATTTTGGGCTCGCTCTTACTAATGGAAGGCTCACAGTTAGAGGAAACTTGGATCATGTAGGCTTGTGCGTGTGTAGCATTAGCATATTAATATTGACTATGAGGAATATTACAAGGAAAACACCTTTCAAACTCTTGCACTATATTGTTTTGAATATGGAAAAGTGCTTGGCTTTTGTTGGGCCTTGGAAGAGGTTATTCTAGAGGAACTACTTGCAAGGGTAGATGCATGTTAGCAGGCCATCTGTTGCTTTACTGGTTCTACCCATATCTCTATTTTCCATATTGATTCTTCCAGAGATGATTTTTTTGATTATGTGCTTGATTAGAATTATTTCGGAAGGCCTACGCATGCTAATTTTCCAAGGATATGATTTTATTGGACAATTTTCTAATCAGGGCCTTCATCTCTTCTTCTTCTTTCTATTGCGTGTGAGATTAGGATGTAGATGTAACTAGTTACATGCTCTACATCGTGACATGAGCAAAAAAAAAGGTTGGGTGCCAAAGACATTTCAAAGAATAAGGGCACGAGCGGTCTAGGAGCTAACTTTCCTTCTTGGATAAGACTATTCTCTACCCTTATTGCAATGTTGTATGTGGAAGGTAAGGTTCTTCCTCCCATGGATTGAATCATGACTGAGATGTCACTATTCAAAGCCCTTAAATAATATAGGAAAACATGTTGGGCTATAGGCCTTACAACTTGAGGAATTTTGTCCCAAGTATTCTAAAATATGATACTCAAATCAGTCATTTTATCGTTGGGTGACCTCTTTTTGTATTTAATTGTTCCACCAAAGACATGTGATCTGAATTATCTTCAAAATAATTGCATAGAGTTGTTCCAAGCTCATCCTAGGTGGCAATAGATGCAAGTCTCAGGCCATAATACCATTGGAGCACTTTGCCTTTGAATGAGACTATGAACAACTTAATAGCTACATCATCATGTGTGATTAGGTAAATAGAGCATACATTTTCTACTTATTAAATATGCTCGACATGGATACCTTGATTCTCTCCCATGAAGTATGTAATTATCTTGAGCACGATCATTGGGCATATCATGTTGTGCATTGAGATTGAGAGGGATTCCATTAGTGAAGCTAGAAAAGTTCCTTGGAGGAGGTGGTGGTGAAGAGCCATGGCAAGGAACGCAAGTATATTATGAGGAGGAGTGGAATGTGCATGACACACTAGAGATGGAGATACATGCGTAAGCATTCTCGGTATGTACTCTCCTCATAGATAGTTAGAGATACTTGAAAGATGCTTCAATTATTACACTCTATCTAGATGCACTCTTCTCATAAAAAGTGCTCTAGCTACTAGAATAATAGATCTGAGTGTTGGGAGTCACCATATGTGTTGAAATAAGCCTCCAAAGGATGGGAATCACTAAGTCACACACTAGAACTTAGAACTTGTGAAATTTAGGCTTTCAATGTTGGTGCCACCGGGTGTGCCGAAACTATTCGTTGTTCAAACTTGTACTTGTGTGTCTCATATCGAAGGAAATGAGTTGTTTGAGTCAATAATGGTATTGTCTCCAAGTTATGGGACCTTGCGCACTTGAGATAGACCTCTAGGGAAGGCCAATTTTTCTACTTCTATTGCTGCTACTACTCCTAATGCTAAAAATAAAACCTAAGCTAACAATTCCAAGGGACTAGGGATAGAAGGATAATAGAATGGAAAACTAAACAAAGGGAGGATATATCACCGAGAAAAGAGGGATGAACACTATCTATTCCGAGAAAAACTAAGGGAAAGGTGTTAAGGGAGGCTAGGCACACATAACAAAGAGACTAGAACACATTTACACGATTGATTTCATGAAACATAACATTAAAATGGAGCTACAAGATATTTAAAATGACACAACAATCACATAATTCAAGAGAGAGGAAAGAAAGAAGAATAAAAATAGGTTAAGGCAAAAGGATAACCACAAAACAATTATTTTATTACTTCTAGGTATGCACAATTGATTACGCTAAAAATAAAACCTAAGCTAACAATTCCAAGAGACTAGGGATAGAAGGATAATAGAATGGAAAACTAAACAAAGGGAGGATATATCACCGAAAAAGAGGGATGAACACTATCATTACGAGAAAAACTAAGGGAAAGGTGTTAAGGAGGCTAGGCACACATAACAAAGACTAGAACACATTTACACGATTGATTTCATGAAACATAACATTAAAATGGAGCTACAAGATATTTAAAATGACACATCAATCACATAATTCAAGAGAGAGGAAAGAAAGAAAAATAAAAATAGGTTAAGGCAAAAGGATAACCATAAAACAATTATTTTATTACTTCTAGGTATGCACAATTGATTACAATGGTGTCTCAAGGATGATATCTAGATACATGAACCACATCTAGAGGTTTGCGACTCAAAATGAAAAGATATGGAATCCTTAGAAAATTCTAGAAGATCAAAAATTTCCAACCCTTTACAATGACTTGAGCTCTTACATTTATAAATGAATCGAAGAGGGAAAAGAGGAGGAGGGAAATCTGATTTGAATACTCAACTATGAGAAATGAATACATGCAAATCCACCAAAGAAATTTTTCAAGTGCATTTCTCCAAGTCTGTATGGAATGTAGGAGAAGGAAGGAGGCATGATCCATATCAAATCGGGTGGTTGGAGAAATTAGATCTTCTCATTAATGGTGTGATAAATATTTTCCATCTTCTCACCTACCAAATTCGATTAAAATTTGAATTTGAATAGTCTAGGGTGTAGCCCATGTCAACAGTTTTCCAACAAGGTTGTGCATGCGAGGAAGTAAGCACTAGAGAAGAAGTTATGACTGTTAGAAGATCCACAGTGCAAACCGGGCACATAAGACACATGGCACGTGCTTTGATTGGATGAAAGATTGACTAATCGTACAAATCTATTTTGTTTTTTTTTGCCACATGTCACCCAAAAATTCATTGCAAGGATTTGATGACCTATTGAAATGCTTTGATTGGTTGAGTGTAGCATACTCAAATTCTGAAAGATGCCACGTGGCCTATAAGTGTGCGAGAAGAAGGTGTGGAGGCATACGTGTGGAAGAGTGACACACAAGAGGAAAAAAAACAAGGGAATGCGGAAAGGTAATGCACATGAGAGAAATGGGAGAATTAAATTATGAGGGAATGCATGGTTAAGGCATAATTATCACAAAATAATTTTTGGTTGTGAGGAAAGAGCACGTGGAGAATGCCAAGGACTTAGCCAATTTGGGATGCGGAGTTCAAGGTGTGTGTGAAGGAAGCATGCATTGTTGGGAAGAGGGTGAATGCATAGAAGGTGCATGCATAGGAAAATGGAACAAAGAGGAAAAGGAAAAGAATAGGTGAAGGAAAATAGGAGTGCACAATGGCACGCGAGGAATCTACAACCAAAATAATATGCCATAGGAGTAAATGAGATGCGCTCAAGTTGCAATGTAGATCCTTAGAGCTAGAATGGAATGTAAGCTACCCAAATAAATAGGGGAGTTATTTAGGATAACACCGACCTTTTTGACTAAGTGCCACATGATCACTATTTTCCCCATTCACCATGGTTGTATTAGGATGCCCCTACATAAAATTTGGATCACCTTGTGGTGCAAGAAATCCAATTTGATGATCCTTATATAATTCTTCTTCTTGATTTATTTGTGGCATAGGGAAGCTTTGTGCCACCATTTCAAATGTTGTATTTGGAGCATTAGGTTGGAGATTTAGATCTTGCATCATATTATTTTGGGACTACACTGAACTATGTCCATAGAGGTTGGAAGAACATTTGGATCAACAATGAAAATGGATTTCCTATTGTAATAACTCTTATGACTTTGAGAAAGAGGTCTATAATTGTTACATGATTAGTATTGGGGCATATAAGGAGCTTGATAGGGGTTTGATACGGTCCATTATCTTAAAATTGTTATCTTTTAGCTACACTAACTCATTTCCAAAGCTTTACAAACTCCCTTTTAGCTCATCTAACTCATTGGGATTAAGCAGTGGAAGGTTGTGCTGGTTTTTAAATAGGTAGGATAGGATATATCTCTAGAAATATGGGCATAAAAGGTCTAGGGGCCGATTTTCCCACTTGAATAAGGTTGTTTTCTAACCTTATTACTACATGAAAGACAATAGGGAGTGTAACACAACCAATATAATAGATCATCACTACAATGACACTATTTAATGCTCGTAAGTAATATAAAATGAATTATCACCGATGGTTTAGTGGCTTGTGGTATCCTTTCCCATGTTCGTGTAAATCTTAGGTTCAATTTTTTTCATAAACTCCTGAGGTTCTCCCTTAATAGTGGCAAGTTTCTCAGTGAGTGATAAGTGATTTGATTTATCCTTAAATTGTTTACAAAGGGTTGTACCCAATTGATCCCAAGTGGTAATAGATCCTATTGGAAAATTTCTATACCATTGGAGGGCTTGACCTTTGAAGGATGCAACAAATAATCTCAAAGAAACATTTTCATGGGTAACATTGTGAACAAAAATATCTCTAATATGCTCAATGGGGGTGGTTTGATCCTCACCATTGAAATAAGGGATAATTTTCAAAGTAGTGGGTGGTATGTCATTAAATATAGAAATTTATAAGGGACTACCACCCGTAAAAGTCACAAAAGGTTGATTTCTAGCCATGGAAAAATAGGAATTTGAATGAAAAATTCTGAGTTGGGGTAGAAGTGTTAGGTCTGCTATAAGGTGTAGTATTCACAATCTTCTCCTTCTAACATAATTAAAAATATAGAAGGAATACCTCTTAATGATGACCTTGTGGTCACTTTAGGCATAGAACATGAACCGATCCATAATCAATTTCTCATAACAATAGTAAATCTTCACTAGATCAATGCTTTGATATATCAAAATATTTGTTCAAAATAGTATCCACGGCAAGGATTGGGTATTGAATGAGTGGTTCTGGATGATTATAACTCTAAAATATGCATTTATATCTTCCTGTGTGTTGATTACTTCAGAAACTCAGTTTGGTTCTTTGAATGGGAGAAAATCTTCTTTTAGAAAAATATCTTCATTTGAATGTTGATATAAAACTAATTTCTTGTCCTTGCTCCCACTAGGCCTGCCATATTTTTTATTAGTCCAAAGACCACCCTAAGTTAAAGAAGTGCAAGCAATCCTTCTCTTTAGTTGATACAATGGGATCTTCTCTAAGTGTGGGTGACTTAATGTTGAAAAGAACCTCTAGAGAGGGTTGGTTCCCTGGATCAATCACCTAAACTAGTTCTCTTGTTGGGGATGAGGGAGAGAAATAACATAAAATTATAGAAAGCATGTAAAATTAGGTGATACACTAAATGTTTTGGAGACCTATGACTGCACAAGACACACTATTTGAATCTTTAAGACCTAAAAACTTCACTTCATTTTTGGTTTGATTTACTTTAACACAAGGACTTCAAAAATCCACGCACAAGCTATCAATCTACCATGGGAGGGTAGATATGAGGTCATTTCCACTTCCAAACTGATTAACAAACTAAATATGCACTTAAAATGATATGTGAAAGCTTCAAAAATATTAATGGAGGTGATGAGATTCATAAACATGCAAAGGAAATAATGCATTCACTTAAACATACCAATGAACTCGTTATAACACACTTCAATTTAACTTGCATATGGAGGAATTCGGTATTTTATTGCATCAAATAGGTGGTGGAGTAAAATTTTTGCATAGCCTTGGTATGTCAAAATCAGAGCCCCCCAATAATTTAAAAGTATGGGTACATATAGAAAAGAGAAGGGAAAATTAAGAGGAAAATTGGGCCGAACCGCTCAACACTTCAATTCACCATAGTTTTTTTCCTAAAATTGTTGGTGTGTATTATTCTCCACATCATTAGGTGAGTCATATCACTTAGGTGAGATCGTAGGTCCATGTGTCATTTAGGGGTCATTATGAGATTCTCTTACACGTCAACTGCGTCATATGCATCATTGGGAGTTACACTTCTATTTTGGGAATGTAACTCCCCTTTCTACTCGAGTTGTCATGATTACATCAGCAGGGGTTACTCAAGACCTTCTATATGTACAACCCATTTGATCTATGAGATAGAGGAGAGTTTTATGGCTTAACCAGGTTCTGCCCGTGTTTCAAATCTTTGCATGCACATTCGGTTGATGCTCGATCCTCCCAAGATCTCTTCACGCTGTGTTCACACGTGCATCGCAATGTGCACATCATCCCTTGTGATCCTCACTTGTACGTTTTAAACCATCTTTCATGGTATCAGAGTGGATCTTGTGGATCTGTGCACTCCTCGGTGTTGCTCGTGTTTTTCCGGCTTCTGGCGTGATATCCAATTCTCTTTGCATGTGTCGTAATGGATATTCCATTTGTGCTCTCCTTGCACCGATTTTGGGGTTCATACCTCTAGGTTTTCTTGCTCGTGTTCATGGGTTTCACCTTCTTGTTTAGGTTTGTTCATGTTTGTGGTTTTTCAAGTTTTCGGCCTTACATGTTAAGGCGTGTTCCATTGCTTTGGTGAACCGTTTGTTATATGCGTGGGTTTTATTGTTCCTACTCAGCCTTTAACTCATTACTTGGTTGAACGTATTGGTCGGGATCTATTCATCAGGTGTTGAATGGTTGGATCATACCTTGTGCATCATGGGCTCAAATTGGTTGCTTCGGCCCCTACCGAACTCCCTTCTTTGTGCATGGTGTGGTTCTGCCTTCCCTTATTCCTCTCGGTGCTTTGGATTCTCTAACTCAGTAGGCTCAACTCAAGCTCATGGCACCTGGTTCGAGACGATGTGTTTTCTCTTGCTTGTGTTTTTCGGGCTCCTCTGGTTTGCTTCCACTCCAAAAACCAAACCTCTCCAACTTACATGAGATGTTTCAACTCGCCCCAACGAGTCAAACAACCACCAACACCTTGTTTCTCTCCTCCGTGATGCTTGGACTGCTGGTTTGTTGGTCTGTTGGACGTGGGAACAACCATTCGTGGTCCACTCACTGCTTCATTGCCGGTCATCTCCTCATTCAACATTTCTCCTATCTCTCGGCCCTCCTTCCAATGGCTCCATGACTTGTAACTTGGTTATGCATGGTCAAACCATTACCACAACACATGACACGTCTCCTCTAGCTCCTTGTGCAAACCTACAAAGACCCAAACGAGATCACTTGCCACCACATGATCATTCCAAACGTGGCTCCCCTCCTTTCCACCTTCTTTTTTTAATGTTTTAAGGTGTTAAAAAAACATTCAGTTTTGGCATTGTAACATTTTAAAAATTTGGGTATTTTGGCTTGTCTTATTAACCCTCCTACGAGCGTCGAAGACGGAGGGCGAGGTCTGGGCTTGGCAGGAGGCTAATCCCCCTCATAAGAAAAAAAAAACCCTTGCTAAAATTTTATATCATTTCCAACAATTAGTCACATGATACCCTTTGCACTCATTTTGAGCGCTTTTTAAATCCGTTTGCAAGGCCTATTGGTTTTTTCCATCAGTTGCGGGAATCATAATAATGTCATAAATTTTGACTCGTAACTCATTTTTGAGCGCTTCCTTGGTCAAAGTTACACAATTTATCACACTTTACATGATGGCATAGTCAATTTTGTAAACAAACTACTTTATAAAGTGCAACATTCTAGGGGGGTTGACTAGTACTCTTGGGTTTTCACACATAGACGCATTATCGGCCTAGTTTGACATCTTGCTCTTGTGCACCTTGCACTTTTCATTTTTCATCATGGAGAGTGCTCTTTCTAGACTTGAGCATCATAGGATTTCCTTATAGCCTCCACCACTTCTCACTAGGAGAGGGAACTATTTAGCTTGGCGTGCTTCCATGGAATGTTACTTCACCCATGAGGGTCTTTTACCCTTCTTGCTTGGGCTAGTTCCTGCACCCATTGATCTTCATCATCTGGAGGACTTTCTTGACACCTTTGACCATGTATTTGGTCACATGATGATGCATGTCTCCCGATCTCTCTAGTTTCACGTGGCGCGACTCGAGATCCACCTCACCGTGTCTGTAGCATTCTTCAGTCCCTCTATGGAGACCCTTGACATACTACCACCATTATTGCTGCTCTTTGATTCATTTGTCTCCTCTATTTCTTCATGTGATGACAGCCCACCGACACATGCTCATTCTACTTCGATGATGTGGATTATGTACCCGGTTCGATGTCAAGAGCACTACAAAGGACTTCTCTCCTCTTTCTCTCACTATTCTAGAGAGTGTTGACACATCCCACATCTCATCAAATATCGAGTAGTCTCATACTCAGTCTCACACTTTGTCATTACACCATCCTCCCTTCCACTTCCAGTGTGCGAGGCCCCTTTCACTCTACCTTCATTAGATGATTCATACCTATCCGACATCGCTCTTCTATTTGTTTGAGCCCCCTCATTGGGGCGAGTATCTATTTGACCTTAGTCGTATTTTTTTGCGAGAGTCTACTTGTGATGCAATACAGTCCCTCATCCATCTACGGTGTTTCGAGAGGAGTTCATAATCTCAGTTGTTGGGAGTGCCCCTTCTGGGAATCATGTCACTTCCACATTTCCAGAGACCTTCATTGATCTACCCTCAGCTGTGGATCCCTTTTCTGTTGTGGAGGATGTTTTTTTCCCTTCACATCACTTGGACATCCTTTCTACGGGTGTTCCTCTTTTTCACTCTGGCAGCCTCTACGCACGTGGCATTACCTTCATTTCTTGGCACTCACTCACTAGACCTATGTCACACTTCCGTGCACTAGACTCGAGTTATTCATGTTTCGCCTTCGCCATTTGCGGAGTGGGCAGACTTCTAGCATGTCATTTCTGTCCTTCCTAAGGGCAGGCACACAGTTCATTGTGGGTGGCTCTTCTTCAGTCCAGAGGTAGAGGATCTTGTCATCGACATTCTTCTGGGAGACTTCCTAGAGTTGCAGAGTTCAGATCCGTCCATGGCATCTTCTGCATTCCTCTCATCTCCCTCTTCTTCTCTCTTCTTCTTCTTTTCCGAGAGATTGCCTCCTTGTACATGGGTACCCTTTCAGGCTCGTCTATGGTGGGACCCATATTTGGCATCTTTCTTAGATTAGAGAGTGTGTTTTTCTCTTATGGTGGATGTTTTTCCCACTGGGTTTTCCTTCACTACTTGGGATCTTTTTCTTGTACATGGGTACCTCATTAGGCTTTGTGTTGGGACCCATTTCTCATTTCTAACTTGCCGCCTCATCCTAAGTTACGATGAAGGGGGTGTTGGTGTGTATTATTTTCCACATCATTAGGTGAGTCATCTCACTTAGGTGAGATCATAGGTCCATGTTTCATTTAGGGGTCATTATGATATTCTCTTATGCATCAGTGCATCATATGCATCATTGGGAGTTACACTTCTATTATGAGAATGTAAGTCCCCCTCTCTACTTGAGTTGTCATGATTGCAGCACTGGGGGTTACTCAGCACCTCCTATATGTACAGCCCATTTGATCTATGAGATAGAGGAGAGTTTTATGGCTTAACCAGGTTCTGCCCATGTTTCAAATCTTTACATGCACATTTGGTTGATGCTTGCTCCTCCTGAGATCTCTTCATGTTTCCGTTCGTATGTCCATTGATGTGCACGTCGTCCCTCATGATCCTTGCTTATAGGTTTTAAACCATCTTTCAAAAATATAGTGTGACTAAATTCCCTCCCTTTATTGAACACTTCAACTATTATTTGGAACTTTAGTTGGGCTAGTTGGTGATAAATCCAATGCTAGATATTATTTGCACAATTCGATCCTTTTGAATTAAATTACAACTTTTAAATAATAATTACAAGATTATTATCATGCATATGCTTTTCAAAGGGAAAATAACGAGTTTGTATGGTCTTTAACTCCTTGTTGACTTGGTCAACCCTTTCCTTTCCAAAAATTAAGGAAATTGTTCCAATCCTTAGCGAAAATTAAAGTAATAATTCTCTCCTTTTTGGTTTTGGGAACTCATGAACTATTCATCACCACCCCACATTGCAAGTTTTATAATAATTAAAATTATTAATAAAGATCCCACCTACGTGGGCATGGGCAAGGATGATTAAGGTTTTAAAGAGATAAGTGATTTTAACCACTATCAAATTTGATCGTGGTTAAAATACACTTGGTTGACCTCCTAAGATTAGGGTTGAAACCCTAAACTAATTTCATTTTGCATTGTGCATTCATGGTGTGGAAGCTTTGCCACTTGGGGAGACCCTAGGAAATTTTTGTTGGCCACCATAGATAAAGAAATAGATCTCTTGTTTTGATGTTATAATTGCATTTCTCATGCCATTTATGGAGCCTTGTCATCATTGTAGTGTGGGGTTTTCCATTTTCATCATCTTCTCTATATTTTACTATCTTGGAATGCCATGGTTATGTTCTCTAATTGAGTGTATTTATTTTTAGCTACCATTTACTTAGTTGCCATTCCTTTTTGCAATGCCATTATTTTTTTCTTGAGCTCTAGTTTTGTTTCTACAAGCTTGACCCTTTCTTTAGTTCAAGTTGTGTATTCTATATCCATTTTATTGGTTTATTTGTTAAGATCAGCCATACATTCTCTTTGAGGGCGAGTTATGTTTGATTCATAACTCAAACTTACTTTTTTCTTGAGGACTTTCCGGTGTTTAATCTAGTTCGAACCGATTTCACTTTTACCTCAAGAATTAGCTTGTATTTTTAGAGTTCCCCATGTTTTTCATGCTTGAGATGGGTTTTGGTTTGCTCATTGTGTCACTTCTTAAGCTCATCTGATTTTTTCCCACCTTGTAGTTGTGTTCAGCTCAACGTGTTCTATGCCCTCATCTCAACCATGTTCTTAGTAAACTTTTCTTTGTGGGGTTTATTCACTAGCTTTTCATTCTCTATCTTGAGCTCGAGTTACAACACAAACCCGTTATGTTCAAATCCATAGAATATTGTGTTACTCTCTCATCTTAGCCTTGTTGTTAAAGGTAAGCATGTATTTCATTTGTTCTAGCTTGTTGGTACTTGGGAAAATTGGGGTTTTGGAAAAAACACACACCCAAATTTTAAAATTGATAGTGGAACTTTACTCTCATAAGCACACCTTGACATGTATACTTTGAAGCACGTTTTTCTTAAAACCTTGATGAAACTGAAAATTTCACATATTTTACAAAATGTATGGAAAACATTTTCTTGATCTTGTTGTGATTTTTTTAGCATTTTTCTTCATTTTCAGTCGATGGGTACCTTGAAATTTTGGAGATTTTTTGAAAAAACACATCCATATTTTAAATTAATGATTGAAAAAATTATTTTATTCTATGCAAAACTGAAATTCATTTTTAGATATGAAGATTTGCATTTACGGAAACTCAAAATCTGAAAATTTGAATCGTTTGCAAATGTATGGCTGTTATGAGGGTTTGTTAAACGCTATTTTCCTCTCGGTTGGATGATGGCCATTGTTGAATCTTTATTATGAAACTCTGTTTTTGTTATTGCTATTAAAAATTTACAATTTTGAGCTCTTTAAAGTTGAAATAATTTCAAAAATCTTTACTTTTCACATTCATATTTAGAAGAGAAATTATGCAATTTGTTCGGATTTATCCTTTGTGTAGAAAAGAAGAAATAAAACTAGTTGTTTTTGTTTTCTCATTGGCAATGTTGTACTATGTTTGAACATGAATAAAATAATGGAAATAAGAAACTTTGTTTTTATCGTTCTTGACACTTCAAATCTTTTCATTTTTAGTGTCTTGAATGTGATGCTCCTTCATTGTTACAATACTTGTTCATTAAGCTTGCAAAATATAGAAAAAGTACTCCTAAATGATGCATATACAACTAAAAATGAATAATACTCAATTTTTATTTGTACTCTATTTTCTCTTTATCTTGATGCAATGCTTTCCATGCACAACCATTAAAGAGAAACTGTAATCATTTATGCATTTTTTTCCTGTAGATGTATTCTTTAAGAGTATTGAAACAAAAATTTCCTTCTTCTAGTGCTTTCTTTTCTGATAAAGAACACAAATACATTTTTAGGTAAAAATATAACGAAGCTTAAGGAACACTTAGTTCTAATAACTATTCATTTTCTCTCTTTTAGGTGCACCGAGCAACAACATGGAACAACCTACAACAACAACATCAAGTAAGGGGATTCATCTTTCAGGAAATGATGGGTCCCCTTCTCTTCCTTATGTTTTTAGTTTCACATATATATGTATTCTTTTCTTCCATAGTTATATCCCACATTTTGTGAGGGGAACTTGTGCGAATTTCCTTATCAATATTCACAATTGGTTTATGTAATGATTTTTCTGCTACTTCCTTTACATTGATTTTAATTGCATAACCGAATGAACATCTGAAAAATCAATTGTTTAATACACTTATATATAATAATAAGGAATTAACAACAAATTACTTGTACCTTTTCTGATCATCTGAAACTAAGGATAATGAATGAATGATCAATCCTAAAGCTACAATCTACTTCCATAATAATTTTTAAAACTGAAACTTAGTTCCTTGTTGGTTCCATTTTTTCCATTTCGATGTAAGGTTTCATTTTTTCTACATCGGGACCTTGCAAAAGTCCACAATGGTTGATGCATGATTCGGTGAAGACAAAAAAACTTGAATAACATCCTATATCGGGAATATGAACTCTATAACTTGATTCCCATTCATTTTTATGTATGTTCATTTTCCCATTCATCGAAAATAAGGAACCTAAAATTTTCATATACCCCTCCATTATGACGACCAAAAATGGTCAACAATACTATTTGGTGAAGGATGGTAAGAGCTACATCATTTCAGCCTACAAGGGAGATTTGAAGATATCTTTGATAAGTTCCTTTGAAGCTAAGAATCTTATTAATGCTAATGGGAAATTTTACTTGCTCCTTTAGAGAGATATTTAGAAAGAGAAAGTTGTTGCATCTAAAACCACTCGTAGTATGTTTACTAAAAAGAGAAGAATCATATAAGAGAGTTAATATATAATTTAAAGGAATTCTTCCAATATCCTAAAGGGATAACCCCGTTAGGCCTATTGATCATGAGATACAAGATTCTACATGATAGTTAACTTCTAAAGCTTGGTTTGTATATGCATTCCTTGAAGGATGCCAATGAGGTAAAATAATCATTACAATCTTAGACTAAGTAAGGTATAATCCATCCTATAACTTCTCCATGTGGTTCTCCAATTGTTTTATTGCCAAAAAATATGGTTCATGGAGTATGTGTGTTGATTATAGAGCATTAAACAAAATAACCATCAATAATAGGTACCCTCTTCCTTGAATTGATGATTTATTGGATCAATTACAACATGCTAAATATTTTACTAAGATTGATTTGAAATATGGGTATCACCAAGTATGGATTAAGGAAGAGGACATTTAGAAAGTAACATTCAAGATAAGGAAAGGGTTGTATGAATGGTTGGTCTTACTAGTCACACTATGTGTGTGCTAGATACCTTCATGATGTTTATGAATGAGGCCATTAATTGATTCCTTTTTCATTGTGTATTTGGATGAAATTATTTTTTTAATCGATTTTTTTATGAGATCACATTAACCATTTGCATTAATTTTTTCAATCTTTTAAGGAGAATCAATTAATGTTGAATGAGAAAAAGTGTGACTTTTCTCAAAAGTCTCTTGTCTTCTTGGGGTATGTGTTTGGAGATGGAGAATTGAGAATTGATCGACTAAAATAGAGACAATTTTGGATTGGCCTATACCTTCTCATTTTTCCAAGACAAGGATTTTTATTGGTACAACTCGGTATTTAAGGAAGTTTGTCAAGAAATTATCTTCCATAGAAATACATGTACATTCTGTGATAGTAGGTGGTAAGGTTTTTATTTTGGGTAAGAAGTAACAAGATGCATTTAAGACATTTAAACACAAGATTATTCATGATCCAATTTTAGATTTTCCTAACTTACAACTTCCTTTTGAAGTACAAACATATGCTAGTGACTATGCTACGGGGTTTTCGTACTTTAAGGAGGTAGGTTTGTATGTTACCATTTTTAATTATTTCATGGTACAATTCTAAATTAGTATATGTATGATAATAATTTGTATGCTCTTGTTCAAGCAAAATAAGAAATGGAAGCAACCGTCTGAAAGAAAACTATCATACACATGAATCATCAACCACTTCAATATTTATAATCTCAAAATAAAATTCAACAATCTAAACACTATAAATGGATGGGTTTCTTGCAGTAGTTAGATTTGATCATAAACTATAAGAAATGTGTGACTAAAAAATTAGTTGATATGTTGTCTATGCCTCCTTTGATTTCAACTATAGAAACATTAACTCTTATTGAACCTTTTGTATGTGAAGCATATAAGGAAGGTTATGATCAAGATCTAGATTTTGGAGAGATATTCCAATGGAAGCCTTCAAATGAGGGATTTGAGATTAAAGGAAAATAATACCCGTAGGATGGGATTCTCTACAAAAATGAGAAACTTCATGTGCTTAAGGGGGAAAGATTATATTTGATGAGATAAGCACACATTTCTAAGGTTTTTGGTCACTTTGGTGTGACAAAACTATTTCATACTTACAAAGGTGTGTTTATAATACAAATATGCTAGTAGATGTTGCTAAATTTATTAGAGGATGTGTTTTATGTAGTACAATCAAGCTTAATAATAGAAATTTGGGTTTGTACATGCCATTATAGGTTCCATCTAGGCCATGGAAAATTATCTCCATGGTTTTTGTCATGGTTTTCCTATTTCCAAAAAAGGATATGATTGTTTTTTTGTGGTTTTGGACCAGTTCAGTAAAATGTGTATTCTTACTCCTTGCAATACAATTCTCAAATCTAGTGATGCGAGATGAGTTATTTTTATAATGTGTGGGTTTATTTTAGTTTGTCCAACTCTATTGTTTTATATATAGACTCATGGTTCATCATTAAGTTTTGGTCTACTTTGTGGGAGAAGATAAATACCAAGCCAAAGAGGCCTACAAATTTTCACCCACAAACAGATGCGTAGACTAAAGTAGTAAATTGAACATTGGTTTAGCTCTTGCATGGGGTACAACATGAAACATCCTTAGACTTGGGATGATAATTTGGTGTATATCCAACATTCTTATAACATGGCAGTTCATGTTTATACTAGTAAGACTCCTTTTGAAACTTGTTTTTGTTATTTTCCTAAGAGTGCATTTGATGGTGTTTTGAGACTACTATGCGGAGAAATGGTAGAGTGGATTCAGAGGTCCATAAAGGTGAGAAGATCATTGAGAAGATTCAACATGAGATACACCTTTAAGTACATGAGAGGTTGAAAAATTTACATGCTAAGTACAAAGAAAGGAATGATCAACATAAAATTGAGCATTCTTTCCTTTTTGGTGAAAGGGTATGTATGTAATTGAGTAGAGAGAGAATCCAAGGTAAAGCTAAGAAACTCAAACCTCTTAGATATGGGCCATTTGAAATTATAAAACAAGTTGGTAAGAATGAATTTCAGTTGGATTTGCCTCCTTATATGAGAATATATTCAATTGTTAATGTTGAAAACTTACATCTCTTTGAGCCCTTTATGCTAGGTCATGAATAAGAAGGGTTGTTGCTGCCATCCATTGAGGATATTAGTTTGGATAGGCAATTGGAATTGGAGGATGATGTAATATTCCAGCGAAAAGAGAGGAAAACACAACGAGGAGTACAAGGTCGGTGGTTTATTGGGTCAAAAGGTCAAATTTTGAACAATGATAAGTGGCATTCCAAAGAAGATGAGGGAATAAATTTCCTCACCTCTTTAGTTCTTGAATATTTTAGGGGCTTAAAAGCCTCAAATTAGGGAGGCATGATCCAATAATATATTTGAAAGTACCCAATTTATGTAGTTATCTATATTAACTTATTTACTTAATATCTCATATAATTGTAACATAAAAATGGTTGAGTTAGTTTGAAGGTGATCAAAACAAGTTCAAATGATAAGTCCAGAGAGTTATCTTCTTAGAAGTAAGTTTGAAAATAGTTACATGGAAGCTACACAATAGTTAAATGACACTTTTATAGAAGTTTAAAAAATGTGAAGGTGAACAATTGCAAAATGTTTACCCTTCCTAATTAGTTTAGAAATCACATTTAGATAAAAAATTTATGAAAAGAAAATAATGTTAAGTCTTGTATAAAATGGGTTATTTTGGGACTCATCACTAATTCACTATTTTCTTGGAAAAGACATATGGGAGAAATAAAATCGTGTCTTTATTAGTTAGAAAAAATATGCCAAGACATTTCTTAAGTGATTTTGGATGATGGACTGCAATCCTACCGATACACTCATAAAGACAAGGATTTACTTGTTTCAAACATATCCATCACTGCAAGTAGATTATAGAACAAAAATTTCAGGCTTTAATATCATCTACTCTCAATCTTAACATAATTTTCTAATTCAACAAAAAAGAGTACTTACTGCCATATCACCTTAACATGAGGCTAAAGTGCTCACTTGATGCATAATGAGAGATTGTCAATCTCCTTGTTATAACATTAAACCATGAAGATATAAAATTTATGGCAATTTTACTCAAATGCTAACATTTTATAAAAGATAAAACATAACTAAAAAAACACATAACAAGACTCTCCATTCTTATGCAAAGATATATCCATCTCGATCAAATGCTCATGTAATATATTATATTCATGCACATATTCATTAAATTTTACACATTACAAAATCTTCAAACCCTTTACAACACAAATATTCAAAATTATAAATTCCCCAAAAGTATGACACCTCAAATTATTTTGTAAACCTATATTTCAAATCAAAAGATCATGAGGTCTATTTATATTATTCATTTTCCTCTCTTTCCCACAAATTCTTACCAAACTAGGTGCAACTATCATACTTATAGAATTTTCTATAATATATTTTCAATCCGCTTATGTTCATTTTCACTTACTCAAACCTAGATCATCAATGAACCCTCAAATGTAAACACTACCTATCACTCCACATGTAGTTCCTTTCATATTTCTCTTTTGTATGGAACCTTCTTGAAAGCCTCCTTTCCTCTTGCATAGGGCTTCCATTACTTCTTCTCTCTCTATGTGTGTGTTGAACCTTGCATAGATCCACACATAGCCACTTTAAAAGTCCTATCTTTGGCTTATACAACCCTATCTTAAATAAGAACCTAAGAATTATATTCCATTGAACAAGTACCCACATTTGATTTTGCAAAATATAGAAATACTAAAGAGTAAAATGATGATAAATTTGATGAAATTAATGAGAATCATACTATTAAAAATATAACTTCACTCCAAGAGGTACATGACTAGATATATGGATGAGATCAATATATTTGGTATTGGTGATTTTTATATGAAGATTAAAAACAACCAATGAAAAATAATGTTTTATAATAAATCATAGTTGAAAAATTTCATTCTTATTCAAACCAAGTTTCAAAATAAAAGTTTTGGTATATATTAAAACACAAACAAACCTTCACTTCATCCTCTTATTCAGCATAAAGATTACACATATATAGGAAGAGGTTATCTTTAAACTAAGGGGTCCTATTATATCTCCATAAACTACTCAAAATAAAATTAGGTGGATTGTTTCAACCACCACAACAATATTATTCTATCTACACATGTAGCACTAAACATAATACTAACAAATATATGAATTATAAATGGTAATACCTAACATGGAACTCTCTTTGTCCATACACCACATGTGGATTTGTGGTTTTCTAATAGTCGGCATGCTGCATATGGAACCATTTATATTTGTATGGTGAGAGACTATGATCCAACTACTCATTACAACAATATTTTAGGTAAGCAAAAAAATCTGAGAAAGCCATAGGGGAAAGTAATGTAAGAGTCAATGCAAACTATAGTTAGGTTGATCTCTTTCGTACTATATTATCTCTTTCTTACAACTTTTAAGAATCTAGTTGGACTTCATATTCCATATTTTTGATACGCTTTCAAATCTAAATCATTTGAATTGGACATGTTTCTTCTATGCTCTTTCAATGGCCTATATTGTTTTTACATTTTTCATATGATTTAATTTTTTGACATGGTTTCCATATGCAAACATTATTTCCATGCTCTAAATGTGTCTTGAGTTCCTAATTTCATTATTATGCTCCTAATGTGATTTCATAACCTTATGTATGTTATGTGTTCCTAATGTGATTTTACCACCTAATCATTATATAAATGCTACTCGCTTGATGTAATTTCATTGCAAGTAATGTGTTTCCTATATGAGTAACTCAATTCTAGGGATTGATGTGTTTTCATATTCATTTTTATGCTTACATGTATTTAAGTTCACAAAGTATATTATTTATAACAAAAGTGGGATTTATTATGGATGTATATGTTCCTCTAAGTTCATTCTTATTAGATCTCTCCAATCATGTGAATTTTGAAGACTACACACCAAGTTTTACATTAATTCTTCGAAAAAGAAGCCATTGGAATGTAATGTTTTATTACTATAAATTTAAGTGATCCAATGAATGCTAAAAAAATTCTTCAATTGTCTAAATGCTCAACACTTTCCTCGTCTAACTTTCATTCGAAAATTTCTAGAATTTGTTGATAATAATTCATACTTAGATCTAAGATGTCGATTCCCAAATGAGCTAGGATGCTTGTATATAATCTAGATACGCTTAAAAATCAAATTAGGATCTTATTGGCCCATAATTTGACTTGCAATAGTTAGAAAAAGTGAAAAATATGGAATACATATAAAATATGGTAAAAGATAAAAGGGTCCCATGAAAACCCACTAGTATCATGCACTCTATGTTCTTAGCATACTAGAGACAAATAATACATGTGTTGGACATGGGAATTAAAAACAAGAGGAAAAGGTTGAATGTGATGGAATATTATCAAGTGACATGTAGAAGTGAACTAACATAGACCACCATAAGTCAAAAGATTGCACTAATAAAAGTATAATTCAATATAACAATCAAGAAACACAAAAAAACTCTAAAAACATGTAATAAAACAATAAACACCCATATTATTTTTGAATACCTATATATGAATAGCCCTTTATGGTCAAAGAAATGCACCCAAAACAAGAATGTTGTGAAAAATTCTCCTCCCAAAATCAATCAACATTCCTCCACAATTGTGCCTAAATATCACATATGCTTGCATAGTCAATATTTTGACTATAAAGTCAAAGTTTTAAGAAATTTTTCTAAAATTTATTATATTGTTGTGGTAGGTTGTGCAACTTGCAAGCCAAGGGTCCAAGATTCAAGTTTTGTTGTCTTTAGTTATAATATTTACAAAAGTACGTAATATATAGGCTCTTCCTTCCTCCACATCATGACGATTCTTCATCCTCTTATAATTATGGGGTATTGTGACCAGGATTGGTGCACTCATGAATGTCAGTCCGGTAGAGACTGTGGACATTCCCAAGATCAACACTAACAGATTACCAACAATGACCTATCTGCAATAAGCTTGCTTTGTAACCAGGCACACATAAATGTTCTACTTTAAAGCCTTTGGAATATTTCTACTTTGATATTTCAACATGTGTCACTCTCCACTTTAACAGTGTGCTCAGTTGACTTCTCTTCATGATGAAGGATTTGGCTGGAGGCATCCACATTTGTATCTGCATCTGCATCTGCATCTGCATCTTTTAATTGTACTTTTCCCCACAACACAGCATATAGACCTGCAACTATCACAACCCCTCCCACCACGCTGCAATTGCATTGCATTGCATTAACAACATAGAATTTCATTTCTAATAATATAATGCATTAACAAGAAGAGTATAGTAGAGCGAGTCACCTTCCCAAGTAAATGTTTTCTGAAAGAATAAGAGATCCCATGATAGCCACAATTATCATAGTAAGTGGACTGAATGCAGTGACAAATACAGGCCCTTTCAAGTGCATGCACAAACCTTGCACGTAATATGCAATCCCTGAAGCAATAACTCCCTGACCAATAGCTAGTATGGTCTTACTTACATGAAACTAAAATGTAAATAAATGCATATAAGCTATGAGGCTTTTAGTCTAAACATCATATATGTTTGTATCATTAATTTTTTTACTATAAAGTTAAAATTTGAAGAAATTTTCTAAAAATTGTTACAATGAAATGGTAGGCTTTCCAGAATGGTAGACTTGCCGAGTACAATACAGTTACGAGATTGATATCCCATCGCAGCGCCCACATCGATAGATCGCGTTCTATACCTATGCTAACTGCAAGCGACTCTATTGTTCCCACCAAGCAAATTAATGTGGTAAGTACGAGTTGAGCTGAATACTTTTTCAGAACGGCCGCTTGTAGAACAAAAAAGGCAGCCCAAGCAAGACATGAAGCAACTAATAGCAAGGAACCCTCAATCCATTCTCTGGTAGAGGCTGAGTGGGATAACCCAGATGGACGATCATGAGGATGAAAGTGAAGAATAGGAGGACCCTTGTATAATGTCATCACTGTTGCTCCTCCAACACAAGCTATTGTTCCCAGTATCTTTACCTGGCTACGTATCTCAACAATACTTACTCTTTCCATCCTTCAAAATACCCAAAAGTTTCAATATTTATAACAATTCACTATGCACAAAACTATATCGTTTTAATAAGTTTTTCAAAATCATAAAACCATCCTAATTTTGAGGCCTGCATAGTTTTAAAAAATAAATGCTTCATTTAAATTAATTGCAGACTTTCTTACTATGTTTTAAGGAGTTGAAAAAGATACCTGATGAAAGCGGCCATAACAAAAGTCATGGCTGGCAGCACATTGTCAATTGCACAGGCCAGAGTTGGTGAAGTGAGTTTCAAACCAGCGTAGTATAAATTTTGATCAATGACAGGCCTGTATGTTATGATACGTTTAATGTAACCATCACATATGTTTGTAACTTAATCAATGATAAATCTCTTTCCAAAAGTGGTAAACAGCACATTGGTCGGTTGACATAGTTGTAAGTGTATTCTCATTCATATTTATATATAAAAACTAAAAAATCAAGAGAATAAGTTATAACTAACCCCAACAAACCCAGAGCGAAAATCTGACAGAAGATCCAAAACGTGAGTTTGGGAGAGAATTTTCTGCAATTGGGCATGGCATGAGATTAAAGAGAGAGAAAAAGAAGATGCGAGTATAAAGTATACACCAAATTTGGAAGAGATTTTCTTGCAATTGGGCATGACATGAGATTTAAAAGAAAGAGAAAGAGAAAGAAGATGCGAGTAAAAAGTATTCACCTAAGTTCAAGAAAATAGGCGAAGGGAGCAATAACCGCCGTAGCGATGGCGTGCCTGTAAACTACAAGAACGTAGTGGCTCATCCCTCGGTTGAGCGAAACCTTTGTAATTATGTTCATGCCTGCATACCCAAACTGCAGTGCTATCATTGCAATATATGGTTTCCATTCATTCCCATTCCACATCTTCTTCGCCATCGCCATTGCCATTCTCATTCCTAACATCATCTTCAGTTGCATTATTATATAGAGGATAGGATTAATACGGCCGGATAAGGATCCGCGTCACTTTTCCATTACTTTTACGTTGGGCAATCAATAATATGTAAAGTGCAGTGTGTTGCACATCCATCTCTCAAGTGGATATCAGTCTCATTCTCATTCTCTTCTCGCCCAATGTCCCTGCGTTGGAAACTCGGCTCAGCCCAGCATTTGTGAGACCATTCATTCCCCCAGCTCTCATGGAATCCCAACGAAGCAATAGTACGCACTAAATACCTTGAATTTGATTTGTGCTCCTCTCCACTAGGCAACAATGCATTGACTAACTATACCTATCTATAATTATATTTAACTTGCATGAAAAAGTAATTTAATTTATTACATGAATAAGTTTAATTTAAAACATATCATAGCATCTTTGTTCACTAATCCACAAAACATTGATAAATTTGTTTAGTTTTGTTGTGAATTAAGGAATCTAATATCCTTTGTCCGTTATTAATGGGGGTTTAAGTTATCCCCGAGTTGAAATAAAGGTTATGAGTGCCCTAAGCAATAATTTGAGTGGACACTCTTCTCACAATTTCAGTTAATAATCATTTCCCATCAAGTAAATAAATAAATCACAAATTTATAGAAATCGCTATACATAAAGAATACAAATATCCTATAAAATCATCACATAAGGATGAGAAATATTCTATGAATGGAGAGAATTAATCATAGGAGAGACTCAAAATGTAACAAATAAATTTTTTTATACAAGGTTGCTTGCAAATCTAATTTACGAATATCAAGTAGGTGATGGGACTCAAACTTGAACAAAGCACCATTTTTTTATATAGCAATAAAAATAATTATGTATCTCCCATGGTTTTGTGAAGAGTGGTATTTGGACCATACCTACCAATTCCTCCATTAAAAAAATAATAGGCATTTCCCACAACAAAATTTAGAATTAGAGAATTATATATTTTTTTACTTCAATTATATCCACTCCTACTCGCTACACAAGTGACATTGTTAAAAAAAATAAAATTTAAAAAATAAAAATATTACACACTTAAATAATTTGGTGCTACATCAAAGAATGGGTAACAATACCAACAAAATCATATGAGCTCAAAAATATGTCATTTTTATTATTTGTACAAATATTATAATACCTTTTATTTTTATGTGTGAAATTTATGTCACCATATAATAATATCAATAAATTAATTACTATTAAATCTTCTTAAATTATTTTAATGCTAAGTTCTAACACTAATCAGTAATAAAGAAAATATTTAGATTTAGGTGCCCCCTGGCAATTGCCTAATTTGCCTAGGGCTTAATCTATAGTTATCCATAAACATTATCATAAGTCACCTCATAATTTGAAAAAGTCACAAGCAACTCCTATTAATCATTGATCTAGCTATGCTTATCTATAATTAGATTCAACTCAAATGAAAAAGTAATTTACATTTATTGCATAAATAAATCTAATTTAAAACATATCATAACATCTTCATTCACTTATCCAAGAAAAATTGTTCGATTTGTTTAGTTTTGCACCCTTCAATATGAAAAGAAAAATTATGATTTTCAACTACAAATTCAAGTACATCATTAGATTCCCACTATCTCATACTTCAAGTTGGTTCATGTTTAGGTTATACTCCTAAACCATGTTCAATCCATGGTTTGGATTAACACATTGATCTTATAAGTACACACAATCTCCAAGCTCAAAATCAGGGGAACATAGCACCATAGTATTATTCTTTTGGCTATCCTAATCACTTCTTATCATTTTCACATGTATTATCCATACATAAGAATATAAAAAGGCTAGCGATGTCTATCCATAAATCAAATAGACAAATTATATTTTATGGACAAAGAATCCTCCATATAAACTCTACACCCATTTTTTTAAAATTTGAAATCTTTACATGTACATTTCATGCATAAGTGGAAACACCAATTCACCCACTAGTATTACTAGATGGTGATGAGATGAGAGGTTTCTAATGGATTTATGTGATGGATCCATGTGGATCTCAAAAGTTGGTAGAATAGCTAAAAATGTTAAGAGATTCATAAGAGTTCTTGATTGCGCGCTTTAAGTGCATATGTAATATCCCTAAATGGACATATATGACCCAAAGTTAGATTTGTGGCTAATCCAAATACCCAAATGCAATTTAATAATATATTTAACAAATTAAACGTTGCAATTCTAAATTAAAATTTGCAAAATGCGACTAGGGCAGATTTGGGATCTCGTGAAAATCAACAATTATAATTATATCCTTTCACTAAAATCTGATTTTCTAAATTTTAACATTCCATACATATAATAAAATGCATATTTTTAGAGGAAAATACGTTGACATATTACTTAGACATATGCAATACATTATGGCTGAAAATGACACTTATAATGCTTCAAAATTTAGAAATCATGTTACTTTGATTCAAAAAAATCAAATATAGAGATGACAACACAAATCAAACTTGGAATGTCTCCAAAACAAATTAGAATGGCCAAAAGGTGGGTCTCTCAACGTTAGGAAAAATAATTACCACTACTCGCAATTTATTCTTCAAACACTTGATGCAAAATCCCTTCAACAATCATGCTGGAAAAGAACTCAAAATTAATATAAATCTTTGCAAGCACCATAGAATCCCCTGTGTAGAGATCCCTCACAATACTATAAGAGGGTTTTCAAACTCTATAGGTTAATACTAAGATTTTTTCATCCTTAGAATATTTTTGTCAAGCTACAAGCTTCAAACATAAAATTAGAAATTATAAAATGATCATAGAATGCCTCTACCTCAAGTCGACTTGTCCTTTTAAAGGAAAAAGTGACCCAAAGTAACCTTCTACAAAACCAATCAGCTCCTTTCAGCATTAAATGATTTTCTCCCTCCATTTTTTTATCCTCGATTCACAATTTTTGGAGGGGATAAACTTTACCCATGAGCTTATTTACCTTTTTTCCCATTTTTTTATCCCCTAAGGCAAGTCGCACTTTCTCATAGGAATTACAATTTTTATAAGTGCCTTTACCTTTTGTGCACTTTTCTATGTCTATTTTAATATTAAGTCTATTAATTTATTATATGTGCTTTAAATGCCCACTTCTCCTCAACACTAAATGAACCACGATTATATTTTTTGAATTGTTATAATCATAAACCTTGTTGCTTTATTCTAATTAGCATACTAATAAGATGTGCGGGGCATCATGACTCCATTGTGTTTTGGTTATTATTATTTTAACTATATGTTGTATTATGGACCCGATGGGCATTTAAGGATAAAACAATTAGCTAGAATGGTTGCATTGTCATAATTTGATTGTGATAGCATTACTCTTCGATATTGTTTTGTTGTATTTGGTTTATCTCTGTGATTGGACACATAGACACTATTGTGCATTATTATCGAAGATATTAATAGATGAATGACATTAACACATTGTGATATGGGAATCAAGGATATACATTATTGTAACCGAACTGATTAACTTTTGATAGACATTCAATATGGAAGAAAATGATGTGTTGTCAGATAAATATATGTCGATATTTTGAATCATTTCATATTGATGTTTATTATGAGGTTCAAAGTTATTTTTGTGATTTCTTTGATATTGGAGGATTTGAAAATTGGGAATGAGTGAAAGTATTGCTTAAATCTGATGATTCAATTGGGTTTTGATCTTAGTTGCAAACTGATGTATGAGTAGAATCAAAATGTTGAAAATTGGAATAATTGTTAAATTAATTGGTCTTAGAATAGAGTTATGATATTTGATGTTGAAATTGATAGTTAGATGTAAGTGTTTTATTACTTCGACATCGTTAATATGGCCATGAGGCTAAAGGGGTATTGTGTGTTTTGTAGGAAAACATATCACAACAAACAACGGGGGGATTGGAGACCAACCACATTGGAATGCTAGATGAATTCAACAAGGGTCACCATGGCAACATGTATCTTATTATGTGTATGTTTGAATTGTTGTTAGGGGGTCCCCATGGGGATCACCTCCAATTGTGACCAAGGGGTTGTGTGTTATTTCTTTTATTTAATTTTGGTATGTGATTTTATAGTGATGTATCCTCCTTTTCTTAATTATTTAATTTGTGTCTAGATTAGAAAATTAATATTTTTACTAAACTAATTATGGATGAGACAAAATAATTTCATTTATTATATTTTATGGCTCTTGGGTTATGTGTTGTAAGTTGAGTGCTTGTGATCTTGAGTGTTGTACACTCTACCCCTTCATGGAAATTCGATTTGGCCTTAAGGGCCAATTTTGAGGCTTGTGGGACAAGTCAAACTTGTCCCACACCTCTTAAATTACTATACCAACCCTACCTATGGGTTGGGGGTAAAAAATAGACCCCATTATGTGTTTTGGGAAGACAAAAAGGTAAAATTTATTGCATTTTCTTACATGTAATTAAAGTTTGTCCTTAGGGGGTGTGGGCTTGGATTGTGTGTGTAAGTAATTTGTCATTTCACTCACCCACCAATTTATTGTGCATTGGGGTTGAGGTTTGACTTGTGAGGTGGAGTTGAGGATGAGTGATGTGGCATCCTACATGGAGCCACCTCACCCTCCTCTCTCCTTTTCTATTTATTCAAGTTCTTTTTGCTTGTTTGGGGTTACTTCATTTCTTTTGTGCTCTTGCATTTTTGGAGTTGGAGGATTTTGGAGTGCTTGTGGATCTTGTTGGAGATTTTTGGTGATTGTTTGGGCTTGAAGAAGCTTGGTGTGTGACTCTTGGATCAAGCTCTACCATGGAAAGGTAGGAGCTATACTCTTGTTATATGTTTTATTTTATATTTGTATATGTGTATATTTTTGAGTGTTTTGGTATGCTTGTTGGGTGCTTGGGTAGTTTCCTAAGTGTGGTGTAGGAGGGGGGTATGAGGGGATCTTACATGTAAGGAGGCATAAGAGTTTATTTCATGTTTTGGAGGGATTTGGGCTGGGTTCCCCACCTTGGACAAGAAATGCTTGCATTTCTTACTTTTTTTTATGAGGGAGACATAAGAGATTGTAGGAGGCATAAGAGAATGTTGGAGGCATAAGAGGTTCTTGAGGGAGTAATAAGAGTGTGAAGGGGTTTTGAGGTGTATATTGGAGGGTTTTAAGGTGGACACCTATTTCCCATTGGGATGCATAAGTGACCTCCCCATAGATCTTTCTCCTTTGGCTTTTGCATTTTGAAGCCTTGTATATTTTGTTGTTTCTTCTTGTGATTGTAGTTTGAGTTTTTGTGTTTTGGTATGGTTGTGAAATCCTTGTATTGTGATGTGGAAGCTTGTTTTGTTGCCATGAATTGATCCATTTTTCATTTCAATGTGGTTGGGGCTCGGGGGCCAATGAGGAGGATAGCTTTTTCTCCTCATTGGATTATTGGTTGGGTGGAGAGTGTTGCCTCTCCCCCTTTTTTTTGTGATCAAATGAAGCTTGGTGGAGTTCTTGTTGGTGATGTGAAATTTGGAGCTTTTGTTGTTGTCCTTAAATATTTCCTTGTGAGAAACCTTCTTGTTCCCCACTTAAGGTGGAAGACTTGGAATATTGTATTCATTAAGAAGAAATGTTGAATTGTAAGTTACATTACCAAGTTGTAATATGATTGTGAAGGAAGTTCATTGAGAGAAAATTGCATAATTTCCTTTCTTCTCAAATTGTAGTATGCAAAGAAATGAACCAAAATGGAAATCAAGTTTAAAAGTTTAGTTACAAATTTGTATTATGAGAAAGTAAGTTTTTACATTAAAAGAAATGAGCCATGCTCAAGGAAAAGAAATTTTATTATCATTGTTGAAGCTATAATATTATGAGATGAGAAAGAAGAAATATAAAAGTTGTAAAATGCTAATAGTGCATGCATGGAAAACCTTGAATGTGGAAAAAGTGTTAGTGGCTACTTTAACATTTGGTTGTAATGGAAATGGAAAGATGCTACAAATGTTAAGTAAATTATTTTGTTGAACTAATGCATTTGGTAGTAAGGAAAAACAACAACATTAGAGTAGACTTAGCTCCTTTTCTAATTTTAGAGTTGAAAGAAAATTTTATTGCACCAATGGAAATGAACTTGTAGTTGTTGTTGTTACTATTAAAATAGAAAATGCTTTAAAAGAAAAAGAAGAGTAATTTTAACTATGGAATGAATAGATGAGTTAAATCTTACAACTGGAAACTTTAGGTGCATAAATTCAAGTTCAGAATGAATTTTAAAACATTTTAGTGACTTAATTTTTTTTGAAATCTCAATGAAGGTTTTGTTTCTAAGAAATAGAACCATTGCCTTGTGCGTAGCGGCGGTCTCGTAACCACCACTCAGCAAGGAGAGTCTTAAACTCCCACTCCGACAAGGCGGCGGTTCTTGAATCATCACCCTGTGTGCGGCGGTCCCAGATCGCCGGCCTCTACTAGGGAGGCGGTTCTATTACTTATGGAGGAAAACACAGATTATCGCCTATGTAAATTTTAACTTGGTCAAATTAAATTTTAAGCATGTAAAAAGTAAGAGGAAATCTCCAACAAGCAAATGATGGTTAAAATTCATTGTTCAAGAAAGTAAAACTTCAAAGGGAAAATTAAAAGTGACTAAATCTCATATATATATTAATGGAGGAAGGGTTTTCCCCAAATAGAGAATCCAAAATACAAATAAAATGGGTAATAAATATAGATTTGGAGAGGAAACCCTTCAATCCTTGAATGAAAGAAATTACAATGATAAATCTACAACCTAGACTAAACTAAGCTTGATTTATTTGTAGAATTTCTCCATAGTTTCTTCCTTCCTTTCTCCCATGGCTTCCATTTCTCCAACCTGCAAATTAAACAAAGAGAAAAGTGACCAAATGAGGAGACTAGGGTAAAGAAAGGTTTTAATAAGAATTCATAAGGATTTTAGGGTTAGTTTGGAACCCTAGGATCTAGTGGCCACAATTGAATTGATCCAAGGGTTGAGGATCAACCCTACATTTTTTGGTAGGAATGTATATTATAGATGTTTTAAATAAAATTAAAGGTATGTGTAGATGGGTGAATGGGGCCATTTAATTACCTTGGTGTGCAAAGTCATTATTTAGTTCCTAGTATGTTTTAGAAATTAATGAAATGGATTTTAAGTTATTAAGATTATGGAATTAAAATAACTAAGTATAAGGTAAATTTTTTGGGTTTGAGTTTGATTAAAGAGGGTAAAAACATTTAACCATGTAAATTAAACTTATGGCACCTCCTCCTAGTTGAATTTTAATTAACTTGACCTTACAGATAAATTAAGAAATTTTAATCATTTAACCTAGACCTGGTCCATCCTTGGTAAAAGTAAAGATTATTGGTGAAAATAAATTTAATGCACACTAAGGGTTGACACCCTTGTAACCTTTTAACTTTAAAAAAAATAATAAAAATTTCCACAACTTTCGGGTTAAGTGTTTAGGGTTTTAATGTGTTCTTAGAATGTCATTTTTGTGGGCATTACACTTGGTATCAGAGCCATGGGTTCAACGCTTGGACCCTGGGCTGACATTGAAACCCAAAACTAGTTAGCAAGATTTGAACCTCATGATTAAAATAATAATAAAATAATAAAGTTGTTCAAATTGTTGAACTCGCCTAGTGGCATTTTGTCAAACCTGGATAACTAAAAATGTTAAATTAAATGGATATTCTTACAAACTTTTGGTGTAACAAGAACTTGTTTTTCCTTTGAAAATATGTTGTTTGATGAGTACTAACTTTTTCTTTAGTCGTATGATGCGATAAACCCTTTGAGAATCTTCCTTGTTGGAATGATAAATTATGGTGTGAGTCTTGTGGTTTGGCATTAGTGGTTGTGTTCTAGGGTCAGACAGAGTAAATTAGAAGTTGTTTAGTCACCTAAAGCTCCCCTTTTCCTTCAGTGGTTAGATGAACTAGTTTTTTTGCCACTTTGGCGACTTAATCCCCATATGAGTAAGTGGATATTAGGTCTTGGTGTCACTTTTGATCCAGTTGTGCATATGCATTATTAGAACTGAGCTCGAGGTATAGTACCCCTATTAGCGGCCATGAAGGGCTGTGAAGTGATTGTGATGTTGACTTTCTATATTTTATATTTCTAAATTGGTGTTATTTTATCAAGGACCAACATCTTTTTTTATGATTGGATTGAGAAGCTCTAGGCTCTTTTATTTATTTATATTTTTTTGCGATAATTTTAAGACATTGCAATGTGGCTACTTAGCCACTTTCCTTGATTGCCAATATTCCTTGGATTTTACTTTGATTGGTGACTCGGAGCTTTTATCTATTGGCTACTTAGCTAAATGTTACGTGATTCTTTCTTGCATGTTGTGAGCTGGTTCTACGTTGTTTATATTGTGACATTTTGTCGTATGGGGGTACACCCTAGGTGCCTTGAATGTCTTCTTAGGTGCTTTAAGTTATGCCTTGGTTTTGGAAAGATGGAACCTTGAGTGTGTCTAGGATCTTGAGTAACTCTTTCATTACTCAATCTTTCTAGAGAGAGAAGTTTGTTGTGTAGTGTGGTCTAGTTGGTAGTTTGATAGTTGTGGTGGTGATTCTCTTACAACCTAGTAAGATCTTTTATCCTCATCAGAGTAGATGTGTTTGGTTATGGGCTTATGGATTGTGTTAGGATCGGATTGACTCTTGGTTGACTGTATATTTTAGTGGATAAGTGTTTTTTTGGTAGTGATGTTCCATGATGGCATGCTAATTTTATCATGGTTTCTGTGTTTCTTTAAAGAAGTATTGACTTGTGGATTGTATGTATCTTGGTAATTATGGCTAGAATTAAGCCCATTCGGGCAATGTGTTTAATTAAGTGTTCTTAGTTTTTCTCATTGACCTATAAATAAGGCTACCCTTGTCTTAACCTTTTAGATTGTTATGAATAAAAATTTATGACCTATTAATCTTTGGATTACGTGGAGACACTTATGGATGTTGTTGGGTCTTTTGAACCTTTCTCTTAGAGATGTTAGTTTGGTAGATCTTAATATTTTAATCTCGGTGGTGCTTATCTTGTGCTTCTTCTTTTAAAACTATAACTCTTGGTCGTAGAGTCCATGTTTGGATAGATTAATTGATTGTCCTCTTGCATTTGATGCTTTCTAATGGGAATGTGGTGTCCTTGGAGTAAAATTTGCATTGTCATCTTGTTGCTTGGTTGGTGGTATCTTGTGGAAATATGGGTGTTGATTTGAAAACTTTCCTTGTCTTATTATGCGAGTAAAATGTTTGAGCCTAAACAACAAACATTGTTAAACCTCTTAAATTCATAAAAGTAAATATGCCTCTTTAATGGGTCTTCCTTGTAACTTCTTTTGAGACTTGTAGAGACCCACTAGGAATGTTTAATGATGCTTGTAATTATTTGGTAAACCCTTGAAATATTGATGTGGTACATGTTGAATGATAGATTCCTAGTTCTTACAAAATTAATGATGTGTTTGTTATGTTGAATGTCTCTTGTTCCTATAGAATTAAAAATGTGATGTGTTGATTCATCTCTCTCTCCCATAAAATTAATAATGTGATATGTTTGACTCTTCCTTCCCATTAAAATTTAATTGATAAGATGACTCACCCAAACACTATAAAACTATAATTGAGGAGATTTGACCTTGAAACTTACCAAATAAACTGGAACATAGAAAAAGGAAAATGGTCCTTGCTATAACCTTGGTAGATTAATAGAAGAAATAAAAGCTATGTAGAAGAATAGAAAGGAAACTTTGTCCATCTACCTTCCCTAGAAGTAAAATAAATAATTCTTCCACCTATACAAATGGCGAGATATCATGACAACTTTAATGGTGCTTCTTATAACACAAAATAGGTGATGTCATAATAGAAAGAAGATTTTAATTAGGAAAACTTGTAAGAAAAGTGTTAGCAAGAAAATTAGAACTTTGATTTAATAATTGGTTTATAAAATGAGTAATATTTATGTATTAAGTGCAATGTATAGTTGAACCTTTAGTTCTTCCACCTACCCGGAATTGTGAAACACCTTGTTGATAGTGATGTGTTCTAATTGCATAGTACTCCCTTGTTCATAGATGTATGTGCCTTTCCCTTGTAGGAGTTTGGTTCATGTATACCCTTGTTGTCTAGAACTTGACGAGTGTGAGTTGTGGCCTTTAGGATTGGGTCTTATCTCTTGTTTATGGGAAAACAACCTCCTTGTGTGTTGATTTAGTCCTTGATGACATAGGTCATTGTAATTTTAAGGAAACATATGTTAAGGATATGAGATAACTTTGGGAAATCCTCTTTTCTTCTTTTTGCTTGAGTCACCTTGTGGTTGTTTCCCTTTTTTCCATCGGGAAGGAAAGTGCAAGTTGTTTCTATAAGGTTTTACTCACTTTTGGTATGATGCACTCTGGACTAGTTGACCCCCTCTTGTTACTTGTTTCTTCTCTCTAGCTTCCTTGAGTGCTATTTGGTGTTACGACTTATGCATGTGCTCTCTTATGGCTATTTCGAACTTGAGCAGGGTTTAAGATAAATAAATCCCTTTGTGTTATGTAGAGTGAGTGGTGCCTATTGTATTGATATGTTAGTTCTAGTGTAAATTCCTTCTAAATGTTTGACATTTCTAAATTAGGTTAGTGTTGTGTGTTTGTTCTTGAATGTAAAATCAAGTTATATAAAACCTTATGGTCATGTTTTTCCTTAGTATTTCCATGAAAATTTAATTGTACCCTCTTGGTTATAGAAGTGCTTCCCATGAATAGTTTTCTTGATCGTAAATGTGTTGGCTAACTTAAGTGTCCTTCCTTATTGTTAAACCTCATCTTGTGTGATCTCAAAATTGTGAGACCTTTGAGTAGACATGTTTTCTCATATAAATTGATGGTCGTGGTTGATATTTGCTAGTCTTGTCTAAATAACGAACCTTGAAAGCATAACTTAACCTTAGTGGAAGCCTTAACTTGTGTTGTTGTAGTATGTGGGATCCATGGGAGACTATATGGTCATTTCGAGTTCACAAAATTCTCCTAGTTATTCCTCTTCTTTGTGGTTATTTTTGAGACTCCTTGACCATTTCATGTTTTGATGCTATGTGTTGGAGCTTGGTTGATCACGTAGAGTTACTCTATAGAATTATATGTTTGCAACCTTACTAAAAAGAAAGTTTAGGACTCATCCCTTTCAATCTCCCTTCTTCTTGTTAAATTGCATTGGACCAAACTTGGGTTCTATAGACCCACACTTGTTGAAGAAAAGGAATTCCACAAAGGATGTGATCCTATTTCTTTGCATTGTTCCCTAACTCTTTCTCCATGACTTCTAGGAGGAAGTCAAATCTAAGAGGAGGGGGATGTAATGCCCACTTCTCTTCAACACTAAATGAACCATGATTATCTTTTCCAAATTTTTATAATCGTAAACCTTGTTGCTTTATTCTAATTAGCATACTAATAAGATGTGTGGGGCATCATGACTCCATTGTGTTTTGGTTATTATTATTTTAACTATATGTCATATTGTGGACCCTGATGGGCATTTAAGGATAAAACAATTAGCTAGAATGGTTGCATTGTCGTAATTTGATTGTGATAACATTACTCTTCGATATTGTTTTGTTGTATTTGGTTTATCTCTGTGACTAGACACATAGACACTATTGTGCATTATTACCAGTAGATATTAATAGATGAATGACATTAACACATTGTGATATGGGAATTGAAGGATAGACATTATTGTAACCGAACTGATTAACTTTTGATAGACATTTAGTATGGAAGAAAATGATGTGTTGTCAGATAAATATATGTCGATATTTTGAATCATTTCGTATTGATGTTTATTATGAGGTTCAAATTTATTTTTTTATCTTTGATATTGGAGGATTGGAAAAATTGGGAATGAGTGAAAGTATTTCTTAAATCTGATGATTCAGTTGGGTTTTGATCTTAGTTGCAAACTGATGTATGAGTAGAATCGAAATGTTGAAAATTGGAATAATTGTTAAATTACTTGGTCTTAGCAATAGTAGTTATGATATTTGATGTTGAAATTGATAGTTAGATGTAAGTGTTTTATTACTTCGACATCGTTAATATGGCCATGAGGCCAGAGGGGTATTTTGTGTTTTGTAGGAAAACATATCACAACAAACAACGAGGGGATTGGAGACCAACCACATTGGAATGCTAGATGAATTCAACAAGGGTCACCATGGCAACATGTATCTTGTTGTGTGTATGTTTGAATTGTTGTTAGGGGTCCCCATGGGGGATCACCTCCAATTGTGACCAAGGGGTTGTGTGTTATTTCTTTTATTTAATTTCCTTTATTTAATTTTGGTATGTGATTTTATAGTGATGTATCCTCCTTTTCTTAATTATTTAATTTGTGTCTAGATTAGCAAATTAATATTTTTACTAAACTAATTATGGATGAGACAAAATTTAATTTATTATATTTGATGGCTCTTGGGTTATGTGTTATAAGTTGAGTGCTTGGGATCTTGAGTGTTGTACACTCTACCCCTTCATGAAAATTCGATTTGGCCTTTAGGGCCAATTTTAGAGGCTTGTGGGACAAGTCAAACTTGTCCCACACCTATTTAATTACTATACCAACCCTACCTATGGGTTTGGGGGTCAAAAATAGACCCCATTATGTGTTTTGGGAAGACAAAAAGGTAAATGTTATTGCATTTTCTTACATGTAATTAAAGTTTGTTCTTAGGGGGTGTGGGCTTGGATTATGTGTGTAATTAATTTGTCTTTTCACTCACCCACAAATTTATTGTGCATTGGGGTTGAGGTTTGACTTGTGAGGTGGAGTTGAGAATGAGTGATGTGGCATCCTACATGGAGCCACCTCACCTCCTCTCTCCCTTTTCTATTTATTCAAGTTCTTTTTCTTGGTTGGGGGTTACTTCATTTCTTTTGTGCTCTTGCATTTTTGGAGTTGGAGGATTTTGGAGTGCTTGTGGATCTTGTTGGAGATTTTTGGTGATTGTTTGGGCTTGAAGAAGCTTGGTGTGTGACTCTTGGATCAAGCTCTACCATGGAAAGGTAGGAGCTATACTATTGTTATATGTTTTATTTTATATTGTGTATATGTGTATGTTTTTGAGTATTTTGGTATGCTTGTTGGGTGCTTGGGTAGATTTCCTAAGTGTGGTGTAGGAGGGGTACTATGTGTAGTGCCCATTTCCTTCAACACTTTTGATATTAATCTGATACAATTGAATATATTATGGACATTATTATAATTTTGATTTAGTATGGTGTTAGATGTCGATCATGGATTATTATTGACTTTGATTCATATATGATGCATGTGGATTATTAGAGACATTTATATGGATATTGACATGTTGTTGACATGGTTATATTTATGGATGTTGTTCAGACATGTGATATTTTATATGTTGAGTAGACATAGAAAATTGAATTAAATGTGATGATCATATAGTTGTTGATGAAATTGAAATGATATTGTTGATATTGTTGATTTTTATATTGATGATTTTGGAATTCAATTATATATATATATGATGATTTATATAATATATATATATATATATATATTGGATGATCTATGTAATGCCCCGCCTCAGACATCGGAAAAACAACAAAAGTCACTAAAATTTTGGGAATTTTTTTTAAAAAGTGAACCATTAATACCAATCCTTTCTTAACCGTTTCCCAAGATAATTATTTATTTTATAATAATTTTCCTTACCCAATTTAATTAACTACTTGCCTAATTCCCGATATGATTATTTATTTAATTCCACTATCTTGATTTAACCTACTAAACAATACTAGGGTCACTTGGGAAGTTTACACCCCTTTCATATTAATTAGTCCCCACTTACCCTCCTTTTTATTTTATTTCACATTCCCATTAAATTACCATGACTTAAGAGGGTGTAGGATTTAATGTGAGCCCTAGGATAGATCTAATCTTGACCCTAGATTTGACTCATGCCCTAAAGTTTCCCTAAACATCCTTATGTTCTTTTCTTTTCTTTCCTCTTCTCATTTTGTTTTATTTTGAAAATTTTCAGGTTTGGGAGAGAGACCATGAAGAAATTATTGGAGTCTTCTCTTGAATTTTCTTCTTGCTCTCATTTGATTTAAATTTACAGGTTACGATGGGAGAAATATTCTCAAGGATTGTTTCATCCTTACATTGGTTTTTGAGTGGATATAATGTAATGCCCTTGTTTTACTTATATTTATATTTTGTTTTGTTATTTCACTTGTAAGATTTACTCTCTAGTTGGGAGCATTCTATACCCCTTTTTAAAAATCTATTTATGGGAAGAAAAACCTTCCTAAAACACACACACACACACACACAGAGGTATATAGATATGTGTGTTTGTTTGTTTTTATTTATTTATTTATTAGGTATACAAATAAACATAGTGCAATCAGTGAATAATGGATGGCCCTAAAAGGCTACAAATCAAAGGTTTTATGCTAAAGATGGAGGTTTTGAGAGGCGCGGAGCCGACCGCGTGGATGAAGTGTGGGGTGGATGGGGAGTGGGCTACGCAGATGAGGGGAAGTGTGAAGGGGGTTGCACGGGGGCAGAGGCATGGAGAGGTGGAGGTAGCGGTGGTGCGGCAGTGTTAGGGGGTGGAGCCCATGGTGGTGGGTGCGCAATGGGGATGTGGCCGGAGAAGTGGTGCACAATGTTGGTAGGGGGAGGGCTTCACAGGTGGACAGAGGTGTAGAGAGGTGGGGGCAAGTGGTGGTGTGGTGTAAGGATGCGCAGGTTGGGGAGGGGTTTGAACTTCCCCACCATTCCTTTTTCTTTTTTAAAAAAATTAAAACCCTTCCACCGAACCATGCAATAATTAAATTTATTTGTTTATTGCATTTCTAATAAATGTTAAAAGATTAATATTGTTTAGTGTTGTGTGTGTGTGTGTAAATGTTAAAAGTGTGTGTGTGTATATAATATGTGTGTATATATATGTATATGTATATATGTATATGTTTATTTCATATAAAATTATAGATGATACATTTTTTTTTGAATATGATAATTAAATATTTGAGGTAGTAAAATAAATTCTAATAAATTCTAAAAATGAATACTTTTAGCACATTTTATAGTCATGTTTACAATTACTACTATAAGGAATACATTTCAACATAACTATAGCATATGTTATAGGGTGAAAATAAACACAAGATGTAAGTACTAAAATCTGGTCTTAAAACTAGTGAACTATCCAAATAACATATGTATTTTATTGTTGACAATATTAAATAAAAAGATTCATTCCCTTATGTGAAGAGAAATGCATATGGTAAAGTATGTTGATACAAGAGGAGAAGCTAGAAAAAAAATGTCTAAAATTTACAAGGAGTGATAGAGCAAGAAGACTAATATTCTCATATAATGAACCCACAACTCCATATTGAACTAACTTCCTTTCAAATGCAAAGAAAATTTAAGGTTTAAGATTTTCACACAAGTAAGATCTCCAATAAGTAATATATTTTCCTTTGAAGAGACATGCTTTCAATAAACAAATTTTCCTTCCAAAATGGAGTTTACAAATCAATACATGTTCAAATTAACTCTTTTCCAAGGTTTCTTTTTTTAAATGGCTTAAGCACATCAACCCAACATGTTTCCAAGGTATTTGAAATACTCAAGAAACCTCAATTACTAGCCTCTTTGCAAGTTTGAAGGAAGATTGCACAAGAAAATGTGACTCAAGTTACAAGTAAATACCAAATACAAGGAGGAGGATTTTACAAGGTAATGAAATATTCCACATAACCTTATTAATAAATTTAAAATAAGAGTGATGTCCACAAAAGGATGAAGGAGACAATGAGAAGCCAAGATGACAAAAAAATTTCCAACTATCTTCGACTTGAGCTCCAACTTCGAATGCTTCCAAAAGACCAACACAAGGAGAAAAAAGCTTGTTTAACTACCCAAACCTTTAGGCATCATTACATGCTTTAAGAGGTTGTAAGACATGCTAGCCTCCCCCAAGCCCATGGGAGAGAGGACTAGCTTCCAAAAAAATTGCACAAGATTAAGGGAGACAATCCAACATTATTTTCACATATAAGACAAGACAAATACTAAGAAAACACCAATTTTTGCAAAGAAGGAAAGGAGGAGAAACCATATTCTACCTCCAAAATGGGGAAGAGAACAAGAAATCTCCAGGTGTCAAAAGTGTAGTCCAACATTGGATGCACACAAAAAATAATCTTCACAACCTCCTTATTCCTCCAAAGTCACCAAACCCTCCTTATATCTCCACCCATTCACCAAAATCCTTCTTGGGAGGATTTTCAAACCCATTGGGTTTCCTCAACAAGAATGGGGAAGGGGGTTCAAACCATATGAGGGGAGTAAAAAACCTACATGGCTTGTCCATCAAGCCATGAGGTTTGAGAGGGAAAATCCCTCTCTCTTCCCCCATAAACTCCAAAATCCATCATGTCATATGATGGATGGAGAAAAAATAAAGCAACACAAGCATACACACAAGAAACAACACACATTTTAAACAAAACAAGACTAAGATCTAACATAATATAAAACATAAAATGAGCTCAAGGATCCTACCTCCAAAAGCTCTCCAATACTCTAGCTTTTCCTCTTCCTTATCCAAGCAAGCTCTAGCTCCAAAATCACCAAGCCTCCAAGAAAAATCTCCCAAAAAAAAATTCTCTTCTTTCCCCATGAGGGAGAATTTGAAGAGAAGCCAACAAAAATCCTCACAAATGAGGGGGTGACATGTGTCACCCCTCTCTTCCCTCAAGTCAAAGATTCTCAAAATAAAAGAGAGAAAAGATAAAATAGCTTTTAACACCCTTCTCCCAAATTACCCAAAATGAAAAACAAAACAAACTTGTGCAACTTTTAACAAACACACATACCAATCCATCTTACATGGATGGTGACCAAAGAGAGGAAAATGGGAGGGAAACTCCCTCTATGCCTTTAAATTAAGCCCCCTACCTATTAGGTAGGGTCCAAGGGCCTATTTTCATGCTAAGTGAACTCCCAAACTTAAAAGGGGTCACTTAAAATGCCTAAAATAGCCAAATTTCGGGTTTGGCACATTTGGGCACAAGTGTAGAGGATGTGGGGCCCACCCAAGGGTTCACATGTGACCCTAATCCCCTCTAATTAATTACATCATTACCCAAACTCAAAACTTAATGCAAGTGGGGAACCATTAAGTCCCCAAATCAAGTTTACAAAGCAACTAAACATCCTAAACAAGATTAATATTACATGACATACTACATTACAAATGAGGGTCACTCATGGTGCCCGAAATAATGAAAGTTAATACTAAGGCCTCATACAATAAACATGGTTATGACTTAGCCCCATGGGCTTGCTTGTGTAAAATTTGTGTAGCCACCCTAAAACCCACGTTCTCCTGTGACCTATCACTTGCACACTCATTGCACACATTAAACACACCTATCGATACAATGTAAATCAACTACTTAATAAGTGATCAATGAAATCTATGCTAGCATATCATCATCCCGAATTGAATATGTGATAAACATGCATGATTACCACACAATTTACCATGAGTTAGCCCTAGAGATAAATAAAAGTGACATACATCCATATAATCCAAACATGTGACTAAACTAAGTATCTAACATATCTCAATTAGGTCTAAACAACATCATCATAAGCTAGTATCCACAACATCAAATGAAAAGGTGTCAACATACTAATCAAATCAAATTGGCACTACGCCAAATATCCATACATGTCCAAGAAGGTCAAATATCATAACATACTGTCCAACATATATCAAATCCTTTCAAATCATGTCTATGAATAAAAAAGTCAATAGATAACTGAGACTATAAAAATGTGGGCACTACATCCCCCTCTCCTAAAATTAGACTTCCTCCTGAAGTCACTGAAAGAGATAGGGATATCTGGCCTCAATGGTGTAGCATCCTCCTAGGTAGTTGTTGTCTCATCATATCTATCCCACTACACTCTAACTTGGTCCAAGTCTCGACCCCAAAGGGCCAACCTCCAGTGCTCCAGTATGCATACGGGCTCCAATCTCCACTGCCCTCCATCCTCTACCTGTAATGCTAACTAATCCAAAACATGAGAAACATCTAGTACATATCTACATAGTACATAAACATGAAATACATCGTGGGCCCATGCAAGGTGTGGTGGAAAAGCTAGGTGATAGGTAACTAGACCGATGACCTCTAAAATATCAAAAGGTCCCACAAAATGAGGTGAAAGCTTAGAACCCTTTCCATAGTATTGGAATCTTATGTGGATGAACTCTCAAGAAGACTTTTTCACCTACCGAGAAATGATGATCAATCCTCTTGGTGTTGTACATACACCTTTTCCGATGTGCTTATCCTACTCAAGATGTTGTCTAATCGCAAACAACTTGTTGCTCTAAGTCCGTAGGTAAGAGGTCAAGAATAATCCTGTCATCTAGTCTGTCCCAACTCAGAGGTGTCCTGCAAGGTCATCCATACAAAGCCTGGTAGGGAGCCATACCAATGGAACTATGATAGATTTTTTGTATGCAAACTCAACTAAATGAAGATAATCTTCCCACTTCTTTTGTTGGTCCATCACATACATCCTCAACATGTCCTCTAGTACTGATTAACCCTCTCTGTCTGTCCATCTATCTCTGGATGGTATGCTAAGCTGAAATTAATCTAAGTACCCGGAGCGTTAAAAGGAAGTCCATAAAAGACTCAAGTGTAAATGGTATCTATCGCATCCATGATGGTCTTTGGAATCCCATGTAATCTAACAATGTAACACGTCCAAAATGATACTCTCCTCGCAAGGTTTTCGGGATCCAAAATTCTCCCCCAAGAAGACAGTGTTAACATCGGGCATGCCCTTATCATGTGCTAAGTTTTTCCCTTAGTCCCCTCTTTTCAGGCCTTTTATCTTCGCGAGGGACGCGTGGAAAATGGCCGCCTTGAAAGCGAGGGCGGCGGTCCTTTAACCGCCACCCCGCTTTAGGAAGTGGTCCTGGACGTGTTTTCTAGAAATCTCTTTTAACACAACTCACGAAATTCAGACGCTTTCTCATTTATTTCACCGCGATAAACATTTATGATTCTAGTTCCAGGGATGTGTTTGCCATTATTTATAGTTTAAGAGTTCCATTTGGTTTTTACCTTGGGTAAATGTAAATGACTATAAATAGTTGGCTTGAGCCCTCGATTTTCAAGCAAAGGGCCCCTCAAATGAGCATCCCGATTTCTCCTTGTAATAGATTTAGTTTTCATTTTTTTAATGAAGATAGATATATTTAATTCATATTTGGCTCCGCTTAGTTAATGTTGTTTCCCGTCAAAGAAAACCACATATCCATCTTGTGCAAATAGCCTTGCCTATTTTATCCAATCCATAATTTTAGAATTTCTCAACAAAATCACATTAAATTGGTACCGTGCAGGAATCGTGTTCTTCAAATAGGATAGTTTCAAGAAATTCTAGATTTGATTAGAATGATTGAGTTTTTTAAGATCCTTGTCCGAATCGCATAAGCCAAGCTCTTATTCTGCGCTATCCAATTCCTACTGGTCATCATTCTGTATTATCATTCTAAGCATGCCTTTATCCCAATATCTACTTGCAAGTAATGCCATTACAATTTTCTAGATGCTATGTGAACACAAAGAAATGAGGAGATTTCTAATGGGACAAGATCCACACACCTTCTTCGCCATTTTTTTCTAAAATCCTGTTCTAGCTTTGTAAAGAGAGAGTTCTAGTTAGAATCATATCAAATAGAGTAGTTAATTGTTTTATTTCAGTAATTCTACTCTGCGATATGATCCAGTGCCTGGGGATCTGAATAGTTTCGAGAAACTATGATTCATCCTCACTTCAAAGGTAAAATACAAAATTTTGTGGATGTTCTCTTCCCCTAGATTAGATTTCTTATTTTCATTGCCCTTTTATCTTTCTAATCGCAAGAATATTGTGTCTACATTATGTTCTTTTGTTTGTTATTATGTTGGAATATTTTAGCTATGCATTTTGCTAGATATTTTGAATAGATGCTTTCTTCTAATTGCTTAAAGTTCATCGATAAACACACAAATAGAGATTATCTCATATGCTCCTTTTCACTTCACATTTAGTGTAAATTTCATTTCATGTAGTTTGTTTTACATTATTCCTTTTTTATGACATTTAGGACCTAGAATAGTTAGCTCCCAATAGATTATTTACCAATCGTTAGGAGCAAGAATCTCATCAGGTCTGCCTCAGATCAGCAAGTCCTACCAACTTCGAGATAGTACCTTGTTATCCAATCAATTCCCACCGAGTTCAAATACATGCACAAGCACACACGTTTTGGTCAAATCAACCAAACTATAGGTTAGATGTGATTCGGTGATAATAGTTACTCGACATCGCATATGATGGGACCTTAGAGAGCTTCACTTTGGTTGTGATCAACCCAAGATTGATGAGACTTCTCATGTAAGTAGATACTTGCCCTTCAAGGAGCTTTAAAATCACACATCCTCGAGGCACTCCAAAAGAAGATCGCACCGTTTCTAGTTTTAAATATAGAAAATTTATGAGAAGAATACGATTACTAAGAACTAGGGATTAGGACTTAATTCTACATATGATCTCATAACAGTTCACAGGGGAAGACAGAGCTCAAAGATCCGCTCTCCACCTAATCCAACTTTAACGCAACTAACCTCCACTCAATCAGACCTTTTCTGCATATGCAACAAGGTATTCAAATCCACTCCAATTCCACCTATCATCATGCAACCACTAAATCCTTTGTCAATTTCACGTCACAACAGAATGATCTACTTACCCTCAATGCATAGAATCCAGTCCATGAAGTCACTATATTGAATAACATTCCAGATTTCCAAATGTGTGAAATACACGAAACTAAAGTCACACTAGAAGAGGTGATTTCCACGTATTCCATAATCTATAGCAAAATGCATTCACAACAATTGGAGCCTTCCAAGTCATCCTGATAATGAATTCCGATCTATCACATAATAATAGAGGGCCTTCTTTGCCTTTTTGGAAAGATTAAAGCTAGCAAGAAGAATGCAAGACATTAGATGCAACTAAGATTATCCGCATCTCACAAACATATTTTATTTAGCTGTCAATTCATGATATGCACGACCTCAATCTATTACAAGATAAGGGCACTGTAGATCACCATGCTCGGATGTCCACTACAAGGGCCTTACATTGGCTGTCACAAAGCAATTTTGATGAGCTTTGAATCCCAAACTCTCCCTTTTACAATGAGCCTCAACATCCAATACTTATAGAAAAATGAGCCTATCGGAAAGAGAAGGGAAAATGGAAATCCCAAATCTCAACCACTTGTAATAGGCATTAAATGGAGTAAAACAATGTCAACTTATCCATTATATATTACTTACAAAAGGCTTCCCATACTATCCCATTTCCACTCGTGAATATTATGAGGAGAAAAGAATGATGAGAATGCCTCTTAATTGCCTTGACTCCTCAACCACCAAATGAAACATCTGCTATGTGAACTCCAATACCTCGCCATGTTTTCTAAAAATCTTAATCATTTTTGATCAAATCTAGAATTTATTGATTTTTGTGCATTGGGGTTGGAGCCATGAGATACCAATTTTGTGTGTGATTTTGTTGATGAAGCTGCAAAAGTTATGGCACTCTGACTCGAGTACATGGCGATACTATTTTGGGTTTCCACGCTTTTTTCCTTTATGAAACTAGAGTAAACCATCTATCTCTAAAATGCTCTTAATTAAATATATTTACCCTCATCAAAAATAATAAATCTAGTTTTGTGGCATAGAGGACATCGTGCTTGTTCCGTAAAGTCCAATCTGAAAATCGCAATGACAAAAAAAGTTATGAAGTTTCATAGGTCAAACCTTAGACTTTTGTTCTTTACCTTCGATCCGCTACTCTTAACATCCCGCGCCCGCTCAAAGATTCTTTTAATGTCGTCACCTACTAAGTGCATCCAAAACATCTCCTTTCCTTTGATATACTACATTCCATGTCATACTCACATAGGAGCAATACATCCGTGCCATTGTTCCATTCGAGGTTCGGGCCAGAAGATGTTTGCGAACTACCATTCCTCAAATTTTGGTCTACCCAAAAGGATGATGCCAAACAAGTGCATGAAAGTCCTTGCTGAAGCTCTAAATCATGGGTAGGATTAGTTAAGCTCCTCCTTTAACTTTTGTCTCAAAGGTAATCACTTGATGCTCCTACAAATTTCTCCCAAACCCTCTAAAATGATGCATCGACAAACAAAAAACCTTTGATCCGGTCTTTCGCTGCTAATATGTCACAATGGTTAACCTTTCAACACTTGGTGAAAGGCTTGCTCCACTTTTCGTCCGGTTCACAAATCAAACTTCTTCCCTTTTCTCGACGTCCCCGGATGTAATAGGGTGAACAATCTGAGAAATCCTAAACAAACCTAGGGTATTAACCCATAAACCCATAAAATCCTCACCTCAAGGACTAGTACTTACAATCCATGATATCCTATATCTTGAGGGATCAACTAAGATACCCTCTCTTGATAGATGTGACCCAAGTATTAAATCTCTATCTTACAAAAAAGCCGCAACTTTTCCAAGTTCTCGCCTAATCAACTTATTTGCTTCTCAAACTAAGTACATGTCTCAAATGATCCTCGTGTTCCTCCTCGGGGAGAATATATTAATATATCATCTAGAACACTAAGACAAAGTGATCCAAAAGGTCCTAAAACTCCATTCATGAGGCTTATGAAGACAACTTTGGGCATTAGTCAATCCAAATGGAACAACGGTGAACTCATAATGCCCATAACATGTAGCGAAAAGTTGTCTTATGAATGTCTCATCCAAAATGTGCAACTGATATACCACGACTTGAGATCGATTTTGGAGAACACTCTATCTCCCCACATCTGATCAAACAAGTCATCAATCCTAGGAAGAGGATAACGGTTCTTTATCGTGGCTTTGTTGAGTTGCCTAAAGTCTACACAAATTCTGAGAGAACCGTCCTTCTTCTTCACAAATATGACTAGCTCCCAAGGAAAGACACTAGGATGAATGAGACCCTTCTCCAACAACTCCTCTAATAAATCTTGAGCTCATGAAACTTTGGAGAGTCATCATCCGATAGGGTTATCTAGAAATTGTGTAGATCCTGACACTAAATCAATGGTGAAATCCACCTCTCTACATGGGTGGTAACCCTAGAAGCTCACTTGAAACACATCTGCATACTCCCTCAAAACTACATGATCATCTAAGGGTGAATGCTTTGGAGTGCTCTCTGATCGATCACTGATGGTGATAGCAAACAACTACAACCTTTATACATGCTCCACTTGAGTTTTCTTAGCTGAGATCATATGCAAAGAGATAGGCCTCTGCATCCCTGATATCACAACTACACTCCCAAGATCATCCTAACACTCAATGACCTTATTCTAGTAATCTACCTTGGCCCGATGAGCCTCGATCCAATCCATACCCAAAACTACCTAATAGGATCCTAGAGGAATAACTCGGAGGTCAAGAGTAGTGGAGAAGACTCCCAAATCAAGTACACAACTCTCCACATATGATTTCATGTGAGTTTGGCCCTAGAGGCCAACTCAACCTGCCAACTATCTGGTTGCCTAGCCACCACTAGCCCACACTGGTCCACTATAAAAGGAGATATAAAATAATCTGAAGCACCTAAATCAAAAAGTACTGAGACAAAAATACCCCTGATAGTACCTATTATCTCAATAACTATGGCCTGATGCTCGGCCTAACGGTTGTCAACCATTGCATATACATGATGGGCACGTCTATGTCACCTACCATCTACTCGGATCTAGGATCTCTCTGCATATCCATGGTAGTAGGTTTTTGTGGACACATACACACATAATGATTAGGGGACCCACAAATAAAACATCCTCTCATGTACCTCTCTGAGATGGGGTCCCTCCTGTACTTTGGTGAAGTGATCCTGTCAGCCCAACCCTAGCGGACTGCTACGTGTGAGCTGGTTGTACCTGCTGAGTACCTTGTCTCCTATCCCTGGCTCCACCAAAACCTCCTCTAGTGCCACCTCTCTATAAGCTCTGGTCTTTCTAGCCTTTTCTTCGCTGTGGTCATGATGTTGTGTCTACTACGCGTGATGCGGTGGAGCCTTCAAGCTATTGTGGAGGCCGAATCCTCCTCTAGGGGGTGGTGTTGTCCCCCATGTGACCTCTGACTCTAAAAAGTCCTATATCCTATCCTGAAAATTTCTCTTGTTCCTATCTCGGTGCTCCTGCCCCGGTCCTTTCTCCTCGGATAAGTAGGCCTTTTCAATGGCCTTCTCAAGCATGGGAGGAGATAGCATCCTAACTACTCTTGTTATATCTACATTTAGGCCCTAAATAAACCTATTACCTTGTAATTTCTCATCTTGCAGGTAGTCCACATACTTTGGAAAAGGTTTAGAACCTACGTCTCATATTGTGCTACTATGTGCCGAGCCACTGTCGTAAGTCATGAAACTCATTAATCCTCTTCTGTATGAAATGCTCTTACATATAATGATCCCTAAAATTCTCCTCAACAACTCTCAAGTCACTATCTCTCTGAGTCAAATGGAGCTTCTACTCCTCATTCCTCCACCAAACACCTATTGCATCATAAAGGAGGTGTATGGCGAACCTGGCTTTGACATTTCTCTTATAAGAGTGCAAGCCAAAGCAACTATCTAGGCTAAGAGCCATGACTCAGCCCCAAAGCCATTTGTAGAGCTTGTGTACGTAGGTGGTCAGCAAGCGAAGAAGATCCCTAATCACACTACCTGTGTCACGATCCTGGCGTTATGGTCCAATAGGTGAATGGGGTCACCTATCCCTAAATGGTCCTCAATACTATGTGAATGGCTCTGACAGTACAAGGCCACCCTCTCATGGTGAACGGGAGGGCTACGTGACCTCTCCCACCTCAGGGTCTCGTGCTCTAGTGGCTCCAAATGTGTGTCCTTGCCTATCGATCCTCATCTCCTGACTGAATGTTCTCCTCTCTCACCTCCTGTGGTGGTGGAAGTTTGCTACTTGCACACACACCGATCAACTCCTGAAGAGCCTCTAAGATCTGAGGCCCTAACTCGGGTGCTTGTGGTTCGGGCGTAGGTGAACTACGTCCCAAACCCTAACCGATCATCGTCTCATGGGTGTCATCCTACGAATGAGGTACAAAAATGGTTATTAAATTTTAATTGTTTCGGAAGTGTTTTAATCAATATTTATTATTATTTATTATTGTAATGTTATTAAAATATTGTTGCCTAGTTAATTAATTACCCAGAGTGTCCACATGTGTGAACCTTTTCTCTCGATACAAAATGTAATGCCCCACCTCGGGACATCGGAAAATACACCAAAAGTGTTACTAAAATTTTGGGAATTTTTTTTTTTAAAGTGAACCATTAATACCAATTCTTTCTTAACCGATTCACGAGATAAAAATTTATTTTATAATAATTTTCCTTACTCAATTTAATTACTACTTGCCTAATTCTCGGTATGATTATTTATTTGATTCTAGTATCTTGATTTAACCTACTAAACAATACTAGGGTCACTTGGGTAGTTTATACCCCTTTCATATTAATTAGTCCCCACTTACCCTCCTTTTATTTTATTTCACATTCCCATTAAATTACCATGACTTAAGAGGGTGTAGGATTTAATGTGAGCCCTAGGATAGATCTAATATTGACCCTAGATTTGACTCATGCCCTAAAGTTGCCTAAACATCTTTATGTTCTTTTCTTTCCTTTCCTCTTCTCATTTTGTTTTATTTTGAAAATTTTAGGTTTGGGAGAGAGGCCATGAAGAAATTATTGAGTCTTCTATTGTATTTTCTTCTTTCTCTCACTTGATTTAAATTTACAGTTACGATGGGAAAAATATTCTCAAGGATTGTTTCATCCTTACATTGGTTTTTAGTGGATCTAATGTAATGCCCTTGTTTTACTTATATTTATCTTTTTTTTGTTATTTCACTTGCCATATTTACTCTGTCTAGTTGGGTGCATTTTATACCCCTTTTTAAAAATCTATTTATGGGAAGACAAACCTTCCTGAACACACACATAGGTAAATAGATATGTGTGTTTGTTTGTTTTTATTTAATTTATTTATTTATTAGGTATACAAATAAAATAGTGAAATTGTAAATAATGGAAACATCCCGATAGGCTGCATCACAGGTTTTATGCTAAAGATGATGGTTTTGGAGAGGGACGGAGCTTACCATGTGGATGAAGTGTGGGGCATATGGGGATTAGGGTTGCATAGGTGAGGGAGAGTGTGAAGGGGGCTGCGTAGTGGGTAGAGGCATGGAGAGGTGGGGGAAGTGGTGTTGCGGTAGTGTTGGGGGTGGTGAAGCCCATGGTGGGTGGGTGCGCAATGGGGATGTGGCCGAGAGAAGCGGTGCAGGTGTTGGAGGGGACCGCATGTGGATAGAGGTGGAGAGGTGGGGGAGGTGGTGCGGTGGAAGGATGCGCAGGGTTGGGGAGGAGTTCGAACTTCCCCACCATTACTTTTTCTTTGTTTTTAAAAAAATTAAAACCCTTCCACCGAAACATGCACTAATTAAATTTATTTGTTTAGAATTACATTTCTAATAAATGTTAAAAGATATAAAGATATATATATATATATATATATATATATATATATATATATATATGTTTATTTCATATAAAATTATAGATGATACAATTTTTTTTTTAATATGATAATAAAATATTTATAGTAATAAAATAAATCCTAATAAATTCTAAATAACGAATACTTTGTAGCACATTTTATAGTCATGTTTACAATTACTACTATAAGGAATACATTTCAACATAACTATATCATATGTTATGGGGTGAAAATAAATACAAGATGTGAGTAATAAAATCTGGTCTTCAAACTAGTGAACTATCCAAATAACATATGTATTTTATTGTTGACTATATTACATAAATAACATTCATTCCCTTATGTGAAGAGAAATGCATATGGTAAAGTATGTTGATACAAGAGGAGAAGCTTGAAAAAAATGTCTAAAATTTAAAAGGAGTGATAGAGCAAGAAGACTAATATTCTCATATAATGAACCCACAACTCCATATTGAACTAACTTCCTTTCAAATGCAAAGAAAATATAAGGTTTCATATTTTCACACAAGTAAGATCTCCAATAAGTAATATATTTTCCTTTGAAGAGACATGCTTTCAATAAACAACTTTTCCTTCCAAAATGGAGTTTACAAATCAATACATGTTCAAATAATTAACTCTTTTACAAGGTTTATTTTTTAATGGCTTAAGCACATCAACCTAACATGTTTCCAAGCTATGTGAAATACTCAAGAAACCTCATTACAAGCCTCTTTGCAAGTTTGAAGGAAGATTGCACAAGAAAATGTGACTCAAGTTACAAGTAATACCAAATACAAGAAGAAGGATTTTACAAGGTAATGAAAGCTTCCACATAGCCTTATTCATAAAGTTACAATGAGAGTGATGTCCACAAAAGATGAAGGAGACAATGAGAAGCCAAGATGACAAAAAATTTCCAACTATCTTCCACTGGAGCTCCAACTTCGAATGCTTCCAAAAGACCAACACAAGTTGAAAAAAATCTTTTTAACCACCCAACCTTTAGGCATCATTACATTCCTTTCTAAGGTTGGAAGACATGCTAGCCTCCCCCAAGCCCATGGGAGAGAGAACTAGCTTCCACAAACTTTGCACAAGATTAAGGGAGACAATCCAACATCATTTTCACATATAAGACAAGACAAATACTAAGAAAAACCAATTTTTGCAAAGAAGGAAAGGAGGAGAAACCATATTCTACCTCCAAAATGGGGAAGAGAAGAAGAAATCCACGTGCCAAAAGTGTAGTCCAACATTGTATGCACACAAAAAAATAATCTTCACAACCTCCTTATTCCTCCAAAGTCACCAAACCCTCCTTATATCTCAACCTATTCACCAAAATCCTTCTTGAGAGGATTTTCAAATCCCTTTGGGTTTCCTCAACAAGAATGGGGAAGAGGGTTCAAACCATATGAACCACCTTCCCCACCTCAAACCATATGAGGGGAGTAAAAAAGAACCTACATGGCTTGTCCATCAAGCCATGAGGTTTGAGAGGGAAATCCCTCTTTTTCCCATAAACTCCAAAATCCATCATGCCATATGATGGATGGAGAAAAAAAATAAAGCAACACAAAGCATACACACAAGAAATAACACACATTTTAAATAAAGCAAGACTAATATCTAACATAATATAAAACATAAAATGAGCTCAAGGATCCTACCTCCAAAATCTCTCCAATACTCTAGCTTTTCCTCTTCCTTATCCAAGCAAGCTCTAGCTCCAAAATCACCAAGCCTCCAAGCAAAAGCTCTCAAACCAAACATCCACTTCTTTCCCCATGAGGGAGAATTTGAAGAAAGACAAAAAAACCTCAAAAATAAGGGGTGACATGTGTCACCCCTTCCCCTCAAGGTCAAAGATTCTCAAAATAAAAGAGAGAAAAGATAAAATATCTTTTAACACCCTTCTCCTAAATTACCCAAAATGAAAAACAAAACAAACTTGTTGAACTTTTAACAAACACACATACCAATCCATCTTACATGGATGGTGAGCAAAGAGAGTAAAAATGGGAGGGAAACTCCTCTATGCCTTAAAATTAAGCCTCCCTACCTATTAGGTAGGGTCCAAGGGCCTATTTTCATGCTAAGTGAAGTCCCAAACTTAAAATGGGTCACTTAAAATGCCTAAAATAGCCAAATTTCGGGTTTGGTACATTTGGGCACAAGTGTAAAGGATCCGGGCCCACCCAAGGGTTCTCATATAACCCTAATCCTCTCTAATTAATTACATCATTACCCAAACTCAAAACTTAATGCAAGTGGGGACCATTAAGTCCCCAAATCAAGTTTACAAAGCAACTAAACATCCTAAACAAGATTAATATTACATGACATACTACATTACAAATGAGGGTCACTCATGGTGCCCGAAATAATGAAAGCTAATACTAAGGCCTCATACAATAAACACGGTTAGGACTTAGCCCCATGGGCTGCTTGTGCAAAATTTGTGTAGCCACCCTGAAACCCACGTTCTCCTATGACCTATCACCTGCACACTCATTGCACACATTAAACGCACCTATCCGATACAATGTAAATCAACTACTCAATAAGTGATCAATGAAATCTATGCTAGCATATCATCATCCTAGAATTGAAAATGTGACAACATGCATGATTACAACACAATTTACCATGAGTTAGCCCTAGAGATAAATAAAAGTGACACACATCCATATAATCCAAGCATGTGACTAACTAAGTATCTAACATATCTCAATTAGGTCTAACCAACATCGAAATAAGTTAGTATCCACAACATCAAATGAAAAAGTTGTCAACATACTAATCAAATCAAATTGGCGCTACGCGCCCAAATATCCATACATGTCCAAGAAGGTCAAATATCATAACATATTGTCCAACATATATCAAATCCTTGTCAAATCATGTCTATGAATAAAGAAGTCAATAGATAACTAAGGCTATAAAAATGTGGGCACTACATTCATATATGGCCATGAGGCCGAAGGAGGTATTTTTATTTTGCAGGTTTAAAAAAATCACAACACACTTCAGTGGGATTGAGACCAACCACATTGGAATTCTAGATGAATTCAACAAGGACACCATGACAACTTTTTTGTTGTGTGTGTTTGATTGTTGCTTTAGGGATTTCCATGGGGGATCACCTTAGAATGTGACCAAGGGATTTATGTTTTTCTTTTAATTGGTCCTTTGTTAATGTTGTATGTGTTTTTTAAGTGATTAGCTTTCCTTTTCATTATTGAATTAAATTGTGTGTCAATATTGTGAGTAATCATATTGTTAAAATTAAGTAATCAAATGGGTCATAATATTTCATTTATTAGAGCTAATGGCTCTTAGATTAAGTGCTGTAAGTGATGTGTAAGTTGAGTTTTGGAGTATTAAACACTCCACCTTATTTGAAATTTGAATTTGTCCTTGGAGGCTAATTTTGGAGGCTTGTGGGATAATTTAAACTTGTCGCATACCTCTTGAAATTGCATACCTACCTTACCTATGGTTGGAGAGTCTAAATATAGCCTTTATTATGCATTTTTGTAAGTCAAGTTGTAAGTTGTAATTGCACTTTCTTACATATTTTTAATTTAAGTCCTTATGGAGTGTGGGCTTGTGTTAGAGTGTGTAAGTAAACTGTCATATTATTCACCCACCTATTTAATATGCATTGGAGAATGAAGTTGAATTTTGATGGGGTTGAGGATGTGTGAAGTGGCATCCTACATGGATCCACCTCATCCTCTTCTCTTCCCTCTTCTATAAATTTGAATTCCTTACCTTGTTTTGGGCAGCTTAACTTTTATCACTTCATTTTTAACAACTTTCTTTGGGGTTTTTTTGGGAACTCTTGCAAATTGGGAGAAAGTTGGAGATTGTTGCATACTTGTTGATTGTTGATCTCTTGGATTGTTTTACATTGAGAGCTTGTTGTTTTGAACTTGGAACAAACTCCATCATGGAGAGGTAAGAGCTTAGCTCTTGAAATGCTCTCCTTTCATTTTTATGCATATGTGAATGGTTGAATGTTTGAATGTGTTGTTTTATTTGTTGGTTGGTTGGGTAGATGGCCTAAGAATGGTGTAGGAGAAGACTATGGGGTATATTTTGGGAGGCATAAGTGTTTTGGGGAGGTATAAGTGTGGAGGGAGTTGGGATTTGGGTTCCACCTTACAAAGAAATAGCTTGCATTTCTTTACTCATTATGGGGTGCCATAAGAGGTTAGGGAGGCATAAGGAAATGGAGGAATAAGGGATACTTGGGGAGGCATAAGTGCATGTCAGGGATTTGATATGATATGTATATTTTGGCGGTTTGTTCTCCGGTGGTGATACCCATTTCCCTTGGGAGGCATAAGTAGCATCCCCCATAGTTTCTTTACTCCTTTGGCTTGCATGGTGAAGCCTGAGTATTGTTGTCATTTTGTTTATGTGGTTGTAAATTGTAGTTTTGTTTTGGACTGTGTTTTGAATGAGAAATCTATCTTTGTGTTGTGGAAGCTTGTTTTTTCCATGTGTTGAAAACACACCTTCTATTGCAATGTGGTTGGGGCTCGGGGCCAATGAATAAGGATGGCTTATCCTTTTCATTGGATGTCTTGGTTGGGTGGAGAGTGTTGCCTTTCCCCCTATTCTATTGTGATCAAATTGAAATAAAGAAAATGGAGGATATTCATGTTGTTGTTCTAGAGCAGAGAAAAAAAAAAAGACAAGTTTGACAATCCTTGTTGAGATTATTTCTTATTGTAACCTTTTCCCACTTTGAAGTGGATGATATTGTATATTATTGTGTTGGAAAGACTACTCTATTTTAGCTATGAAAGTTGAAATTGATTATGGAAGAATATATCTTGTATTCAGTCTTGTGAACAAAAAAGAAAGATATGCATTTGGTATGTTGTATTTTGAAAATAAATGGGAAAGAAGTTGTAAGATATTTCCTTTGAATTAATAGAAGTGTTTTCCTTGTTCATATGATATTGTTTTCATTGGAAATATGTGTTTGAAATGTGGTATGAAATCTCTGTTGGAAAATTGAAAAAAGGAAACATGTATGAAGAAAACATATTACTCTGCTTCATTTGAAACGTTGATTTCAGAAAGTGGTACTACATTCTCTTTTCATGTTGTTGGATTGAAGGAAATATAACATTGTAATATTGGTTTAGAATGTATTCATATTTTATAGTTTGATGAATGTAAATGGATCAATTCGAGTTAGAAGTTGTAGACCTCTGTTAGATAATTTTCTAACTGGAAAATATTTTTTATTAAAAATGTACATAACAACCCCGAAACCTTAGAAAATGAAATGAAATGTTAAATTGAACTTGTATGATCCAAAATGATCCTAAATAGACTTTACAACTTAAGAAAATTTTATAAAACTTTTCAAAATCGGGCATAGTCAAAATTTACAGTTGTTTTGCTATCGATTTGGGGAATTTCAAATTGATAATCAATCAAAAAATTTAACCCTTGAAATCCATCCTCAATTCTCCCAAGTGCAATTCCCTAGGTCTGTATGGCATGTTGTGAAAGAAAGAATGTCGATTTGAACAAATTTATAAGTTAAAAGTCCAGTTCACATTTTAGAAGCTCTGTAGATTGTTTTATTAAAATTGACCCTTCAAATTTTATCAAAATTAAAATTTTAAGCTTCCTGTGCAAAGAAGACTTTGAGATCTTTCCAAAAGTCCTCGCTTGCAAAAAATGAGTTCCCAGTCAAAAGTTATGACCTTCTGAAGTTTTTACTTCATCTCGGGCTCAAAATTTAAATTTAGCTAAGGGGAAAATTTTGTTAATCAAACCCACGGGCCCGAATTTGACTTAGAGAACTTTGGAAAAAAGTCACAAAATTCCCATGGCTCTGTAAGCCATGTATATTCCCATTTGGTAGAAAAATTTCTAAGTCCGAAAAGTAAATTTGGAAAAGTTTTCTCCATGGCCCTGCGCACCCCAAGCAACCAATGTATGGATGCCACGTGGCTCTACGACGCCACGATGGAGGTGCGAAGTAATTTAAAATTTGTACTTCAAAGGTCAAACCTTCCTAATGATCCCAATTGGCCCACTAACCCACATCCAATAACAGATGACACGTGGCCCCTTGGGCATCGGCGAGGCGCGGGAGTAAACTTCACATTTCATCCGAAGGGCAAAAGTGCTAAATTATCCCCCAAACCCACACCCACTTGGGTAAATGTTTTCCCCTTAGACCTACAGCCAATCATTAGTTAGCATGTGGCATCTCGGTGCATCGGAAGAGGAGTGGGCTGAAATGTTCCTTTTCGCCCTTTTTAAATTAAGTCAAAAATCTTGTTTTACCTCTCGGTGACCCGACTTCCCATCCTAGGCATGGATTTTGGACACGTGTCCTTAGTGGACCCCAAGTTCAAAATTTTCCTTTTGGGTGTGAATCCCCTACCGTAGGTGTGCATGTGTGTGGAGGTGAAATGCACTTTTTCCCAAGAGCGCTAAGGGCAAAATTTCTTCCCTCAGCCCGCCTTTGGGAAAATTTCCTCCCAAGGCCCCAACCCATAACTTGGGAAATATGAGGAGTTAGGAGGACTTCTTTATATCACCGGAAAGGGGAGGAAATTTCCTATCTAATGGGAGTGTTTTTAGGAATTTTTTAGTGTATTAATTATGAGAAAAATTAGGTTGAATATTTTAAGAGAGTTCTGGGAGTGGGTAAGTGAGAAATTGCCCTTTTAATTTTAAATGATTATTCTAACCTAAGCTTTGACCTCGAGAACTTTAATAATTGTTGTAATGGGAAAACTATAAACTATTGATTTTAATTGACCTCAAAACTTGTTTGTGTCAACTTTGGTATTGTAGGAGGGTTGTAGACACTTTTAAACAAGAAAAATTATTCCATAATTTTTCCTAACTAATCCTAGTTTTTTTTTCTTGGGTCTCAAGTGGGTTGTTTTAGTGGGTGTTACACTTGGTATCAGAGCCATGGGTTCAAATCTTGGACCCTTGGGCACACTAGAAAACTTGAGACATGAACTATAAACCTAACACACTTTTAATCTAGAAAACAACCTTGTTTGAAAATTGAAAAAAGAAATACGTATGAAGAAATATTACATTACTCTGAACAGTCAGAATTAAAATAATAATAAAATAATAAGTTGTTTAAATTGTTGTGCTTTCTTAGTGGCATTTTTCTAAACCCGAGTAACCAAGAATGTCAAATTAAATTGATTTTTGTGAACTTCTAGTGTAGTGGAAACTTGGCTCCCTTTGAAAATGTGTTGTTTTACAAGTCCTAAATCTTGATTTAATTGTATGATGCATTAAGCCCTTTTAAGACCCTTCCTTATTGGAGTGGTTAGAATGATAAATTATATGGTGTGATTCTTGTGGTTGGACAATAGTGATTGTGATCTAGGGTCGGGAAGAGTTAATTAGAAGCTATTTAGAGCTTCCTTCCTTCAAAGGGTTAGGAAAGATGGTCCGTGATGTCAGTTTTTCACTTTGTTACCCGATGGGAGAGTGGACATTAAGTCTTGGTGTCGTTTATGACCCAATCCTATGAATGTGTTCTTGGAATTTACCTCGAGGCAGAGTACCCCTATCAAGGCGGCATTAAGGGTCATGCGAGTGAATGTGGTGTTAATTTTTTTGTTTTTACATTCATAATCTTGTGTTATTTTATCAAGGACCAACATCTTATTTTATGATTGATTTGAGAGCTCTATGAGGCTCTTTTAGTTATTTATATTTTTGTGAGAATTTTCAGACTTTGCAATGTGGCTACTTAGCCACTTTCCTTGATCACCGATATTTCTTGGATTTTACTTTGACTGGTGACTCAGAGCTCGTTATTTGTTGGCTACTTAGCTAAATGTTACATGATTCTCACTTGCATGTTGTTGAGTTGGTTCTACGTTGTTGCCTTGTGACATTTTTTCATATGGGGGTACACCCTAGGTGTCTTGAATGTCCTCTTAGGTGCTTAAAGTTATGCCTTGGTTTTAGATGCACAGAACCTTGAGTGTGTCTAGGATCTTAGAGTGAATTTTTTCGTTACTTCGAACTTGCTAGATAGAGAGTTCATTTTGTTGTGTGTTCTAGTTGGAATTCTATTAATGGTGGTGGTGATTCTCTTACAATCCGGTAAGAGCTTGAACCTCATCGAGTAGAGGTGTTTAATTGTGGGCTGATGAATTATGTTAGGATCGATTGCTTTTGGTTGGCTGTGGATATTAGTGGAAAGATGGTTGTTTGGTAGGACCTTTCATCAATGGCATGCTAAGTTTTATCATGATTTCTATGTTTCATTATAAAAAGTATTGACTTGTGGATTGTATGCATCTTGGTAATTATGATTAGATTTAAGCCCATTCGGGCAGTGTGTTTAATTAAGTGTGTTTGTTTTGCTCACGTTGACCTATCAATCTTGGGGTTACGTGGAGACACTTATGGATGCTTTGAGTCTTTTGGACCATGCCACTAGTGATGTTAGTATAATTAGACCTTGATAATTTAATCTCGGTGGTATTTTATAATGTGATTCTTCTTGCAAAACTATAACTCTTGGTCGTAAAGCCATGTTGAATAGATAGTTGATTGTCTGCTTACATTTGATGCTTTCTAGTAAGTATGTGGTGTTCTTATAATTGAAATATTTCCTTGTCATTTCAATTTCTTGGTTGGTGGTATCCTGTGGTAATATGGGTGTAGATTTGAAAACTTTCCTTGTCTTATCATGTGAGTAAAATGTTTTCACCAAAACAACAAACATTGTTAAAGTAATTATGTTCCCTTAATGGGATTTCCTTGTAACCTCTTTTGAGACTTGTAGAACCCACTAGGAATGTTTTATGATACTTGTGATTAGTGGAAAAATCTTGAAATATTGTTGTGATCCATGTTGGTTGATTGTTTCCTAGTTCTTACAAAATTAATAATGTGTTTTCTATGTTGAATGTCCCTTGTTTCCTTAGAATTAAAAATGTGATGTGTTGATTTACCTCTCTCCCATAAAAGTAATAGTGTGATATGTTTACCCTTCCTTCTCATTAAATTTTTAATTGACAAGTTGACTCACCCAAACATCATAAAACTATAATTGAGGAGATTTGGCCTTGAAGTTTAACAAATAAAATGGAACATAGAAAGAGAAAATGGTCCTTGCTTTAACCTTGGTAGATTAATAGAAGAAATAAAAACCATGTAGAATTTTTTTTTGTTATCCATATACCTCCCCTAGGAGTAAAATAAATACTTTTTTTTTTCTTTTCCGCCTTTACAGAATGACGAGATATCATGCCCCTTAGTGGTCCTTATAACACAAACTTGTGATGTCATAATAGGAGGAAGCTTAATTAAGAAAACTCATAAAGGAATGTACTTAGAAAACGAAACTACAACTTTTGACTTGATTAGTTGAGTTATAAAATAAGTAAGATTTATGTGTATTGAATGCAATGTATAGTTGAACCTGTAGTTCTGTCACCTACCCGGAATTGTGAAACACCTGGTGGATAGTAATGTGTTCTAGTTTCTTAGTACTTTCTTATTCATAGATGTATGTGCCTTTCTTTGTGAGAGTTTTGGGTCATCATACCCTTATCATCCCATAGCTCGATGAGTGTGAGTTGTGGTCTTTTTGGATTGAGACTTACCTCTTGTTTAAGGAGAAACCTCCTTACGTGTTGTCTTGTCCTTGATAACCTAGATCATTGTGATTTTAAGGCAACATATGTTAAGGATATAAAATAACTTTGGGAAGTCTTATTTTCTTCATATTTTCTTGTGTCACCTTGTTATTGTTGCCCTTTCCATTAGGATGGAAAGTGCAAGATGATGTTATTCACTTTTGTCACGATGCACCTTGAATTGTAGTTGGACCCCTTGTTACTTATTTTTCTCCCTAGCTATCTTGAGTGCTCCTTGGTGTTTCTTGTGCCCTCTTTATGGTTATTCCGAGCTTGAGTAGGAAATAAGATAAATAAATCCCATTGTGTTATTGAGAATGGTACTTCTTGTATTGATATGTTAGTTGCTAGGGGAGATATATATCTTTTTATTTTGCTAAATGGTTGACGTCTCTAGATTTGGTTGGTGTGGTGTGTTTGGTTCTTAAAAACAAAAGTGTAAAAATCAGACTATAGGAAAACTTGTGGTCATGAATTTTCTTAGTATTACCATGAAAATTTGATTGTACCCTCTCAAGTTATATAAGTGCTTTCCATAAATAGTTTCCTCGATTGTAAATGTTTTCTATTTTAGGTGTCCTTCCTTGTTGATTAACCTCATCTTGTGTGATCTCAAATTGTGGGACCTTGAGTAGACATGTCCCTCATACAAAATTTTTGCCATGGTTGATTCTGCTAGCCTTGTCTAAACAACGAACTATGAAAACATAACTTAACCTTAGTGGAAACCTTAACTTTTGTTATTGCAGTATGTTGTGTTCCATGGAAACTATGTGGTCTTTCTCAAACTCATGGAATTCTCCTTATTATTCCTATACTTGGTGGTTACTCTTAATACTCTTTTGAACTCTTCATGTTATATTGTTATGTGTCGTATCTTGGTTGATAGCATAAAGTTACTCTCTAGATTTAAATGTTCGTAGCCTTACATGAAGAAAGTTTAGAACTCATCTCTTACAATCTCCCTTCTTCTTGCTAAATTGCATTGGACCAAACTTGGGTTATGTGGACCCACACTTGTTTGAAGCAAGCAATCCCATAATGGAGTGATCCTTTTTCTGTTGCATTTGTTCCTATCTCTCTTTCCAGTGACTTCCAGGAGGAAGTCTAAGGGGAGGGGGATGTAGTGCCCACTTCCCTTCGACACTTTTGATATTGATCCTGATACTGCTGACTATATTATGGACATTATTATAGTTTTGATTTAGTATGGTGTTAGATGTCAGATCATGGATTATTATTGACTTTGATTCATATATGATGCATGTGGATTATTAGAGACATTTATATGGATATTGACATGTTGTTGACATGGTTATATTTATGGATGTTGTTCGACATGTGATATTTTGATATGTTGAGTAGACCTAGAAAATTGAATTAAATGTGATGATCATATAGTTGTTGATGAGATTGCAAATGATATTGTTGATTGTCTGGATGTTGTTGTGATTCATATATATATTGATGATTTTGGAATTATAATTATATATATTTTGGATGTTCTGATATGGCCACGAGGCCGAAGGAGGTATTTGTGTTTTGTAGGTTTAAAAAAAATATCACAACACACATCGGGGATTGGAGACCAACCACATTGGAATTCTAGATGAATTCAACAAGGACACCATGGAAACTTGTTTTGTTGTGTGTGTTTGATTGTTGCTAGGGATTCCCATGGGGGGATCACCTTTGAATGTGACCAAGGGATTTATGTTTTTCTTTTAATTGGTCCTTTGTTAATGTTGTATGTGTTTTTTTAAGTGATGAGCTTTCCCTTTTCATTATTGAATTAAATTGTGTGTCAATATTGTGAGTAATCATATTGTTAAAATTAAGTAATCAAATGGGTCATAAGATTGCATTTATTAGAGTGATGGCTCTTGGATTAAGTGTTGTAAGTGATGTGTAAGTTGATTTTTGGAGTATGAAACACTCCACCTTCTTTGAAATTCGAATTTGTCCTTGGAGGCTGATTTTGGAGGCTTGTGGGACAAGTTAAACTTGTCCCATACCTCTTAAAATTGCATACCAACCTTACCTATGGTTGGAGAGTCTAAATCTAGCCTTTATTATGCATTTTTGTAAGTCAAGTTGTAAGTTGTAATTGCACTTTCTTACATATTTTTAATTTCAGTCCTTATGGAGTGTGGGCTTGTGTTGGAGTGTGTAAGTAAACTATCATATTATTCACCCACCTATTTAATATGCATTGGAGAATGAAGTTGAATTTTGTGTTGGGGTTGAGGATGTGTGAAGTGGCATCCTACATGGATCCACCTCATCCTCTTCTCTTCCCTCTTCTATAAAATTCAAATTCCTTACCTTGTTTTGGGGGCTTCACTTTTATCACTTCATTTTTGGTGACTTGCTTTGGGGTTTTTTTGGGAGCTCTTGCAAATTGGGAGAAAGTTGGAGATGGTTGCATACTTGTTGATTGTTGATCTCTTGGATTGTTTTGCATTGGAGAGCTTGTTGTTTTGAACTTGGAACAAACTCCATCATGGAGAGGTAAGAGCTTAGCTCTTGGAAATGTTCTCCTTTCATTTTTATGCATATGTGAATGGTAGAATGTTTGAATGTGTTGTTTTATTTGTTGGTTGTTTGGGTAGATGGCCTAGGAATGGTGTAGGAGAAGACTATGGGGTATTTTTTGGGAGGCATAAGTGTTTTGGGGAGGTATAAGTGTGGAGGGAGTTGGGATTTGGGTTCCACCTTACAAAGAAATAGCTTGCATTTCTTTACTCATTATGGGGTGCCATAAGAGGTTGGGGAGGCATAAGGAAATGGGAGGAATAAGGGGTACTTGGGGGAGGCATAAGGGCATGTCAGGATTTGATATGATGTGTATATTTTGGTGGTTTGTTCTCAGGTGGTGATACCCATTTCCCCTCGGGAGGCATAAGCAACATCCCCCATAGTTTCTTGCTCCTTTGGCTTACATGGTGAAGCCTGAGTATTGTTGTCATTTTTTTTGTGGTTGTAAACTGCAGTTTTGTTTTGGACTGTGTTTTGAATGAGAAATTTGTCTTTGTGTTGTGGAAGCCTGTTGTTGCCATGTGTTGAAAACACACCTTCTATTGCAATGTGGTTGGGGCTCGGGGCCAATGAAGAAGGATGGATTCTCCTTTTCATTGATGTCTTGGTTGGGTGGAGAGCATGTTTCCTTTCCCCCTGTTCTGTTGTGATCAAATTGAAATAAAGAAAATGGAGGATATTCATGTTGTTGTTCTGGAGCAGAGAAAAAAAAAGACAAGTTTGACAGTCCTTGTTGAGATTATTTCTTATTGTAACCTTTTCCCACTTTGAAGTGGATGATCTTGTATATTATTGTGTTGGAAAGACTACTTTGTTTTAGCTATGAAAGTTGAAATTGATTATGGAAGAATATATCTTGTATTCATCCTGAACAAAAATAAAGATATGCATTTGGTATGTTGTATTTTGAAAATAAATGGGAAAGAAGTTGTAAGAGATTTCCTTTGAATTAATAGAAGTGTTTTCCTTGTTCATATGATATTGTTTTCATTGGAAATCTGTGTTTGAAATGTGGTATGAAATCTCTGTTGGAAAATTGAAAAAAGGAAACACGTATGAAGAAAACATATTACTCGCTTCATTTGAAACGTTGATTTTGGAAAGTGGTACTGCATTCTCTTTTCACATTGTTGGATTGAAGGAAATATAACATTGTAATATCGGTTTAGAATGTATTCATATTTTATAGTTTGATGAATGTAAATGGATCAATTCGAGTTAGAAGTTGTAGACCTCTGTTAGATAATTTTCAAACTGGCAAATATTCTTTTTATCAAAAATGTACAGAACAACCCTGCAACCTTGGAAAATGAAATGAAACATTAAATTGAACTTGTATGATCCAAAATGATCCTAAATAGACTTTACAACTTAAGAAAATTTTATAAAACTTTTCAAAATCGGGCATAGTCAAAATTTACAGTCATTTTGTTGTCGATTTGGGGAATTTCAAATTGATAATCAATCAAACAATTTAACCCTTACAATCCATCCTCAATTCTCCCAAGTGCAATTCCCCAGGTCTGTATGGCATGTTGTGAAAGAAAGAATGTCGATTTGAACAAAATTTATAAGTTAAAAGTCCAGTTCACATTTTAGAATCCTACAGATCATTTTCTTAAAATTGACCCTTCAAAGTTTATCAAAATTAAAATTTTAAGCTTCCTATGTAAAAGAGGACTTTGAGATATTTCCAAAAAGTCCTCGCTTTCCAAAACCGAGTTCCCAGTCAAAATTATGACCTTATGAAGTTTTTACTTCATCTCAGGCTCAAAATTTAAATTTAGCTAAGGGGAAAATTTTGTTAATCGAACCCGTAGGCCCGAATTTGACTTAGAGCACTTTGGAAAAAAGTCACAAAATTCCCCGCGGCTCACAAGCCCACATATTCCCATTTGGAAAAAATTTTCTAAGTCCAAAAAGTAAATTTGGAAAAGTTTTCTCTGCGGCCCCACCGGCCCGCAGCCAATGGATGGCTACCACGTGGCTCTACGACACCACGGAGAGGCATGGAAGTAATTTAAAATTTGCGCTTCAAAGGTCAAACCTTCCCAATGATCCCCATCGCCCGCTGACCTACAGCCAATAAGGAGCTGACATGTGGCCCCTTGGTGTCGGCGGAGGCGTGGGAGTAAACTTCACGTTTCACCCAAAGGGAAAAGTGCTAAATTCTCCCCCAAACCCGCACACCCACTTGGGAAAATTTTTCCCCTTAGGCCCACAGCCAATCATTGGTTAGCATGTGGCATCTCGGCATGTCAGTAGAGGAGCAGGCTGAAATGTTCCTTTTCACCCTTTTTAAATTAAGTCAAAAATCTTGTTTTACCTCTGGCGACCCGCCTTCCCACCTAGGCATGGATTTTGGACACGTGTCCTTAGCGGACCCCAAGTTCAAAATTTTCCTTTTGGGTGTGAAGCCCCACCACGGGCATGCACAGAGGTGAAATGTGCTTTTCACCCAAGAGCACTAAGGAAAAATTTCTTCCCCAAGCCCATGTAGGCCTACCTTTGGGAAAATTTTCTCCCCAAGGCCCGCCAATTTATAACTTTGGGAAATATGAGGATTTAGGAGGACTTATTTATATCACTAGAAAGGGGAGGAAATTTCCTATCTAATGGGAGTGTTTTCAGGAATTTTTAGTGTGTTAATTATGAGAAAAATCAGGTTGAATATTTTAAGAGAGTTTTGGGAGTGGGTAAGTGAAAATTGGCCCTTTTTCATTTTAAATGATTATTTTAACCTAAGCTTTGACTCTAGAACTCAAAACTTGTTGGGAAAACTGTCAACTTTGATTTATAATTGAGGAGGGTGTCAACTAGAGGGTTGTACTTTTAAACAAGAAAAATTATTCCATAATTTTTCCTAACTAATCCTAGTTTTATTTTTCTTGGGTCTCAAGTGCGTTGTTTTAGTGGGGGGAGACATAAGAGATTGTAGGGAGGATAAGACAATGTTGGAGGCATAAGAGGTTCTTAAGGGAGTCATAAGAGTGTGAAGGGGCTTTGAGGTGTATATTGGAGGGTTTTAAGGTGGACACCTATTTCCCATCGGGATGCATATGTGACCTCCCCATAGATATTTCTCCTTTGGCTTTTACATTTTGAATCATTGTATATTTTGGTGTTTCTTCTTGTGATTGTAGTTTGATTTTTTTGTTTTGGTATGGTTGTGGAATCCTCGTATTGTGATGTGGAAGCTTGTTTTGTTGCCATGAGTTGGATCCATTTTTCATTGAATGTGGTTGGGGCTCGGGGGCCAATGAGGAGGATAGCTTCTTCTCCTCATTGGATTATTTGTTGGGTGGAGAGTGTTGCCTCTTCCCCCTTTTCATTGTGATTAAATGAAGCTTGGTGGAGCTCTTGTTGGTGATGTGAAATTTGGAGCTTTTTTGTTGTCCAAAATAAATCTTTCCTTGTGAGGAAACCTTCTTGTTATCCCCACTTAAGGTGGAAGACTTGGAATATTGTATCGTTAAGAAGAAATGTTGCATTGTAAGTTACATTACCAAGTTGTAATATGATTGTGAAGGAAGTTCATTGAGAAATTACATAATTTCCTTTCTTCTCAAATTTTAGTATGAAAAGAAATGAACCAAAATGGAAATCAAGTTTAAAAGTTTAGTTACAAATTTTATTATGAGAAAGTAAGTTTTTACATTAAAAGAAATGAGCCATGCTCAAGGAAAAGAAAGTTTATTATCATGTTGAAGCTATAGTATTGTGAAATGAGAAAGAATAAATATAGAAGTTGTAAAATGCTAATAGTGTATGCATGGAAAACCTTAAATGTGGAACAAAGTTGTTAGTGGCTACTTTAACATATGGTTGTAATGGAAATGGAAAGATGCTACAAATGTTAAGTAAATTATTTTGTTGAACTAATGCATTTGGTAGTAAGGAAAAACAACAACATTAGGAGTAGACTTAGCTCCTTTCTACTTTTAGAGTTGAAAGAAAATTTTGGTACACCAATGGAAATGAACTTGTAGTTTTTATCATTAAAATAGAAAATGCTTTAAAAGAAAAAGAGGGGTAATTTTACTATGGAATGAATAGATGAGTTAAATCTTACAACTCGAAACTTTAGGTGCATAAATTCAAGTTCATAATGAATTTAAAAAAAAAAATAGTGACTTTAATTTTTGTGAAATCTTGAAATGAAGGTTTTGTTTCTAAGAAACAAGACCACCCCTGTGTAGATTAGTGGTCTCGTAACCTCCGCTCATGCAAGGCGGTGGTCTCAGAACCACTGCTTCCTGCAAGGAGATAGTTTATGAATCGTCACCCACGTGGGGCGGAGGTCCAAGGACCGTCGGACCTACTCTAGGCGGAGGTTCATCACTTATGGTGGAAAAACATAGATCCGCACCTATGCAAATTTTAACTTGGTCAAATTAAATTTTAAGCATGTAAAAAGTAAGAGAAAATCTCCAGCAAGATAAAACTTTTTCAAGCAAGTAAAACTTCAAATGGAAAATTAAAAAGTGTTAAATCTTATATATATTAATGGAGGAAGGGTTTTCCCCAAATAGAGAATCCTAAATACAAATAAAATGGGTAATAACTCCATATTTGGAGAGGAAACCCCTTTAATCCTTGAATGAAGAAAACTACAATGATAAATCTACAACCTAGACTAAACTAAGCTTGATTTCTTTGTAGACTCCTCCATAGTTTCTTCCTTCCTTTCTCCCATGGCTTCCATCTCTCCAACCTGTAAATTAAACAAAGGAAAAGTGACCAAATGAGGAGACTAGGGTAAAGAAAAGGATTTAATAGAAATTCATAAGGATTTTAGGGTTAGTTTGGAACCCTAGGATCTAGTGGCCACAATTGAATTGATCCAAGGGTTGAGGATCAACCCTACATTTGTTTGGTAGGAATGTATATTATAGATGTTTAAATAAAATTAAAGGTATGTGTAGATGGGTGAATGGGCCTTTTAATTACCTTGGTGTGCAAGTCATTTATTTAGTTCCTAGTATGTTTTTAGGAAATTAATGAAATGGACATTTAAGTTATTAAGATTATGGAATTAAAATAACTAAGCATAAGGTTTATTCTTTTGGGTTTGAGTTTGATTAAAGAGGGTAAGGCATTTAACCAAGTAAATTAAATTATGGCACCTCCCTAGTTGAATGTTAATTATTTGACCTTAGAGATAAATTAAGAAATTTAATCATTTAACCTAGACCTGGTCCATCCTTTGTAAAGTAAAGATTATTGGTGAAAATAAATTTAATGCACACTAAGGGTTGACACCCTTGTAATCTTGTAAATTCTAAATAAAAAAATTTCCGAACCTTCAAGTTAAGTGTTTAGGGTTTTAAAGTGTTCCTAGAATGTAGTTTTTTTGGGTGTTATATGATTTTATAATGTTCTATTTTATATTTTTTACACAATATAATAATATAATGGAGCTTAAGTTCCCTTTAAAATTTTACTTAGTCGTCGAGAAGACCAAACGGTTAAGGGTCTTCAACCGAGAAGGGGATTTTACTATCTTCCCTTCCCAAAATTGTTTTCCTTAAGCAATTCCAATTTAGTTTTGTCCAAGTGCCATGCACAAGAGATAAAACATGCTGAAATGTTCCACAAAGCTTTCCTTTGTACTGTCAAGTGGGCTAAAAATTGCCACCATAAATCATCCACAAGAGGCTCATATACATATACTTGGAATAATTGTTCAACAAAATCCACATTGAAGACTTCATCTTCTACATTATCATGCATCTCATGATGGAAATAAATTGGAATATGTAGCAATAAATAAGATATATTATTATGCTCTTCATACCTTGGAGTAATACCAACATCTTTGTCGATTTTGGTCTTCAAAATAACATGATTTTTTTTGCACCAATTCTTGAGCATTCTTGTCCACAATGGGCTGAATATTATTGTGAGTCAACTACTGCAATAAATAAGATGACATACCTTCTTCCAAACAATCTTTAATCTATGCATTATTCCCTCCTTGGAAAGAACTCCCATGTTCCTGGCTATCATAACTTGGGGAATATCATCCCTCATGCCTTACTACCCACTAATTGAAGAAGTATTTACCTTTAACTCTTGTAGGTGTTGTTTCACTTGAGAAGCTATCAATCTAGCAGCTCTAGCCCTTTTGTGCCACTTCTCACACCTCTTTTGAGTTTCCATTACATCCTCCTTGTTTTCATATATGAATTTCTTCTCCTGTATAATATTAGCTTCTCTAGCAAGCAATGTTCTTTCCTCACTAACACAATTATTCTGCTTAATGGAAATCATACCTCTTGAAGCTTCTTCTTCTTGCATGGTGTAATACACAATGGGCTGATTTCTCACCAATCATAGATTTGAATTGCTAGACTTAGAGATTATATTTCCTTGCTCAACCCGCACATCAAATCTGTTTAAAAACCTTTGTGAGAAATCTACAGTGAAGAAAATGAAGTAATCCATTGGGTCTTCAACAATTGATGCCACCATTTATGTGCTACTCCATCCATGTATCTAGAGATGAGCATGAGGGCATCATCCTGACACATAGGATTATAACATAAGAATGTCTTAAATTCTTTTAACCAAGATCTCGCAGAGATTTCCTTGGTTCCATCAAAGAAAGGGACTTTGTACCACTTCTTCCTTTCCTTCAACCGCATTCGATCTAATTTTTCTTTATTTTTCTCTCATAGGGATGGGAGGATACACTACTCTAATACCATTGTAATGTCCCCAAATGGACATATTTGACCCCAACTTGGATTTTTGGCTAATCCAAATAACCAAATTAAATTTAATATAATATTTAACAAATTAAACCATTCAAGTCTAAATTAAAATCTGCAAAATGTGACTAGGAGATTTGGTATCTCATAAAAATCAACAATTCTAATTATATCCTTTCACCGAAATCTGATATTTTGAATTTTAATAGTCCATACATATAATAAAATGCATATTTTTAGAGGCAAAAATATACTCAAATAAATCTACAATATATTATTGTTGACAATGAAACTTATAATGCTTCAAATTTATAATGCTTTGAAAAAAAATTTTGAAATCATGTTACTTTGATTCACAAAAATCCCCTGATATAGAGATGATCACTCTACATCAAATCGTGATTGCACTGGAATGTCTCCAAAATAACTCGAGAGATGGATCAAAAGGTGGGTTCCTGCTCCTAAACTACACCTCGCCACCTTAGGAAAATAAGTACCCATCTAACCATGCCAAGGAGATTTATTCTCCTACAAACCCTACACCGGAGAAGGAGAATATTGAACATCTATCAAAACTGCAAAATGCCTTGGGAAGGATGGACAACATCTTTGGAAAAAAAACTCCATCTGAAAATTAATATAAATATTTGCAATCACCATAAAACCCCCGTTTTGTTGAGATCCCATCACAATACTCTAAGAGGTATTTTCTCCCTGTTAGAGTAGAAAGAAGTGAATGTCTAAGGTCTAGCTTTACATTTCGTCCTTAGAATAATTTTGCTCAAATGCATTAAAACAGCATGAAGCTTACCCTGCCATTTTTGACATAAAATCATAAATTAAAAAATGATCATAACATGCATCTACCTCAAGTCTGTTTCTACTTGTCCTTTTAAAGGAAAAAATCATGTGACCCAAGTAACCTTCTACAAAACCAATCAGCTCCTTTCTAGCATTAAATGCTTTTCTCCCTCCATTTTGCTATCCTAGAGCAACTCACACCGATTGGATGTGTAATTCTCTCTCTCTCTGCTCACCCATGGGTTTTCCTTGAAAATTTTTCTTGTGATTTTGGAACATTTTCACTTTTCCCCCATGCCCCAGGGACATGTGGCGTGCATTAATTGGAAAAACTTTTCTTGCCAAATTCTCTAACTCCTCCATGAGCTTATTTACCTTTTCCCCATTTTTTTTTTGCTCCTAAGGCAAGTCACACTTTCTTTTGTCATAAGGAATTATAATTTTTATAAGTGCCTTTACCTTATGCACACTTTTCTATGTCTATTTTAATATTAAGTCTATTAATTAATTATATGTAATATTTATAATGTTGTATTTATTATTTTTGCACAATATAATAATATAATAAAGCTTAAGTTTCTAGCCCAAGCTTTCTTTTGCAATTTTCACCTTTTCTCGAGAGCTTTCTCTTTTCAACCCAGGAAGACCAAATGGGCTAAGGGTTTTTCCTAGGGACTTGAAATTTATATTATCAACATATAGTTTTTGGAAGACCATACTGCTAAAGAATCACAATATATTACATCCATTATGATTTGCCCAATCACTAGTATCAAATTATTGAAAATGACAAAAATCATTAAGCTTGAATAAAAATATGCATGATCTATGGTTGTTCAACACCAGCACCACAAAACTATGTACATAATCGAAAATCATACATGCTCCAAATGGAATATGAGATCCATTATCAAAGCAAACCTACTATCAATTTAATCGAAGCAATTTTTGATATTTCTCAAAAGTGGCAATCAACACAATTGGAAAAAACTAGTATCGGTCTTCCACCCAAATCATCAAGGTATCAATACTTTTTAGTTGCTCGCATTGTGGATTGAAAAGGTATGACGGTTGATCCTTTTTGTAATATTTGAAGCCAAATACGATTGGGCAAGGTATATGACCATAGCTTTGAATTTCAACTCCAAAATGGAGTCTTCTTGTAGACCTTCTTGAATGGATGGGTGATTTTATTTTTCCTATATAAATATTAACATGAAAGGATTTGTATTGTAAGTTTTGGATTACCAAAAAGAAAAGGTGGAAACTTTAAGACCATAATAAGTTCAAATCAGAGCCCAACTAGCTTGCTTCTTGATAACTAGAAGGTTTCTTTCACCCTCCAACAAGAACAAATAAAGCAACAAACTATTGAAAAAGAAGCTCTACCATGTAGTTGTATTAAATGAAAAACAAAGCAAGTGAAGACAATCCCTTTTATTATTCAATGGATATATATCCATTATAGGTTCATGACATATAGGAACATAAGGCAAGAGCATAAGCTTGGTATATGTACAAAATACAGGATTGTGAACTAAAATTTCTCTTGCTTTGCTGTCCTTTCGATGACTAATGATTATCATCCAAGTGTTGACTACCATATTCAACACATACATCAATATAATTATGTACATATTGTCAAAGACCGAGATGTTATATATAAAATATCCAAGTTATTTGAAAATGAATGAACTTAATAAAATAGTAATATAGGGACATAATTAAAATACATTATATATATTTGGTATGTCTCAGCATCTTCATCCTTCACTTTCCTATTTTGGATCCTCATTCAAAAAAATTCTAAAAGCTTCATTTGTGACTTTACTGGGGTTTAGAAAGAGGGATCCATCTCATGACATAGCAGGTTATATTCTTCTATTCATTAATTATATGAATTATTTTTTTGTCTATGAAGGGCATTTCCAAACATGCTCATCATGCACTTTTGTTGGAAGTTCAAAATGAAGTCATGAGTCATTGGAAAGTGTTGAAAATGGAACCCAAGTGTACTTGATATTTCCGGATGGAGTCGCTCTTGACCTTTTGAAACCTTCACGTAAACAATTGTCATAAAATTTTCCGAGAATAATAGTGTTCCATAGTTTCTTTCTTCTATGATAAAATTCTCAAAAATCTCCCAAGTCTAAAGGCTTTCTAGAGTTCATCCTTTATCCCACTAACCATGATCTATTCATACAAGGAAAAATATCTAATTACAAATGTCAATATGTAGAAATACAAATGAAAACTCCATGCAAGTCAAATGATGTATTACATTATTATCCATATCATCATCCCTTGATTATCTAATATCCATACCATCTTCACTCTCATATGCATATTTCGGGTCCATTTTCCATGCCCTACATATTCAAATCAAATAAGTTAGTTAAGAATTTGAACAAAATAGAAAACAAAGATATCCTGCCAGTAGTGGAAAAACATTTAAATGTCACTGGCCATGAACACGTGATGTCTTACATTATTAGCCATCTATACATACCTTGATCATCCAATATCCATACCATGTTGGAGTTTTTCATTGTTTACGTGGGTGGTCTCTTGACCTTCCACCTCCACATGTGTAATTCTCTCTCTGCTCATTTAGCTTCTCTCCTCCTTAAATGCATATCTAACATATGCATATGAAAATTCTCATGGGACACGACTAACTCCTCCTTGAATCTCGAAGAGCTCCTCATCATCGACACGTGTCCTCTTTTTATTAGCTCGTGTTAGTGCTTGAAACCTCGCCCTTTGATATATCCATCCAATATAATTTAACCTTCATTATTTTATGTCATTGGTATTCCGATCCACCCAGCAAACGGCTTCCTTGTCCCTCATTCGGCCGATGAGTGTCTTTGTCTTTCCTTGGCGTAGTGTATTGTTTAGTCTACGTGGCAAAATCATAATCTATGACTTGTGTGTTTCTTGCTGTTCCTTTGATCTGCAGATGCTGATAAAGCTTGGCATTATGTGCCCAAGGCTTGTAGGACACATAATTTTTGGGATTTAATTTAGCAAATTGCTGCTTTTCGCAACATTGTGAATTAAATCTTCTATTTGTTGGAATATATGAGTTATTGTTTGGCATGAATAGAATACTTGCCTACGTGGAAATTGTAATTTTGAGTTGACAATTTGTTGTTTTATTGCTGTCTTTTATAAAGTCATGGTGATTGGAAAGGTGGTGAAGTATTGTTATCTCTCCTTAGAATAATTGCACCTGTAAAATCAGAGATATTATCATAACAGGTTTTCTAAGCTCTTTTTAAAAAATTGATCTCTCAGCTCTTTGCATTAGATCCCTCCATGGAAACACCTCAGGGTAAAAACTTTGGGTATACCTATTTTGAGGTGAGTCTCTCAGGATTAAAAGGATGGTTCCTTATTGATGTATCCTAAATTTATTTTATGGGGGTTTGAGAGTAAAAGATGAGCCATCGGAAAATAATTAAAACCTGAGGTGATACACCAAATTAATATGAGGTCTTTTACATCCAGTATATTCACCCAATCACTAGATTTATTGGGAAGGTTTATTTGTTCATGCGATCCATTATCATGATCAATTCAATTTTGATATTGAACCAATTATTTTTTTTCAATATACTTGGGTCGTGGTATATTTTGAAGTAGAATATCTAAGGAAAAACACTTGATTATATTGAGGGAGAATCACAATAAGTACTAATAAGTTAACATGCACATTAAAATTAAGAACAAAACTAACTAAATTTTGCAAGCTCTACCATGTAAGATGATTGATCGGGTAATTTATTATTCAATGGATAAGACTAATATAAACATACACAATATTGAAAATAATTGGAAAGGTAGACTAACACACATTCAATATAAATATGTACATATTATCAATGGATGTTAAATACAATATCCAAGAAAAATTTCTTAATAAAATAGTATAGTCCTATATACAAAATCTTCTTCCTCTAAGTTCCCCATTTTGCTTTGTAGAAGGCATCTCATGATAGATATATTCAAAATAAAAAAGGGCATTTCCTCTCCCTAAAAATAGCCTAAGGCTTGTAAACAATTGTCATAAAATTTTCCGAGAATAATAGTGTTCCATAGTTTCTTTCTTCTGCATCTCTATTTTTCATCCTTTATTTAATAATAGATAAAGGAATAAAAATAGAGCATCAAATGATGATTACAAATAAGCATTAATATCCTTGATTTCACTCTCATATGCATGTTGGGTCCATTTTCAAACCCTGAAGTTGATTGTTCTATTTTAAGAAAGTTGAATGGTAAATAATTTACATACCTTGAATAATAAGTTTACGTTGGTCTCTTGACCTTCCACCTCCAGCAAGTCTCTCTCCAATGCAACATGCTCTCAGACTATTGTCTTCTTCTTCTATTATTTCTAGTTGTGAAGGCATGAAAAATAGTCATGTGTATTGAGCAAAAAATAAATTACATTAATTACTAAGTATGAGCTTTGCAAAATAATTCATCCAAATATCTATCTATTGTTTGCGTGATAGGGACCAATTTTTGTCTCTCTCGATGTTGAAACTTTTCTAAGCTAAAATTCTCTCTCTTTCATGATCACATGGATAATACATTTTGAGTGTAAATTATCTCTAACCTTCCCACAGGGGTTTTGAGAGTAAAAGGATTGGACCACCTTTGAACTTGACCATTAGAGGTCTTCATTGGTTTGGCCACTCTTTTTTTCTGCGAATATCTAAGACACTTGAATATTGAGGAGAATCACAATAGTACAATAAGTTAATATGCACATTAAAATTAAGTAGAAACTAACGGAATTTTGCATAATAGGGTAAGATGATTGATCATTCACAAGACTAATTGAAACATACACATAAAATAATTGGCACATTAACAAAGCTGGAAAAAATTCTCCTATATTCTTCCCCCATTTTTGCTTTGTAAAGGGTAAAATTTCCCTCTCCTAGCATTTGTAAATCATTTTTATCTTTTTTAATAATAGATAAAATGAGCTTCAAGACAAAATCTTTCCGATCCTCCACTTTTGGAGGAATTACGGGCACATAGGGAAACCTTGAAGCTTTTAGGCCTATTTGTATTAAGTCTCAAAACTTTTAGAAAGCCCGCCACTCTCATTGATACTATGTGGAATCGATTTTTGAATTTTCTCCCCACGGCTTTGACTTTCTCATCATGGAGGCTCGGGCTTGTGGGAAATTTTTGGAACTTTTAACTTTTGCATTTTTAAAGTTTGAAAACTTAAGTGAACCCCGACCTCCATTTCTCCACTTCCACCGTGTGGAATGATTTTTGACTTTTCTCCACATGTGTCCTTCTCATGGAGGCTGCGGCTGCCAGGGATGAAAGTTTTACAATTTGAAAATTTTGAACTTTGACTAAGTCGAACCGCCATTCCATTTGGATGACTTTTGCATCAGATTTTGGTGGTCTATTTGTGATCGTCGATCTCTGTACCTGTTGATTTTCAATCATTGATCTCCAAGGGATAATTTTAGGGTTTCTGACATGTGATAAATGCATTTTAAGGCTTGAACCATGGTTTGCTTCGAACTTGGGGATCGATCCTCAAGCGTTGATCTATGTCCTTGTTGATTTTCAATCATTGATCTATTGACCTCATTGAGTTTTGCTAACTCACCGCTCAAATTTGCATGGTAAAGGTCGATTTGGTCCTGATAAACATTTCATTTGGATTTTCAGTTCGTAGGCGGAGCCCTGGAATTTTTTTTCCATGATACCTTTGTTTGAAGCTCCTGCAACTCGATTCAAACTATTTTTTAATGGCCCTTGAGCATCTGTATTTTCCCTTAGAACCTTCTAAGCAAATTTTTCGAGAGGTTCCACCATTGTTGAAGTTTTCTTGAGCTCTGTTAGTTCATCCTTCGTAAGATCTGGTTATTTTGAGCTTTCTGAGCAAACCGTTTTGGGATGTTTGTGAATATTTTTCCACCATTGGTAATTTTAGAGCTCGGCTCCATTTTGTTCCTCTTGATGGCTACCATTATTGATTTTTGAGCTCGGCTACTTCTTCAAAATGGTCTCTGGATCTGGACTCGGTTCATTGTCTTTTGAGCAAGATAGTTCTCTACCTCTTTCTAAGAAAATGAGCTTCTGGGTTTTTTGAGATCGTTACCTTTTCCTTGGCCACCATTGGAGCTCTGTTAGAAACTTTCATGGAGTTTATTGACTTCCTTAGTTCAAGCCCTCTACAACTTTGACTGGGAATGCTAAAAGGGTGAGTTTCTTTCTCTTCGAACATGGAAACTATTTCATTATCACTGAGTTCTCTTTCTTACTTTGATTTTTGCTACCTATGAATGGGTCTTGTTTACTGGCCATGATTTGTGTTGTATAAATTTCCAAAGCTATGTTGAAACACCACTTTTAAAAGGGTTCTGAAACTTTGGATCTTTTCTGAAAGATGTAGCTTCCATTTACACTTTCTCTCAAAATTGAGTTGTGGTATATGCAAAATCCTTTGTATTTGACATTCCAGTATTATTATTCTTCACCATAGAGTTCTTCCTCCATCCATATTTGATTTCTCTGACTAGAAACTTGTCCTGCTCAAATCTACTTATTGACCTCATGTGAGTTTTGCAAGGTTGAATGATGTTGATAAAATCTGTAAATGAAGTGGTTGCTTATACATCTCTTTCTTCAGTTCACTTTTTAAATGCCTATTTGTAACTTGTAGTTGCACTTATACTCTTTGATCCCTGTAATAGTTTTCAAGCAATTCTTTACCTGTTTTTGATACCATTATCAGGCATAAGCCTTGATTTAGATACTGTAATATGTTACTTTTACTGCATTTCTTTTATTTCAGCTTGATACAAATATTGGAAAAGTTGTAAATGTCCATTTTACATGGCGAAGCCCTGTCAAAATTTTCCCAAAATTCCTTATTCATTCTATTTCAACAGTAATTTTTATCTCCCTTCAATTAACTTTAGCCTCTTGAAATTCTAATTCTTCTACTTCACCTTTGTTACACTTTTAAATGCATGAATTTATGAAGTTGGAAGTATAAAGAGTTAAATTAAACCCTGAGCTTAGTTTTGATGATCGTTTGCTTCTTCCTTCTCAGGTACCATGATGTAGTTGTAGTGGACAGCTGGAACAATAGTTTTAGAGAGAGAAGAACAATCCCTCGATGCAATGATGGGTTTCTTTTACCTCTTTACATTTTCAGCTTCATAAATATATGCATTGTCTTACCTTTCAGTTATTTCTCATGGCTTGTGTGAGAAAAATATGTACTATTATTCCTCATGAATAAATGAAAATATTTTCATGTTATGAGATGTATGTCCTTCCTTTTTGTAATTTCTTTCATTTGTATGGATAATGAATGAACTTATACAACTCAAAATGCTTAAATAATTCACTTAATCATAGAAATAATTAAACAATCAAGTGTACCTTATTGTCGCTCACTGAAAATGTAAACTACTTGTAAAACTGTAAATTGTCCCTCAAATCTACCACATGTCTGCAACTTCAGAACATCATGTCTAATACATGCTACCCTTCCTACCTTCCTCAGGGCTCTGCAATGGTTGTTTATAGCTATTGCATAGTTCTGACGAGGGTTTCAAATGGAATGGCTACATCTATGAGGCATGACATTCTTAAATTGTACTCAAGTTGTAGTTTTGATTCCAAATGACTTCCAAGTATTTCCAGAACCAAACAATTAAAAACTATATCTTAATCCAAGGTGGCTGTCCCAAACATAATCAAACTCGTAACTGACCAAATTGAGAAACTTTTAAAGTTTTGAGTTGACCTTTTTCACACGGGGTGTAAAAAATGTCAATAATTACTTCATATTTGTTGTATACTTACCTTCAATTAGTGTGGAGTGGCCATCATTAGAGCAAGTGTACTCTCAAAGATGAAACCCACGAACCCTTATAGACGTGGCGCAATGACCTAGGAATTGAAGAGCCATTTTATTTTAGCATGGAGAACTATTGCTGGAGAGATATATGGGAGCCCTATTAGACCACTCTCTCGGTCGACGGTTGAGATTCCCACCACTATTGTCCTTCACATGGATTTTTCTATCTAGATGTTCATGGATTCGATGTAAGGGAACAATATGTGTTTAAAGTTCGGTTGCGAAGTGAAGTTGGTCATCAAAGATACTTTTCAACGAGAGGAGAAGGTTGTTATCAAAAGTCAAGTTCTTGCAGGTGGTCAAGGTTTGGGAACTTTCAAGAATGGATTTAGAGGGGGCATTCGTATTTTAAGGGAAACCTAGTAATAAGGTGTATTTATGGATATTTGTGTAACCACTTATCCTCTCATAATATAGTACAAAAAAATGGTCACGCGTTACAATAGTTTCCTTCATGTATGAGCCTTACATTCACATCAATGATAATATGATGGAGATTCTAACCCTTGAAGAGAAGAAATATTGGGTTAACAAGGGTTCCCATTAGGGGATTGTGTGTGAAACTTATGCCTTGCAAAGATATTCTCCGAGTTAGAATACAAAGGATCACAAGATGTAGAAGTGTTCTAAATCAACAGAGCCTCAAATCTATATTCACTAATTAAGTAGCATGTTATTGGAGGTTGGAGGATACACGGAGGTTGGAGGATAATTGGTGTCCTCTCGTCAATCACCAACGACGAGGTCTCACCATTGCTCGGTGACAATTTTTGTTTGTGTTCGTTGTTCGTGATGTTATTTTGGTGTGTGTTGTTTAATAAAGATGTAGAGCATTTTCTAGTTTGGTACCTCTTGAATGAAGGACATTGTGAGGAACGAAAAACACTAAGGAGCGTTTGGTTCTTGTGTAAAGGGTTTGTGGAAATCCAAGAAACCACCAAAGTGTACAGTTGAGGCATCGGTCACCTCCAGGTTTGTGGTGAGCCCGCGATCAAAAAAACTATATATGTTCGTGGTAATCCAGGGAAATTGGAAACCATCGAGGTGTTCTCAAGGATGGATTTTCTCAAGTCACTTCCAGGTTTGTGGTAATCCTATGGGAAAAACCAAGGTGTCACCAAGACCAAGAAGCCAGATGTTGACATGCCACCTCAAAGGTGAGTAGGCTACATGGAGAGTGTAATAAACATTTTACTATGTTTGGAATAAGGGGGTTCATTATCTAGAAATTTGATGTTTGTAGAAACAATGTAATAAGGGGGGAATGTTAGAGTATTTCATTGTTTACATGGGTGGTCTCTTGACCTTCCACCTTGTCCATTTAGCTTCTCTCCTCCTTGAACGCATGTATAAATATGCATATGTAATCTCTATATATTCATCCAATGCAATTTAACATTCATTATTTTATGTCATACCAATATCACCCTATGTATTCAAATCAAATTAGATAGTTGAGACTATAAACAAAATATCAAACAAAGAAAATAGAAGTGAGAAAAAATTTATATTTGACACTTTATCACGATTGTTGATGGGTCGAACACTATCTCCTATATTGTGAATGAAACCCTTTCCTCCTCTCTCTCTCTCGTTATCTTCACCTTAATGAAATTTATACATGTGTAGGCTTGGGATGAAAATAAACAATTGCATATTAACATCACTAGTGTTGCACAACATACCTAATAATGCCATGTATCATCCATTTGACTTTACACCCAAGCTATTTGATTGTCAATAGTGTGAAAGGTGACATGGAAGTTTGGAATTTGCAAAGCCTTAACCCATGAGACATTTTCAGTTTTCTCAACCTTGTAATTCCTATAAAATCAATTATAGTTTCTTATTTTATACATATAAACACTTTTGGTTATTTGGTGAACTAACGAGTCCACCTTACAATGTACAAGAGTTGATATCATACTCAAAAATGGTTTTCGATGAGAATGATATGATTATTTTTTTGCTACATACATACCCCTAATTCTATAAGTGAAATTCTTGGACACCTTTTCCCTTTCATAAAGTAATCATGGATTGTACAATTTCATTTTCTATCCACCAAAAAATTTCATGTCTTTTTGTGATAATGTGTTACTATTTTTTTGTTTTTGTTCTATTGCATTGTCATTTTTCATAACCCCTTTGTAAACAATAATTGCAAGTCCCATTGCACACACTCTTTCAATTCACATCTTACATGAAAATTTGTGTGCTCCTCAATGATTTCTCTTGAGGGTGTCACATTCCTTTTACTATATATCCCACACACTCAAGTGTGCCACCCCTAGTGGCCTTATCATTTAGCCTTAGCACAAACTCTTTGACTCGATAGTATTGGCTTATTTCCTTGTGTTTAACCACACTATGTAATTATTCACATAGTTATAGTTTGAGTCTTATATTTAAGTTTTTCAAATCATTTTCATAGCTAATATTTGTAAAACATTAATTCCTCAACTTGAGTGTTCCTATAAATACCCACTTGAAAGACATTTTAAAGGTAAAATTATTTAGAGTAGAAGATATTTGAAAAAAATTTATATTTTTTGTTTATCTGACTTTTCTTTCCAAGTTTTAGCCTAAATTATACAATTGTGAATTTTTGTTTAAGTTTAACTAAATGTTAAATGATCCCTCTTATTTATTACATGCTATATCATTTGACTTGGAAACTTGTAGCTAGAGAGCACTCTCACATTTAACAACATTGTGTTCCCTTCTTCCTAGGATTTTCCTTGAGAATCTCACACATTCCTATGATTTTATTTAGTGTATACTAGTCTAAATTCAGGCTTGGATTTCTAGATCTTTGCATTAAAAAAAAATTGATCCAACATCATATCCTATGAATTTATTTCTCTTTCTTCCCTACCCTACTCCTATTATGTACTTTTTATAAACCTATGTTAGTATAAGATTAGACATTTCATATTGTTAATAAATATTAAATTTTTTTGTTCTTTAGTGATTCTCATAGTGGAACATATTTTTATTAGGCTATGAATGTTATTTTAATCAATTATTTTTTCTTACAAATTTCTCAAATTGATCCCCTTTTTGATTTCTTAAAATACATAGTTTCCATATTTGGTTTGAACCAATAAATTTCCAAAAAAACTACTGGCCCCCTTTGATTTATTCTCATTAATATTAGATAGCCACTAATACCTTGTGATATTTTAACCTTGGAGAATTACACTATGCAATATATTGTACCCACCTCCTTTTAAAAGGGGCATTTCCCCTCCCTTTTGGGTGGGTTTTCTTCTATTGTTACATATGCTCATACATTTTCCTTTTTCTCACAAAGAACAACATTTATGGCATGTATGAGGAGGAGAGGTTAGTTTGTGGAAACACATTTTTGGTGCTAGAAAGAGTGTCCTCCTTTTACCTAAAAATTAGTTGAGTCATCACTAGATCAAAGTTAGTTAAAGGTGACTTTAAAATGTTAAGCCATCTAACCCACAGGAGTGCCAAAAACAATTAATTCAAAGAGCTATCAAATCCATTGTGCAATTATCTCACCTCATGATGCAACACCCTATGCTTATCTCTCAACATTACTATGAAATCCAAAAATGGTTATTAATTGGTTGGGAAACATCAATGACCCTATCAACATTCCCGGTGGATATCATGACAAGCTTAATAATATTGAAAATATTTGTAACTAGTTTGTATAGAGTAGAACTCGTATTGTAGAGGAACACATTCATTCCTACAAGAAATGCCTTGCAAGGGTGTAAGTTTAACATGAGGTAATTTCTTGCAGGTGTTTTTCATATGATCTTGATGAATGAGAATATATTCAGTACCTAGGCCTACCACATGGTTCTATTACTTCTTGCACTAACTTGAAACCACCTTCATTACCCAATTCAACATTCTTATCGACCCAACCATAATGTATCACAAATTTTCTTCTACATGTAGAGAAACTCATGAGCCAATGAGTGTACTAAAAGAATTTTTCCACAAGCTATATCAGTGAGTGAGATATCCTTATAATCAAGATGAGATAGTAGTTATCCAAACATATATTAGGTAACTTGACCTCCTCACCTACGTGCTCTTTCGTAGAGATCTCGCATATTTAAACACTTTGAACCTCACATACCATGAGGTTGTCACAATTTATCATGAAATGATGCCTCATGTTCTCGGTTGTGATGGTTGATTGCCTTTAATTGGACAACATTTTGGCAAAACTAAATGTATCTCATGAACCAATCACTTGTTCATGGTTATTCCATAGTGAATCGATCCCTATGAAAAGATGCTAACCTACACTAAATTCCAAAATAAAACTCCTTTGGATAATTCATCCCTTCCTTATGGGATTTCCTTCAATCAAATTGTTACATAAGAAAACAACCAACCTTTAGATCTTCCCAACCAAACTATAACACTACACATAGTTACCAATAAAATTCCTCTTACTTCCACACAAACTTCTTGAATCGTATTGTGCAACCTCTTCAAAACCATCCTTCTACTTCAACACCCACCTTTCTAACTCCGACCACAAAAGTAGGGAACTTGTATCAAATCATCTGAAAGTTATCAAATGATATGATAAAATTTCAAAGGAAAGGAATCCAAAATATTAACTAGCCTACTACTAGCTACAAAATTAGGAATTTTATCTTCCAGTGTGATAATCATGAATGGAATTCTCGACCCGAGAATGGAAATGTGAATTTTCCCATTAAAAATCCTTGGAAAATGACGACATCTCTAAAAATGTTTAAAAATCTACTAATTTGGCATATTTAGTCTCATCATCCTAGTGCAGACTCAAAATACCATGGAGCACATCAAGGTAGACTACCTAGAATTCAACATGGCCTATATCATTTTCCAAAAAGGATATCAACAATCCCGAGATAATTTTTGTGCCTACTAAAGGCTGTAAAATGATGAGAATCACCATCCAACAACCTTAGTACTAGAACTATATGAATTCGTAGGGTAAAGTGATAATGAGAACGAAGATAACTTAGAGGATATCCATGATTATAAAGAGTACTAAATAGGGAACAATTACATCATCCATGTAGTAAAACTCATGATCCCTTGAACACCACTACTCCTTCAAATTATTCCCAAGTACCCCCGACTTGCACTTGTCAAACAATTCCGCACCACCTAAAGGGCTTAGTATTGTATGTCCCATGAAAGGAAATGAAATTCTTCCACATCCCACAAAAAATCCTAGTTGAATATAGCATAGTTGATGACTTGCACAAAACAAAGGCTAATATTTCCATATTCAATATCCTCTAAATTATTGATCAAAAACAATACTTTTTTAGAGATTTATTTGCCCAACTTGAGAAATCCACTAATAAATAAACTAATGTGTGTGTAGTTATTTATAAAGATAAATTAAAATCTCCTCCTTTATTATTAACATTTATAATTGTTGGTAAAAAATTACATGATTGCTTAGTGGATTTAAGAGCTTATATGAATGTTATGTCATTCTCCATTTGCAAGTAATTGAGATTGTCTCCTGAAAAATTGAGTCATAGGGTAGTTCAACTAGATAACATATAAGTGAATTTGGTTGGAAAACTCTCACATATCCATCATAGGGTAGTACAACTAAATAAAATAGAAGTGAATTTGGTTGGAGAACTCTCACATATCCATATATAACTAGCCCTAGATCCATGATTCCAATAATTCATCTACATCTAGGTAGTGGACACTAGTGATAATTATGAAATGCATCTAAATAAAGGTTGGTCATATACTCTTATTGGCTATATGGAAACCTACTTCTCACATATATGGTTATCATGGAATGGTGTTGCAAATCAACTTAGGATTGATCGGGAGATAAAAATAAAATTCATGATCCCCAAGTATAAAATGTTATTAAAATCTTATATGTATTGAGATAGAAGTTGGAGTTCTTGTTATGGATAAGGAACTGTAGAGAAAGAAGTTTTGTTCACCATCTCTGTATATCTCAGCATACTCACATGTGTTAAAGGATTGATGGAGAAACTACAAATTCAAGGCATAGATGTAGAAAATGAAGAAGTGGGCATAGGCCCATAATTGATTAAACCCACACATACATAAAAATGGAGCACGAAATAGGCCTAGAATATTTGATTCATAGATTAAATAAGATTGGTTCACACTCATAGATATAATAGAGTTGGACCTTCTTGATTTTCCCAAAATGGTGTCACATTCACATGGAATTATATGTTGAATAATCTTATGTGACCTTTTTATCCATCCTCTAGTGCGTGGTGGAAAACATGTAATGCGTCAAAATTTGTACAACAAAAGATATACTCCCCCATTATGTCTCTTGAAGAAAGTATTCCTACATAATCCATTTTTAGAACCCCAAGCAAGCCTTCCAAAGGTCAAGAGGGGTTACACTTTGGAGATGGAAGGTGGTTCCAATAGCCAAACATTGTGCAAACTCAAAAGGCCTATTTTTGCACTCATGTTTAAAATAATTCTGCAAAACTTTCCATCTCACAATAATAATAAAGAAAAAGAGTTCACTAAAAAAATTGTGCCTAACATCATTTTCTATTACTTTTGTTATCATATTCTTGAACCATGCATGATGTACATGTTAGTTCCATAAATACAATTCACACTTGAAGTTTCTTTACACAAGACAATTAACTAGTAGGAATTTGAAAAATAATCTAATAGTGGTATCTATGAATTTCAATATTAAAATTGAATTGTTCATATGAAACCTAATCCAAATGCATTTTATTTATTTGATATTTGTACTCACATTATTTACCATGAAGGAATTTATTTCCCATTTAATAACGTTTTCCAAATGTAATGTCTATTTAAGTAATTGTATATATTTGTGAGGACGTAACTTAGACATAAGTACCCATGCTAGAGGAATGTAGAAACAAAAATCTATTCTTAGTTCTATTACATTATGTCCCAAATTATGTTATTATATGCATGATTCCTAAGCAAGAAAACTATACATTGACAACACTTGTTTTACTTTACATTGACATTGTTTTATCTTTCCATGATTTTGTCCTCTACTTTTATGGAATTATCCCTTTACTTTTAGACATCACATAATGTGTTACTCAACTGAGCATTTCCTAATTCATCTTTGGAGCTTTTCTAGACATAAGTTCCCAATAAAGGAAAATAGCGTTCAATGCTATCTTCCCCTATGGTAACTTCTTTCTCTTCACTTATCTTATTATATTTTAAAATGACACACCACTTGTTTATCTTTTATAAAATTGTATTTCTTGCTTTGGGACAAATTTTAGGGTTGTTGATGTCAAATTCAAGCAAATGAATAATATATATACATGGCATATTTATACATAAGGGACAAGGAAAGAGGGAACTAAGAAAGTTAATACTAAGGACCCATCTAGTAACTAAGGCAATTGTTCTTGGGAAAGGAATTAAATTTGTATTGCATTATTCACTACATAGGAAGGGAGAATTCTTAATTCTACAACACACATTATCTCCAGGAAAATTAGTTGTGGCTTGTTATCATGGTGCAACTTGCACAAGAGCAACCTAACTTCAATGGACATAATTTCTATCACACACACACACACACACACACACACACACACACACACACACACACACCAGAACTCCGTTAAGTTTAAAATATAGTGTAGCACTTTGTGACAATCACATTGGGGTGACCACCGAGGTTAGTATGACTCAAGCATATGCATATTTTATTTATTCTAATGTGTGTTTGAGTCTCATGCGAGTAGCTAGTTTTTTTGTAGTAGGTACATGTGTGACAAGATGAATCCATACTCAAGTAGATGCAATACAAAAAGCAAAGTGAAGGTAACATTTTTAGACACTAAAATAACCATATATACATACATTTCCAGACACCAACACCCAATTCAAACTATATTTCCCTTTCTTCTCCCCCATCGATACGGAGGAATTCAACATCCATATTCCTATTCCCACATAATTCTCACTTTTCTTCCCCTATCATTTCTCATATCCAACCTAGTACCTCTTTAGGCACACATACCTTAGAGTCTATGTACAATGGTTTACAGGATCAAATTTGTCAATTACAACACACTTATTCTTCTTCCTCTCCTTCTCTTGATTCTTCACTTCTCCTACATAGTCCTCTTACATCTAGGTTTCTTGTTACCCACTTCCCCCTAATGTTGTTTCACCACAATTTTCTCTTTTTATATTCCAAGCATCCCCAAGAGCATCTTAGATCATTTCATATTTCATGTTTGGAATATTCTTGTTATGATACATTATTGCATTTATTTCGTAGGAGATTACAAGAGTGTGCTTTGTAATGGTTCTATGATTTACCTCTTCATATATTTCATGATATTTCACTCCTCTAGAAAATATATGCTTGGCACATTTTTCTATGAACATACCTAAAATATCATATGCGCAAATGGATAAATTGAGGAAAGGATCTAATGAGCATCTTAGTTATATTTTTGCTTATACTATTAATCTTACTAAAATGAATAATGCATTAGATAATTATGAATCATAATATATATTTATCCAAATTCTCTTGAATTTATGTGTGATCTTTGATTATTTCATTATTTTAATCATTTAGGTCATACTCTTAAACAATGTGAAAACAAGTTACTTTTTATGGGTAAGAGTAAGTATGGTGATAATACTTCCAATCAATCGGTAGAAAATTCCAAATAAAACATACCTTTAAGAGAAAATCTAATGAGCCTAATCATATTGTTAATGTTGTATCTCAACCAAAAAGTTCTAAATACAACCTACATGACACACTTTTACTAGATTTCCATACCCACCCCACATCTTGTTGCCTAAGCTCATTGAAAGCAATTTCATTTCTCTTCCATCCCCTCTTGAGTTAGATCCTAACCATCCTTGTGGTAAGAATTGTAATGAAAAAACACACTTTGTGATAATTATAGATGTAATGGACATTCTATTGATAGATTATTTAATCTTAGACATTTGACTCAATACTTGATTGATACTAATGAACTCAAACTTTACTGCACCTACTATTTCTAAATCTACAAATGAAAATGGAAAACTTAATATTTTTAATGATCCATTACCCAAGCATGAAAAATTGGCTCCTTATTATTTTTATAATTATAATTATCATGCGGATACAACTCCACCATTTTTTTATCATCCTTTTGCATTTCTTTTGGTGCTACTGATATTCCCTCGTCTATTATTACTTTCACTGATGTGGATTTTCATGCTTATTTTTCATCACATATACTTCACATTGATGTTTCTATTGGTACTCATGTTGTTAAAAATGTTATGGCGCATTCTAATTTCAAATGAAATGCATGTTCACTATATTTCCTGCATTTAATTGTTTTCCATTATCTCAAATGACACATAGATCACCTATTTCTTGTGGGCATGTGGTTCTCTAATCAATATTGAGTCTCTTACTATCTCTATACCTTTCTCTATTAGATATGAGGTTAAGCATTGTGACTTGGTATTAGTATTTCATGGCTTAAGGATGTTAAATTTATTCTATCCCTAGTTCCTTTATGTCTCAAGTTCATACTTGAGCATCACATTGTCACTATTCGAGGCATCCCACCATAGAATCATTTATATATGTCTTGTATCACCATCACATCTTCAATTTCTACTGCCCTACTACACATACTTCTACAACTATTGATGATCGTCACATGGCTTTATAATACACTACTATGGAATCTATAACTCCTATCACTCCTAGTTCTAGTTCCACATCTCCACATATATTTCATCACACGTGTTTTATGCTTCTCACCCATGATGTATTTATCAATCCCATATCCCTCCTCATCGGACTAGATCCCCACATTAAATGCATTTTACACATGGTACATCTTGGCTAACTTCATGGTTTCATTCTCCACATGCACAAATAATTTTTTTTTTGCATGTCATAACACATGGAAATTCACATGAAACTAGGTCCTTGGATCATGTTCATAGTACATTCCACACCGAACTTGTTCCACCATAAGTTCAACCCGAGATCTAGTCTAGACAACCGGATATCGCCTAAGTTATTAATATCCTTTTGTTGGTTACACATTCTCATCATTGTGTTATGATATGTTGCATGTGTTTCTATATATCTAATTTACTCTAGTGTTACGATAAAGATTTGTTTTTTTAATCAAGGAATTCTTGGGTGTTTGAAATCAAACACCAAAAGTGTATACAATTGAAATTACACTAAAATAGAAAACATGATTCAACTTCTAAATCCACAAAGATCCATATCATATAATAATATCACAAGAAGTGAAAATGTCCCTTCATTATATTTTTATAAATGTTGAATCCAACACCAATAAGCTATCATTTATAAATTTCAAAACCAATCCAAGTGGTGTGGAAGTTGGATTCACAATATGAAGGGGATTTTCCTCCTCATCGGATTCATAATTTTTTTATCCCTCATACATAAACCACTAGTTAGGATTTACCAATGCCCACTCCTAAATTTTTTTGCATCATTGGAAGTAAACAAATGTTTACTCCTTATTTGTAAATCCCTATTAAATATGTCGTCTCTAGTAAATAAATTATTGTGTTATCTTTCACCATAAAACATTGTAAATTTCCCATGCACCATCTCTCGATGTTTAAGATACATAATGTTAGTATAAATACCTAACAAAAGTATCATATAAACCCACTCATTCAACTAGGGCTAAAAATTGGGGGAAAAATTATTTCTTCCTTTAAATTATTTATATTCATGTCCATGGAAATGATTTACTTCACCTTTGTGAATATGTTCTACATTATTATAGGTTAGTAACACTAGATTGGGTTTGTTGACCATTACATGTGTGTTGAAATGACACTAAAATCCACATATTATATGTTTCATCCCAATCAAATAATTTTTCCATTCTTCACCAATAAGGACTTGTCTTGTGGTACATCATTGGTTTTGTGAAATTCCTCGTGCCCATATGAACACCAATATTTAGGCAAAAATATTAAAATTATTAGTTGTATGTAGATTAAAGGCCGTCATTGATAACAAAACATAAGAACATATAAATACACTCACACTTACTATCTAAAAGGGAGGTTATTTACATGATATATTTCAAAATACAGTTGAAATTTTGTCTTCTTTTAGGAACATGTGATAGTTTTTGTGTGATGTGACACATAAATTTTTTTGGTACTTCCCATTTGATTTTCCTTTAATGAATTCCTCAATCTATAACTATCAACTAATGAAACCCAAATGATTTTGCCATTAATGGTATGAAATTTTTCCACTTCAAACGCTACATGAAAATAAATTGTTCCTTAGGTTCTAAATTGGAAGGCATAGAATTTGATCCTACAATCCTTTCACCCGATCAAACCTACACTAAAAATGTTCCATTAAATTAAATTAATACATATTAAAAATTATGAATTCAAAAATAATGCAATCTATGAATGTATATGATGTAATAACACCTACATCATTTATGATGGATTCAATTTGTTTCAATGAAGAAATTTTACATCTATGAACAAAAATAAACCTAAACTATTTAATAATCAGCATTTTGAGTTAGATTTAGAGTAGTAGTCTAGATTGAAAGTTTTAAAAATAAAATATTAGAATGCTATAATCCATCACATATGGGTCATATGGGTTATCTCTCATAACCTCATAGTAAGTCCCCCAAATATTTAAGTTAATGTAGATTGAAATCCATCCTAAATAAATTCTTGAGACAAATGGGTTGGGCAATTTGAACTTGCACTAGAAAATGCACTATGGAATTTTTGTTTGCAACATATCATGTGTTTAAGAATGATAGTACAACCCCTCTCCATGTGTAACCAATCACAAGGCCCCCAATTATCTATATACTATATAGATTGGGTTGGGTACTATAATATATAGATTGGGTTGGCCCAAGGCTATAAATTGATAACATGTAGGTTGTTTTTTTATGATTTTGAATGTATATGATTGGTAAAACTTTGAGGCACTTGTAGACATTTACGGCTTAAAACACTAATACACCATAAGTTGTTTTAAATATATATATATATATATATATATATATATATATATATATATGAAAATATGTAGCCTTATACTATTAAGCTAAAAGGCCATTACACATTTGTATGTAGAAAGATTAAAATTTACAACCACATAAAAGTGATAGCCATCAATAACCTTTCGTTTGAAAAGAACCAAATAAATATACTAAAAAAATCAACTAAACACATACCACAATTTGGTTGCTTTTATTAAAATATACATATTGAAAAAATTCATTTACTATACCTAATGATTTTTAAATGATAATATATAATGAGACACAAGCAATAAGTAACCAATATTATGAAACCTTAAGCAAGAAGAAGAGATAGGAGGACTTAGCTAATTTTTGAGTGAATAGGAAGTGATATGGGATGATGCAATACTAAAAAAATTAAGAGGTTTGTCGCAAAGGTTCATGTGGAGATTCTTAAGATCTAGAATAGTGTTGGACATGAGCGCCCACATGAGGGTAGTAGTGTCTAGGCATTGGTGTCTAGATCTAGGTGATGGTATCTGCGTAGGTTCTTTGGATCTTGTCTTTTTGTGTGGTAGGATGTTCACCGTTGGTCCCTATTTGTCACTTTAGATTCATTTTTGGATATGCTTTACTATACCTATAACCTCACAAAAAAAGTTCACCTACACATATCCACAAACCACATCAAACCTAAAAAGGAAAATACAGAATGGGGAGTTGGATAAACCATAGTGGTCACTAGAAGAGTGAACTTATGACCAAGCATTGCACTACATCTCAAATCCATGTAGTTCTTATGTGTGTTTGTTTGTAGAAATGATGTCCTAGGATGCCCTTGTGTAAGTTGCACCAATGATAGTTGGATAGGTCTAGAATGTAGAAGATTTATAGTATGTGTGGATAAAATAGAATATAATTCCCCTTCCTATGGTGTGTATGTAGAAGTATGTAGCCCTTTCCCTTAAATGGATATGGATGTATTTGATGCTCTTATTACTTTTGAATTAAATCTTAGATGGTAGTATGTAATGCTTAATTCTTGGTCCTTTATTTTGAAAACATGACTATATATTAATATGATTCCCTTGTTTGAATTTCATAATTGAAAATTGAACTTGGTTGACCCAAAGTGATAAAAAGTAATTAAGAAGCAAAAAGGGTCCAAAAGGATAAGAAAAAGATAAAAATGGATATGATCTCCCGGGAGGATAGGAGCACTTGATGCTAGTTTCCTAATTGAGCATTGGTGTCCAAGGCCATAGAAAGATAAAATAGTTAAATTCCAGCAAGAGTGTAAGATGTATAAAGCCAATAAAAATGCAAAAGACAAAGCAACATGTTAAAGGGAGTTGTCAATTACTAGTTTTCTTTCTTAGGAATCATGTAAATGCTAGCATTATCTTAGGACCTAGAAATGTACCCAAGTGCATATATTTTGTGACTACAAATAGAGACAAACACGTATGTACTAAAGTGGCATGCTTACTTGATTCCAATGAAATTTTCTATGCTTACAACTTCCACTACATATTTACATGGGTAGGGACACTTTACGTAAATAACTTGTAGCCTTTATACATTTGTACACACACATATATAAATTTATTCCTACATTCCAATTCATTTTTAATTATCATGAAAACCACTTCCATTACCGAAAAGAGACACACAAATAACTTACTTATCTAAGACACAAATGTAAACAATGAATTATTATATGAAGAAAAACCCATACAAGTATAATATCTCTAAGCCCTGTCCATTCTAATTTTTCTTGAAATAATATTTTTATACCCAAAAATTATCCACGAACAAGATTTACTATTCACCTCTCATCCTAAGAAGTGCCAAAGGTATGTCTATATAATGAACACAATAGAAAACACAAAGAAAACATATATTAATGGCTTAAGAAGTTTTTACCTCCAAATGTGAGATATCAAATTTAATACATATTCTAACTCAAACATAAGCACAACCATCTTACAAAAATATGTAGTATGGTATGCACTACAAACTATGTTTTTACTTATTAAGTAGTTCAAAATGGTACTAGTGGTTGATAAACATAAGTGGTGAATACTTTTTCATAAGCATTTTCTACCACATTTCTAAAATATGTGTAGACTTATGGTAGACAAAAATACTAATGTAAGCAACCCCACTACATTCATTTTCACACTCATCAAAGTCATGATGTGTTACTCTCCACTCATTTACCTTCCACTATTTGAGTTTTGGCAATCAACATTATCCTACCATGCAAAGATGTATTAGGATAAACTAGGCCACATGCCATTTAGTGGTAGATGTATAAGAAGAGTGAACTTGAGGTACTATCCAAGGTATGATCTCCATGCAATTACGAGGATATTTTCTTAGATATATTTTCCTATGATGAGATCCATAATTATGAGCCATGAGTTCATGATGAAAAGGACTACCATAATGGACATGTAAAGAAAATATTTGCAGCATTAACCGATCAAGTACATTAGGTACAATTGCGTAGTAAGTTGGAAATGGTCTCACAAAAATTTGTGAGAGTAATGTAGGCATTGTAACATTTATCGACATCCATTGTTGGGATGTTGTGTAAGAGTGTCCACATTTGTTGTTTCCAGTTAACTATCTAGAAAATACCAAATCAACCAAACTAATAGTAAATTCATGTAAATGATTGAGTTTCCACTTAATCTTAAAGCAAAAAATAATTTACTTCAACAAAAATAGGGATTTAAAACCAAATTAGGGAATTTTTAAGGGGTTATTCTATAGATGAATATGCATTTATGGCACATACCTAGAATATTTAAGGACAAGAATTTTGTGCCATAGTGAATAAAGTCTTCTAATCGTATGTGTTTCACCTTTTTCCTATATTGTTTCTTTGAATTGTTGACAAAATAGATAGGGTAACGGGCGTAGGAGGAATACCTATTCAAATGTCGGTTGATGGGTTGTTACACGTGTATGAATTCTGAATCCACAAACCATGAGAGCTTCCTTTTGGCTAGGAGGAACTACCTATAATGAAAACAAGACCACCATAAAGAATTAAACAATATGGGCAGTGAACTGCCTAGCATAAGCTAGATCTGGGAAGTATGATACTTCCTAGATGGCTGTCAGTCCATTATTTTAAACAAATTAATGCAGTAAACAAGGTAAATCCTATTGTTATTTTGAAATGATTTAGGTATCTCACCTAAAAACACAATAAGATATAAATCTAATCTAACAGGCTAAGCTAGAATAGAATCAAAGGTCAAATGATAGGTTTTGGGTCTCTGTAGGTCTAATAAAGGTCTCGGGTAGGTCACAGGTGAGTGAGGGTGAGGTAAAATTAGGTGGGTAGGTCTTTGTTTAAGGCTGTGTGGGCAAACATAGAGATTGGCATTGGTCGGTCAGGGGTGACCGACCATGGTTAGGTATAACTGGCACCGATTACTGTGGGATCTAGAAATGTCATAGAATAGGGTTTTGGTCTCCTTTGTGATTGCACAAAGGATTTTGGTTGGTCGGGACGAGGTAATGGGTGATTGGAGTAGGATTTTGTGAGGTTTTGATGGGTCTATGGAGGTGAAAATGTTGGAGAAGGTCAATAGGGAGAAAGATAAACAATGGATGATAAAATAATGATGAAATGAAATAACCAGGAAAGTATGATGTTGTACTTACTTGGATTTCATTCTTGAAGGTCTATGTGTGAAGGATGGAGGTGTTGATGATGGGTTTGAAGGCTGCAAGTGATCACCAACTAAAGAAAAGCTTTTTACATGGGTTGCATGTACACTCCTCTTTGCTTAGATAGATCAGATCATGGTTAGGATGGTTGTGCAGAGAAGATGCTCAATCTCCTTCCTTAGATGTGATTTTTCGCTGGAATTTGCTCTCTAAAGATGCGTTATCTCTCTGAGATGTGTTCTTGCTCATCAACTTTCTTGCTTCCAAATTCCAAGTTCCAAGTTCCAACCTTGAGAATAAGGTTGTTTTGGGTTAAAAGGGGTAACCGATGGCGGTGGAACTTAACCGGTGATGGTTAGGGATAACCGACGTCGGTCAAGGTAGGATTTCCTAGGTTTACTAAACTTAGGGAGATCCTCTTGATTTCCTCGGATCTCATGTCATTATCCCATGGATTAGACTCAAAAACTATTGTGAGCATGCAGGAATGTAGTTAGAGGGAATGTAGGCATTGATTTTTAGGGTTTGGGTAAGTCTTAGCTAGTTATGGGAACTTGGTAAGAATAGGGCTTAGGTTGAGTTAACTTGGTGAGGTGTCTAAGTGAACTATATGTGTAGATATTATTTAAATAAGATATTTAAATAATAAATATAGTGAGGATAAAATGCAATTAATTTAATTAAAAATTAATATTAGTGGGGTGAAGGGGGTCATGGCTAGGTAAAAATGTAATAAAGGGGGTTTATATGTCAAGGGACGAAGGGGAGTGTGACCTAATTTTAGTGTCTACATTTTGCCCCTTTTTATTGTGTAGCTTGTATTGGTAAGTGATGCTAACAAAAATAATATGTGGTTTCCCCATGTGAGGGTGAAGGTGATCCCCTCAAACTACGAGGCAAGATGAGGCAACGAGTATGAAGCGGTGAGTGGTTTGATAAAAGGTAAATGTGAGGAAAAGGCAAAAGTGGGTGTAGGGGAAAAGGTGAAAGGTCTACTCGGAAATATAGGTAATGGGTCGGGTCACATGTAACAGAATCAAATGCACACATGTATAAACTACAACATGCTATCGGGTTGAAGAACAAGAAAACTCTACATCATCTAAGGTCGATAGGTTTATCCAAACAAGGGTGAAGTGAATCCGGTATCTAAGGTATAGGATAAGGTCAGAAACACAATGTAGGTTAGGTGTAGGAATGTTTAGGTATATTCTAGTACACCAAAGGTAGGGTTAGGATAGACATCATGACAATAGGTAAGGTAAGATCATGAGGTCAAATAACATGGGTAACGGTGTTGCAAGGTATAGCGAACACATGAGGTTCAAAGGTCACAAATAGTTTTCTAGGTCTAGGTAGATAGGTCACAACATGGGTAAGGCCAAGGTAGGGGTAAAATAATGAGGCTTCAATAACAGCGGATGAGGTGAGGTTGAAGAAGGTGGAGGGCTAGAGGGGAAGGTAAAGTGGTCCAGGTAGGTGTAGGGGAGGCAAAAGAAAGAGGAGGTAAGGAAAATGAGGTCAATGTGAGGGTAATGAGTATGCAAGGTAACCGACAGTGGTCAGTATGAACCGATGATGGTGGAGAGGAACTGATGATGGCTGGCGAGGGTGCATCGATCGACATCGTCAATGTGAACTGACGTCGATTGAGTTGAGTAGGTGATAAAAGGCGTAAAACCCATGTTTTGAAAATTCATTTAGTGTTTGTGAAAAGGAGAAAAGGACAAGAAGAGAGAAAAGAGGAAAAGGAAAAACAAGGACATCAAGAGTTTGGTTGGCAAGCCACATAGGCGGGGTTGGTTGAGTGAGAGGTGGGGTCACAGGATTGAATCGAGTGAGGTGATTGGTGTGGAGATTCGGTGGTCATTCTTGGATGGCAGAGGCCGGAGAGGGATTGGGAGGAGCGGCACGGAGGCTGGTGGTTCCACCACGATGGTGGCAATGGGATCAGGTAGGTTTGGAACCTTTGTTATGGATTTTTTAGTTAATTTGATTAAACATATAGAAAAATATGAAAAATGGGGGTTTGGGAGGGGAAGAATTACAAAAATAGGAAAAATAGAGGAAATGGGAATAGGGAAGGGTAGGGGTAGAGTGAAAGGAGGATTATAGGAATAATTAGGGGTGCAAGGGGAATTTGGGTGGGTAGGAGGATTAGGGGGGAAAAGGGGGTTGGGAAATCGTGGTGGGTGGCTACAATGTGACCGACGTCGGTCGGTCTTTGTGGTCGATGTTAGTGGGTAGTGACCGGTATTGGTCATAAGAATAGTGATTGATGCCAGATGTGGTCAAAGGGATAATCGGGTATGTCGGCCAAAGGTTAAGTTGGGACAAAAAGGGAATAGAGTAAGGGCAAGGTGGGAAAGTAGTCATCCTGGGAAAGGATTATGTGAGAGGTAAAAAGGGAGACGGGGAAGGGTTTAGGGTGGCTTGGGTGAGGGGTAGGAGATAGTTTTGGGTGGACGGGTTTGGGTAGGTTTGGGTGAGGGTTAGGGTAGATATGTAGGGTAGATGGGTTTGGTAGGGTAGATAGTTTTGGGTGGATGGGTTTGGGTAGGTTTGGGTGAGAGTTAGGGTAGATAGGTAAGGTAGATGGGTTTTGGTAGGGTAGATAGTTTCGGGTGGATGGGTTTGGGTAGGTTTGGGTGAGGATTAGGTTAGGATGTGGGCTGAAATAGGGTAAGTTTGGAAGGTGTACTAATACATTTCTCTTGTGGGATGTAGGCCCAGACAAGCTACGAATGAGGGCCCGAGTGCCCCTTATTATTGACAAGATGGGAGAGCACGACATGGGAGGAGTGGCGGCATGTTACAGAGGTGGGGTTGATAGGGGTGAGGCACTACTGGCATGTAGTCCAGGGAGGTGAGTCTGATGGTTGCCCTCATCGATAGATGGGACTCAGCGACCAACACCTTCCATATGCCGACAGTGAGATGACGATCACCCTGGAGGATGTCTACAGATCCTACGATTGCCCATATTAGGGGCCCAGGTTTATTCTATCTCCTCAGAGGCATCTGAGGAGCTACTAGCACCCATTTTTGGTGAGGGTGTAGCAGACCTGACATTCCATAGCACTAGCATGAGCTATGGAGTGATGTATAGAGCTCATCTAGAGGAGATGAGGTTAGTGGTACTTTTGATGGAGGCAGTGTGTTGCTTTGCACTACCGGATGCAGAGGGTAGGAGATTCCTAAGGTCATTGATGGGAGTCCTTCATGACATGGTGATACAGACATGGTTTACACATGGGCACCTGCATTGCTGATGTAGGTATATAGAGAGTTATGGGACTACGGGTGATTGCAAAGAGGTTCATTATCTACTTCACTCGCACTATACTACTGGCATTATGGGCATGAGCACATTTCTTGTGTTTGACCAGTGGTGATGCCTCGAGAAGATGCAATCCCATGGAGAGTTTTGAGAGTTGGGTACAAAGCGGTGGGTACCGGTTGTTGGAGAGGCCTAAGGTGCCGAGCTACTCATGATGTAGCTTACTACGACAAGGTTGTTGGAGGGTTTTCGGGTAGACATCATTTGGAGGCCATATGTGGGCTTCCCGCATACAGACAGATGGCCACGGAGCTAGATGGGCTACAACTATATCTGTGGATAGAGGGGAGGAGAGTGGGAGAGCATGAGCAGATACCCAGTAGAGCGGGTTAGTTTCTAGTTCGGGTTAGTCCAGATATACCACCTTCCGTTTATGACAAGACAAGAGAGATGATGTGGAGAGACCTATGTCTCCACCACGACCCACCCATGTGCCAATTGGACAGAGGAGCAACTAGTGGATTCACATATTGATGATGCCGGAGTGGCATATAGATATAGGCAATGGTGGGAAGCATAGATGAGAGCCGTACCACCGAGGCTAGGGCAACCAGACTTAGCCACCATCATAGTGCAGAGGGACACCCTATAGGGGTAGGTGGCTACCTCGGTGATGCAGCTCTGGACTATGTAGGGGCAGCTCACGATGTGTTGAGGCATAAGTTGCCACATTACAGGCTCCGAGATAACGATGCTGTGCAACAGGAAGCCTTTAGGAAGGGTAGGGACATGTACTACACGGGGAGGCATGGTAGGGGAGATGGAGATGGAGAGGAGGTAGGCAGAGAGGGAGAGCAGATAGCCACCCTACAGGTGTAGGTATAGGACTTACAGGCCAATTGGCCACATCGGAAGGAGAGGTTATGGGTCCAGAGGCCACCGGTAACGATAGCGTAGGTGCATATTACTATGTTGTAGGCCTAGATTATAGTGCGAGGGCCAACTCGGGCTGAGTCGAAGCTAGAACACATGCACAAGGTAGATTTTGGGACAGGGGTCCCATGGTACAAAGGCCCAAACAGTAAGAGACCCATGGCACCCCCAAAGACAGTGACCATGGTCAGATTTAGGGATGCCCTAGCAGAGGCATGATATTATTAGGATCATTTGTTAGCTACTAGGCTAGACGTGATCTCCTATGCTAAGTATAGAGCACAACAGGCCTCTAGTGAGAGGACTAGATCCCACACTGACATGGTGGAGAGTACATGGGGCTGGCAAGCCCATAGATATGGTTGTGATGAGGCCACTAGTGTGTAGAGGCTAGCCCAGTGAGGGCCATTAGTAAGAGGTGAGGTGAGGCAGTACTGGGCACTAGACAAGTGTGCGGTGGAGGAGTCGGGAGAGATAGAGTCACAGGGAGCATTCCCCAACATCAGATGGGGAGATGATTGACTTGCTATGGACCATCCTACGCATGCCAAGTCATTTTTGTATGGATTATATATGAGACCGGCCTACGTGCCAAAGATATTTTGTATTTATTATGATTTTTTTATACATGATACCGGCTGTATTGGAGCCAAAGATATTTTTGTATTAGATAGTGGCTTGCGAGTTTGAGAGACGATGTATTTTTGAGAGACACATTTTTTTAGATGAGTGTACATTATTGTGATACATAGGTATTTATATGATGAGATGTATGAGGTTAGGATGATTATGTGTTGTGATGTGTCTTTTTTATTTTACTTTTGTTATGATATGAATGGATTAGGTGAGGTTGATGAGTTAGGCATGGATGGAGTCGAGTTGGTTTCGAGTCAATGTTGCGTGACTCATTATGGTTTACAATGAATGATACTATGGGTCATATGTGAAATGTTGTATAATCTATGCATAGTGATGATAGAGAGATGGTAGGTGTAATAAATGTATGCTATGGTAAACAACTTGTTATGTATGTGGCTTGATTTCCAATTTTGTTAGAAAAGGGGAACTAAGTGAAATGTGGGGTAAATGGTGAGTTAGGCATGGTTGATGAATTGTTTAGGGTAGAGAGTGGCTCGAGCTAACCTCCAAGGGCCCCATGCCCTGAGTGCTGCCTACATAGTCCTAGTGAAAAGGGACCTCAGGCCGATGTAGTTCTCCCATGAGCTAGGGAAGAATATGAGAATGAGTTGGTAGGTTTTTGGGCATGTTGTGGGTTTGGGTTTAATAGGTGGGGGTAGATTATAGGTAAAATGATGTAGGTGAAGGTGATTATGGTGAAAGGGGAGGATTACCCCAAAGGTAAGTGGTGAGGACCAAGTCTTGTATAAGGTAATCAAAATGTAAACAAAGATGGTTAAAAGATAAGAGGGGGCAATAAAGCCACCTGATTGGGTAGAATCATATCGAGTAGATCATACCTTAAAGGGGGTGATGAACACAAGATCTGAAAGGTATTGCATGATTAACTGTTCTATAGTGAAAGTAGTCACAGGATCACCAAATGTCGAAATTCTAAGATGTCCCTTGAGGCAAGTTAGGAAATGAGAGTGGAAATAGTAAGGTTGGTGAAATGTAGTTAATTTTATATGTTTGGAGTGATAGGTCTTTTGGGCAAGAGGTCCGAGGTCACAATGGGTAAGTCCATGACTAAAAAGTGTTTTTTTTTGATAGACTGATCGATGCGGGAAGTCTATATGGGATAAATAATATGGTACTCCTTGAGGTCTTCGTGAAGTTGATCGATGTGGGAAGCTTTGGTTTCTCTCATTTTTAAAGCTTCACATAGTTTTCCTTCGAGGGAGTAGTCTATTTATAGTAGCAATTGGGTCGAGAGGAAGATGTCCTTTTGAGGGAATCATCTTATTTATTAGAATTTTGACTCAAGGAGTTTGGTCCCATTGAAGGTCTTTGAAATCATGGACAAGACCAAGGTGAAGGATAGGACTCTTGTTCAAAAGGTGAGGTGAAATGACCATGGGATCTCATCTAAAGGTAGACAAAAAGTATCCATGAGAATCATGCTATGTGCAGTGTCATGGTACACATATTCAAGAGAAGATAACAAGTGACGGTACTCACATGATTCTTGTTTAATCATTAGGGAGGTGGATGGAGTGGATAGTGCTCAAGGGATGAGCATGGAGAGAGACAAAGGGTGAGGTGGGAAAACAAGTCAACAATAGAATGGTCGAAGATGTAATGCATTAAGGGGCTTAGGTTTGGGTTTACCCTCAAGTGAGGACAAATGATAGGCACCCGATCCATAGGTATGAGTTACGATGTATGGTCCAAGCCAATTAGGAGAGAATTTTCCCATTTACTTTTTTTTCTTTGGTTACATGTTGATTTTCTTTCAAAACAAGGTCACCAACTTGGAAGGTTTGTTCATGAACACGTTTTCATAAGCACGTTTGATACGTTGTTGGTAAACTTGAAGGTGATCCAGAGCATTAAGACAATGTTCATCTAATAACTCTAGTTGTGCTAAGTGGTCCTAATGAAAGTCATCATCAGTAAGCATGTCATGGAGAGAAATGTGGAGTGAGGGGATCTAGACTTTGAGAGGCAAAACAGCCTCGGTACCGTAGACCAGAGAAAAGGGTGTAGCCGTAGTGGAAGTGCGAATACTAGTGCGGTATGCCCATAGAGAAAAGGAATGTGCGTATGCCAATCCTTCCCAGTATCATCAACCACTTTCATGAGAATTTTATTGAGGGTTTTGTTAGTGGATTCGGCTTGGCTGTTGGTTTGTGGGTAATAAGGTGAGGAGAAACTAAGTTGAATGTTGAAGGCGTCACAAATTTTTTTACAACATTTTGTTTTTGAATTGTTTTCCATTTTCAATGATGAGGTGATGAGGGACACCAAAGTGACAAATGATGTGATGGTTAATGAACTCACATATTTTCTCAACTTTCATGGAGATGAGTGGTATGGCTTCCACCCATTTTGTGTAGTATTTGGTAGCGGTTATGATCCATTGATGGCGTTGGGAAGAATGAGGATTGATTTCTCCGACAAGATCCAAACCCCATTGAGAGAAGGGCCAAAGGTCACGAGCGACCTGTAAGGCATGACTAGGTGTATGATGAAGGTTGGAATGTTGTTGACATTTCACACAACATTTGACATAGTTGCAAAAATCATGGTTAAGGGTCAACCAGTAATAGCCTAGGCGAAGAATATGCTTAGCAACAACAAAGTAAGGCCACTAAAGTGACCTCCACATATGCCATCATGAACCTCCTTAATGGTATAAGGAATTTTAGAACTTGTGAGGCATCGTAAGAGAATACCATCAAAGCCACACTTATAGAGGAGTCCCCCAGGATAATGAAATAGAATACCTTTTTAAGGAAGGCACGTGTTATGCATTATGGGTGAGATCGGGAGGTAAAATGGAAGTGAAAGGTAGTCAAATATTGTTTATACCAAAGGTCACTCGGTTAGGGGGTGTCATTTCCCGATTGAATAAAATTCATGAGGTAAATAAGAAGGTGAATGGAGGTGTTGTCGCTGAAAAAATATTTTGGAATCGATAGGGGAAGCGGGTATTTGGGAAGCTAAGCAGGCCATGGTATCTGTAAATTTGTTGGTTAAACGTGGGATGGTTTGAAGGGTGTAACAATCAAAGGTGGTCAAAAGTATGTCTACATGATGTTTATACTTTTGAAGTATCTTGTTATGACATTGGTACATACCATTGACTTGGTTTATGACCAATTGTGAATCACCAAAGATGTGAATGGATTTGACATCTAGGGCATAGGCGGTCTGGAGACCTAGTACGAGCGCTTCATACTTGGAAATATTGTTGGTGCATTCAAAGTCTAGTTTGAAAGACAAAGGCATGGGTTCTCCATCTAGAGGAATGAGGATAACACACCCCCCACCCCCATGCTGACACTTGGAACCATCAAAGAACAATGTCATTTGGTAAGGGGGTTCATCTAGGGAAAGGGTAGCAATGGATTCATCAGGAAAGTCAAAATTAGAGGGTTGGTCCCCGGTAATAGGTGCATCAGCCAATTGGTCGGTGATATCCTGGCCCTTAATGGACTTTTGGTGAATGAATTCAAGGTCAAGATCAGCTAAAATCATAAGCCATCGTATACGACACGCTGATTTTGATAAGGTTTGGCATACATGAAGTGTAAAGGGTCGGTGTTGGTCACAACATAGGTTTTGTGGTTGAGTAGGTAATGGTAGAGTTTGGTGGCAACGAAAACTAAGGCTAAGAAAATATTTTCTGGATGGTTGTATCAGGTTTAGTATCCCGAAAGAGTACAACTTATGTAATAAACCTCCTACTCCATGTGTTGTTCATCGCGATGAGCGAGCATGACCCCAAGGAATGATTGGTAGTTGATATGTATAGGTAAAAAAATTGATCGTCTTTAGGTGGAATGAGTATGGGTGGTTGGAGAAGGTATTGTTTTAAGGCCTCAAAGATTTGTGACAGTCATCATCCCATTTAAAGGAGACATCCTTCCTAAGCAAATGATAAAATGGTTGACACCGATCAAATAATTGAAATGAAATGGTGAATGGACTAAAATTTACCTTGTAGGCTATAGAGTTGTTTGAGGTTAGTGGGTAGAGGCATTTCCGAATGGCCTTGACTTTAGCAGGGTCAAATTCTATACCACTAAGGGAAACAATAAATCCCAGAATTTTCACGAGAGAACTGCGAAGACACACTTTTTAGGTTGAAGGCGGATGCATATTTAATAAGGCGGTCAAAGATGATTTTGAGGACAGAGAGGTGCTCGACGCGACATTTAGATTTTTCCAAGATATCAAAGGCCAAAAGGCATGACTCGATAGCAAAAGGTTCCCTAAGGGGTAATGAATGCAGTCTTGTGCTGATCTTCCGAGGCAAGCAAAATTTGGTTATAATCCTAGAAACCATCCATGAGTGAGATCATATCATGACCCTGGTAAGGTCAACCACTTGATCAAATAACACAAATGCGGAGTCCCCATGTTGCTTTAGTAGAGACAATGATTTAATCATGGGTTCACCCAATTCTGGGCTACAGGGTCATTTTCCTTACCAAGAATCACTTGCAATAGTAGAATCTAATTTTATTACAATCTCAAATAAAAGTGCAAAATAAATAACACAACTTTAATCACCCATACTACGTCCACCAATACTTGCTCTTTTATTACATCCATCTCTCAATACAGCCATGCTCTCAACAAACTATACAAATTCACACCCGAATTCAAAACACATCTCGCAATACATTTGCTTATCTATCTATCATATGCATAAGACCATATAAATAGACAATTACTTAAGCAGTTTACAAAACCATGGGTATCAAATAATGGGCAAAAACAAAAAACCGTCCCATAAACCTATGGGTAGTCGAAGAGGCGGTTTTACAAAACAATGGGTACCAAAACCATGGGCCCAAAAATAGCCCATAATGGTTACCCATTACCCATGGGTTAATAAACCACCCATGAAAATTTGTTTTGGGGCTTCGCCCCAAACCCCCCTGACCCACTCACCGGCGAGCAGGGACCGCCGTAAAAATACCCGAGTGTAACACATAGAAGGTGTACCACACTCTAACATGAAAATAGGCTCCACAAACATAACAATCTCCCACTTGGAGACTGATTTCCACTGAGCAAGCTTCTCAACCCTTCACTGATCATCCGCGAAGGCCAACCAAAGCTGAACATAGCTTTAGTTTATCCCTTGTGACCACCTTGGTCATCATGTCTAAGATTCTGACTGGTATGAATCTTCTCCAACTTCAACTTATCTTCCTCCAAAGTTGTCCTAATGAAGTGATATCTCAACTGTATATGCTTCATCCTGGAGTGGAAAGCAGAGTTCTTAGCTAGGTGTATAACACTTTGACTATCACTATGCAACTTACATTCCTCCTGCTTATGCCCCAACTCCTCAAGCAATTGTTGTAACCAAATCATCTCTTTTCTTTCTCTCTATGGCAGCAACATACTCAGCCTCCGTGGTTGATAAAGCCACCAGCTTCTGTAGTCATGAAATCCAGCTCACTGTTGTCCCACCTACAGTATAAATATAACCTGTCGTGCTCCTCCTGCTTGTCTACATCTCCAGCCATGTCTGAATCTACATAACCACGTAAAGTGGTGTCTGATCCACTGTAGCACAAAACTATCCCCATGGTCCCTCTCAAATACCGAAGGATCCACTTTATTGCTTGCCAATGCTCTTTACCTGGATCACTCATAAATCTACTCACAGCTCCCACTGCATGGGCAATATCAGCCTAGTGCACACCATAACATACATCAAACTACCAACCGCTGATGAGTAAGGTACCTTGGACATCTGGTTTCTTTCCTGCTTTGTCTTGGGACACTACTCCTTTGATAACTTAAAATGGCTTGCCAAAGGAGTCCCAACCGGTTTAGCATCCTGCATGTTAAACCTATCCAATACCTTCTTAATGTACTCTTCCTGAGATAAAGTCAGCTTCCATTCCTTCCTATCCCGAGTTATCCTCATACCAAGGATTTGTCTAGCTACCCCCAAATCCTTCATATCAAAGGATTCACTTAGTTGTTTCTTGAGTACTTTTATTTCCTGCATGTTTTTACCTGCAACCAACATGTCATCAACATACAAACACATGATAATATAACTTCCATCCTCAAATTTCTTTGTATACACGCAATGGTCAGAATGACATCTAATATAACCTTGCTCCATCATGAAGCTATCAAACTTCTTATACCATTGACGTGGAGCTTGTTTCAAGCCATACAAGCTCTTCTTCAGTTTACACACCATCTCCTCTTTACCTTTGACTTCATATCCTTCCTCGGTGCTGCACATATAGCTCCTCCTCCAAATCACCATGGAGAAATGCAATCTTTACATCTAACTATTCTAAGTGCAAGTCTTCTCGCTGCCACTATTCCAAGAATAGCTTCTTCGATAGAAGTCATTTTTACTACAGAGAAAAATCTCATCAAAATCTATACCTTGTTTCAGTGCAAACCCTTGACCACCAACCGCCTTATATCTTTTCTTTCCTCCTTCTTCATCTTTAACTCTATACACCCACTTGTTCTCGCAATGCTCTTTTCCTTCCTGAGCTTCACCAAATCCCAAGTCCGGGTTCTCCATGAGAGACTTATGCTCCTCATCCATGGCTTGCTCCCACTTCTTACTAGCATCTACCTTGCATTTCTTCATCAAAGCTCTCTAGCTCTCCACTATCAGTGAGTAATAAATAATAAAGAGAAGGAGAAAAATGTTCAGGTTCTTTTCTTACCCTAGAAGACCTCCTCACTGTAGGAGTTTGGGGTTCCTGTTGAGTAGGTTCCTGAACTGATTCATGGGTCACTTTCCCATCCGGAAGATCCTCTACCACTGCATATTCTTTCTTGGATTCTTCCTTTTTTCCCAAATCGTTGCTTATACATGACTTTCTCATTAAAGACCACATCCCTAGACCGAATGATTTTCTTGTCCTTAATACTCCAACATTTAAATCCAAAGTCATCACCACCATAACCAATGAAAGTACATTTTTCTGATTTAGCCTCTAGCTTGGTCCTATCATCCTTGTCTATATGAACAAACACCTCACATCCAAAGACTCTAAGAAATGAATAATCAACTTTCTTACCATACCATGCCTCCTCAGGTATGCCTCCATCCAAGGCACTTGAGGGTCCTCTCGCTTTATCAAGTACACAACTGTGCTCACCGCTTCTACCCAAAAAGAAAGAGGCAATCCCCCGCATGTAACCTCATGCTCCTAAGACATTCCATTATTGTTCTATTCATCCTTTCTGATACCCCATTCTGTGTGGAGTTCCCGAACCATCTTTTGCCTGTGGATTCCATTCTTAGAACAATAATCATTAAATTCATTGCTGCAATACTCCCCTCCATTATCTCGACTCCGAGACATTTTAGCTTAAGACTGTTTCATTCTCTACCAAGGCTTTCCATTTAACAAAAGTGTCAAATACATCAGATTTGTTTCTAATACAATAAACCCAAACTTTCCTTGTTGCATCATCAATAAAAGTAACATAATAACTTGAACCCCCAAGAGATGATACCTGAGCCGCCCCCACACATCAGAATGTACCATCTCTAACTTACTCTCTTTCTTCGTAGGTCCAACCTTGAGAAACCTTACTCGCTTCTGTTTCCCATATATGCAGTTTCTCACAGAAATCCAAACCTATTTTTGTATATCCAGAAAATTCTTCTTTATGATGTTCATGCCCTTATGGCTCATATGACCGAGCCTATAGTGCCATAATGTTGTATCTGCATCTGAAGCCACAAGATTACAATCATTAGTACTATCAGTGGTTAAATACAAGGTTCCAACCTTCTTACCTCTTGCCACCACAAGAGCACCCTTGGTAACCTTCCAAGAGTTAGTTATAAATATCACAGTACAACCATCACTTCCCAATTGCCCCGCCGATATCAAATTTCTCCTTAATGTAGGCACATGTCTGACATCCTTCAATAGCCATGTATTCCCATTCTACATCTTAACCTAAATAGAACCTTTTCCAACTATACTACAAGGCTCATCATCACCAAGAAAAACATGCCCAAAATCCCCTTAAACATAATCAACAAAATAATGCCTATGTGGAGTAGCATGAAAAGAAGCCCCTGAATCTAAAACCCAAGATTCAGTAATATTATGCAAAGAAAGAATCAAAGCATCCTGGACATACATTACCCGATGCCACATTTGCCTCCTTGTTTTCTTCCTATTGTTTCTTCTTATCTCAAGCTCCCAACAATCCTTCTTTGCATGCCCAGACTTTCCACAATTCCAACATACAATCTTGCTCTTGGATTTTGACCTTGCCCGATCTTTCGATTTTCCACGGTTTCCTCTATTCTTCTGTCTCCCTCTAGTTTCCACTGTCAAAGCATTCCCTGAAGTAGAAGATTCCCCAGAGCTTTTTCTTCACATTTCCTCACTTAGAATCACCCCTACAACATCCTCAAACTTCAACTTCGAGTTAGCTAGAACCGAGTTGCTTACCGCCATTACTAGGCTATTCCAACTTTCAGGTAAAGAGCATAGAATTAATAAAGCCCTAACTTCTTCATCAAATTCTATTGTAACCAAAGCTAGCATATTCACAACCGTATTGAAATCATTTAAATGATCTGACTACTGAACTATTCTCAGACATCTTCATATTAAACAACTTTTTCATTAAAAATATCTTGTTAGAGGCAGAGGGTTTTTCATACAACTTCCCTAATGCATCCATTAGATCTTTTGTAGTCTTTTCCTTTGAAACATTAAATAATACCAAGATGCAAGACACAAATGGATCATTCCAAGTGCCTTCCGATCCAACAATCCCATTCCGCATCTGTCATACTCAAGGGTTTTGTTCACCTTCTCGCATAATGGAGTATAAAGATCCTTCTCGATAAAGGTAATCTTCCATCTCGCATCTTCCAAAGACTCAAATTCTACCCGTTGAATTTATCAACCCTAGATCTTCCATCATCTGGCCATAGCTCCCTCTCAAGCTAAAAAATTTCCCTGATTCAACACTTCAATAAACCAAACCAGGCTCTAGATACCAATTGTTAGGAAATAAGAGATAAAATATGTGGAATAATCCCTTACATAATCGCAATAGTAGAAACTAATATGCAGAAAATATTACAGATCTCAAATAAAAGTGCAGAATAAATAACACAACACAGAGAGACAAGATTTAACGTGGTTCACCCAATTTGGGCTACGTCCACCAAGAATCACTTGCTCATATTTTATTACAAGCCTCCACTCTCTCAATACAATACCTAGATCCGTTTAGAGCTATGCTCAACAAACTCTATAGAATTCACACCCGAATTCAAAACACATTTGCAATACATTTGCTTGTCTATCTATCATATGCATAAGACCATATAAATAGACAATTGCTTAAGCAGTTTTACAAAACCATGGGTATCAAACAATGGGCAAAAACAAAACCGTCCCATAAACCTGGGTAATAGCCAAGAGGCGGTTTTACAAAACAATGGGTACCAAAACCATGGGCCCAAAATAGCCCATAACGGTTACTCCATTACCCATGGGTTAATAAACCACCCATGAAAATTTGCTTGTGGGCTTCGCCTTCCAATATGCACCCTCTTCGATCGAGGGTAGCGCTTCATTCCCCAAACCCTCTAACCTATTCACCAAATGAGCGGACCACCGTAAAAATACCCAGTGTAACACATGAAGGTGTACCACACTCTAACATGAAAATAGGCTCCACAAACATAACACAATAGCATCTAAATATTGTCCAATCTTTAGGATGTGCGGGTCATCTGAGTATGAATGTTGAACTCGATAGTGATTAATTCAACATGGTTTGCATCTCAAAGGGTAATGACCAATGAATATATGAGTCTTCGCACCAAGGTAGGTGAGTATGGATTCATCATGCTAACATTGAATGACATTAACAGTAGGTGTGTCATCAAGTCGATCATCTCAAGATATACGAGAATGGGAGAGTGGAAGGGCCTCGCCTTCATGTTGATAAGTTAAAGGACCCAAGGAAATAGTGTTTATGGAAAAAAAAAGTTAGGAGGGATAGATTTAGGGATCCATTGACTGCGTCGATAAGGGTGGTGATGAAGGTGGAGAAGGGCTAGGGTCTACAATGAGTTCAATGTGGGCCTGTTTGGTAGGAGGTTCAGGGAAGGCGATACCGCTACGATTATTATGTTTGCAGTGTGGTACATGGAATAACAAAGATGGTGACATTTCTCGTAAAATCTGAAACCAAAACCCTTCCACACACATCACATGCGGAAGGTGTGGGTGAAATGGTGATTGGTAAGTGATTAGAAGTTAGTGAAAATGGGTGGGGTTGTGATGGTGGTTTAGGTGTGTAAGTGGTAGTATCATGTCCCCCATAGTTGAGACTAGTATGAAGATGAGGACCATAAAGGAGGCATTCTCCTATATGGTGATCATAGTGAGGGTCTTAGTGAAGGCTTCCATACTTGTGTAGAGTAAGGAATGTGTTGACACTATATATGTGGTACTCCCCGCAGAGAGGCATTAAAAACACCTTCCAAGGATCGGTGGTTGGTATGTGAGTAGCTGGTATGGATGATGTGTCAGAGGTTGATGCAGAGGTGGTGTTAATGGATTGGGAAGCTAATGGGTCAGCCATGGAGGTTATAGCAGTGGTAGGAATAGGGGAGGTATGTGTGGTAAAAGTAGCGGCTGTACTTGGTAGTTGAGGGTGTAGGTGAAGTGGTATTGGTTGCGAAAGTAGATGGCTTGAAAATGAGCACATCATTAGGTTGGTAAAGCATGTTGCATGTTTTGAAAGGTGATGGGTCAGCTAGAATGGTATAAGTGTGTCCTTTGTGTTCAAACTTTACACAACAATGCAAAGTGGAAGGAACACAACCCATGATACGAGATCCAAGGTCTACCAAACAAGAAGTTATATTGAATTCCCCTCCAAAATGTAAAACAATTCTGGAACAATGTAGGGGCCCACAAAAACATGAAGGATGACAGTTCCTAATGTGGAGGTGATAGCGTCATTGAATGAATGCAACATGGCCGGATGTTTATGCATGCAATTTTCAGGTATGCGCATTTGAGAAAATGCATGGGATGAAATGATGTTAATGCTAGCACCTCCATCAATCATCACACGACATACCCGTATGTCATCAATGTGGATAGAGATGAAGAGGGTTGGGTTCGGGTCATCGTTTTGGTATGGTGCAATCTTTGCCTCTGAGAAGCTAAGGGAGGCCACTTGGTGAACAAGGTGAGGTGAGGATGAAGGTGGTAATTTGGTGAGAGAGGCTACATGATGGGGTGTGATAATGGAGGCTACGGGTGTAGGGTCATTGGGTAAAACCTCAATAGATTGAAGAACCTCCATAAGGGCTTGACGATGGGATTTTGAGGTTTGGATGAGGTCGTATAAGGAAATTTTGAGGGGAGATTGGTGTAATTGTTTGAGCATGGTGCGATGTGTGATACCATTAGAAATGGGGTATGTGGGGCCATGGATAGTGATTTTAGGTATGGGTGCAGATGGTATGTTGGGTATAGGATTGGTTGGTGGGTCACCGTTGTGTAGTGACATGTACCATGTTGATTTGAGGGAAATTATCAAATGGAGAAGGTGTAGGGTAAGTGGTATAACGACATAAAGGGAAAAAACCTACTAGAGGAGAAAATCCCTGTGAGGTCAGTTGGGCACAATGACATTTGGGTGGTGGCGTGGCAAGTTCTCTAATGCAAACCATGGTAATTTCAAATTTTGCGTGTGGCTCTGGAGCTATGAGGGTGGAGGTTGTGGTTGTTGAGTGGGCGGTGTGGGAATGAGTGGTGGTGAAGTATGATCCTTGTCAAAGAAAGTCATCGTCATCAAAGTTGGTTTCGGGTGGACACAATTGGATAAGGCTGGTTTTCAAGGCCTTGCGAATTCTCCACATCATGCCCCGACACATGACAATATGCTCAAATTTTAGTATCATCAAACCCTTTTGGCTTGGGTTTGAGGGGTCAAAAGGTTGGAGTGGCGGTAATGTGACAATGCTGAAGTCTCGAGGAGGTTGGTTAAAATTTTGGCATAGGACCCTACTAGTGGATCACAATGGGAAGTGAATGTGGGTTTGGGTGTAGGTGTGGTTGGTTGTCTGGGAATTGTTTTTGGAAGAGTAGGAATGGGTTGAGCGATGGGTTTAGGTGCTTGGTGTGGTTTGAGGTATCGGTCGGGTTTGTTTGGGTAGGGGTACAGTAGATGGATGGGTAGGAGGGTGTGGGGTTGTTGTGACTACCTTATTGTGGGGTAGTGGGGTTTTGTTTTTGGGTTGCACCTTCTTGGGTAAAGGTGATGTGGGTGTACGAGGTCTAGAAGGAAAAGTAGATGGAGGAAGAGGGCAAGTTACCCACAGGGATAATGGGGTGCTATGAAGGTAGATGACACGGGTTGTACTTGGGGTGTGAGGGACAATGATCGGCGAAGTGTAGTGGGTAGTAAAGCAATAGTGAAGGGATTGAAGGTATTGGTGGTAAAGAGACCAGGTGTGGGTATGAGTCATGTTGTGTTCCTAGGTAGGTTAGAGATTTGTTAGGAAGGAATGGGTGGTTGTGTTACTAGTTTATGGATGGGTGAAGGGTGTTTGACCATGTTGGGAAGCTAAGGTCTGAAGGTGGATGGGACAAGTGTGGGTGTGATTGGTGCAGTCGGGGTATGAGGTCGATGAGTTTGTTTCTTTAGTCCAGGGTGTCGAGTAGGTGTGGTTTTGACATTGGAGGATGTAGCTAAATCCGCTAATAGGTGGATGAGTAAGGCTAATGGTCGGGTGACCCCTAAAGTGGTAATAGGTTTAGTGGAGGTAAATGTTGTGGGTATGGGTTTGGGTTTAGGCATAGGTCGGGTTATGGGTAAGGGTGTGGTGTGAGTGCTAACAGTATCGTGGAAGGGGTTGCAACAAAGGTGGTTTTGTGGTTTGATGGGTGGAAATGTGTTTGGGTAGATAGTGGAGGTGTCATTGAGGGATCTCTGCATCTGTGTTGAGACAGGGAGTAAGAGGCGCCCCCATAATAAAGCCCTATCCACATAATCCAAGTGATCGGTCAAATGTGAGAGTGGCATGTTTATGGGTGGAGTTGGTGAGGACCTAATGGGAATTCCTGTAAAATGAAACTTAGAGATGGGGAATCGGCCAGCTTCAGCTTTTGTGGGTAAAAGAGCTGAAAGTAGGTCTGTTGGATGTTGGGTAGTTGATGGAGAATGCTCGCCAAGAGGCAAAGGTATCTCCATTGGGTCTATGATGGGTGGAAGAGATGATGGGAGTTCCTCTATAAGTGGAGGAACAGATAGGTGCTCCTCTATGGGTGGAGGAGGTAATGGGTGCTCCTCTGTAGGGGAGAAGATAATAGGTGCTCCTCTGTGGGTGGAGGAGGTAATGGGTGCTCCTCTATGGGTGGAGGAGGTAATGGGAGCTCCTCTATGGGTTGAGGAGGTATGGTAGGTAAAGGTTCTCTAAGTGGAGAAGCTAGGGGTGAGATGGTCTCAATGTTAGCAGAAGACTCCTCCGTAGGTGATGTAGGAGATGAAAGGTGTTCTTCTATTGGTGAAGGAACAGTGACGGTTGGTTCCAATGTGGAAGGAGGATTTTAGGCTAGGATTTCCTCTATGGAAGGGATGTGAGGTAATTGAGAGACAATAGTACCTCATTAAAGATTGTGTGAACCTCATGGGTATGGGTATCGTGAGTGGATGTCTCACCGGTTTGATTGGATGAAGGGGCATGATTGGGCAATGGTTTTTTAAAGATTTGTAGATTTTGGTTGTGGTGGCATTGGGATTATCCACAGTTAACTCACCTTTCTCTAGCATTTCTTGGACAATATTCTTGAAAGTGATGTAGTTTCCATCACTATGACCCTTCACTTGGTGATAGTTGTAGAAATCATGTTCCTTATACCACACGGACATGGGGCGAGAAAGGTAAAAATCGTGTGTGGTTTTATGGGTGGAAGGGTGATGGCTCCATCTTTGATAAGATTTTCTAAGATAGAAGAGTAAGGTTCCCCAATTGGGGTACATTTTCACTACTCTTGTCTAAATCGAAAAGCCTAGACAAGTGATAGATCAGATGAGGGTGTAGTCTGATTGGATGGATGAGCTAGGCCGGACTTTAGTACCACTGTGTTAGCGGTTCCTTTAGCCTTTGAATAATTGGTTGGTGGTTTGGAAGAAGAAGAGGTTTCATTCAAATTGAATGCCGAATTCTTATTTCATAATTGGATTTTCTTCTCTTCGATGGCCTAAATCTCTAACTTTCGTGCCATAGTGAATGCCTCATCGAATGTTTGGAAAGTTTAGATGTACAAGGTCGGGGAGATATGTTTGGCACAAGCTCGTGTGAAGAGCTCGATGAGTTCATTTTGTGGCAGTTGGAAAGTAAGTTGAGTGATCAGGATGCACCAGTGAGCGACAAAATCTGCAATAGATTCATCCTCATACTGACGTGTGGAATATAGATCGGTCATGGTAACTTTCTTGGCGATATTAATAGAAAAATGATCCAAGAAAGCTTGGGCTACTTGATTGAATGAAACTATAAAGTGTTTGGGTAACTCGCTATACCAATCTAATACAAGTCTAGTGAGGGACATGGGAAAAGTTCTCAAAAGCAAGGCATCATCATGAGCAATCAGATAACACCCATGTTTGAACGAGTGCAAATGTTGTTGTGGGTCTTCCTTGCTATTGAAGCGATTGAATTTAGGCATTTCCCAATGCACAGGGTATGAATGGATAGGAATGGATGGGTGAATAGGCTCGTTGTAAATCTCGTCATAGGTGAGAGTGTTACAGGAGCCGAAACCGATGCCTCCAGTGTCTGCATCTTATCCATCATCAATTTAATTAGGTCATTGGTGGGTTGTGATGATTGGATGCCTCCTATAGCATGAGGAGGTTGGTTTTGGGCATATAATGGGTGTGGCATTCTAGTGTATGGGGCTGCCATGTAAGGTGGTGGAGAAGAAGGTAATGAAATAGGGGGTACATACCTAGAATGAATAATAGATGAAACAGCAATTGTTGGTAGTATGTATATGGGGGAGGAAGGGTCATGGTAACCCTAGTGGCAATAGGGGCTAATGATTGTGGAATGGAAAGAACTACATTCTAAAATGGGGTAGGGGTCACCGACACTGGAGGTGGGAACATAGCTACAAGTATGTGTGAGACATGAGGGGTGGATGAGGTTGTGTTTGGGGTAATCGTCGAGGGTATGGTGGATGTAATGGGTGCCACAGAGATAACAGACGCGACAGTCATGGCAGGTATAGAACCTAACTCATGGCCCAGGGTAAGGTGGATGTGGGTAGCACGAAGCTAGATGGGGCTGATGTGGAAGTGGGTGTGAGATTCGGGGGATAGATACGGGCATGTCGTATATCAACTGACCCGAGGCATCTCAAGTAGATGAGTGGGAGAGGTAAAACTACAAGGTGGTAGGGTTTTGGTCAAGGAGTCATGTAAACTCCTCATCTCCGGTAGTGATATTAGTAGGCTAGATAGGATCCATGGCTGGTGATAAAATAGAAGGTGGTGAAGGACTAGGTGGGAGTGGTTGGAAATTGGCATGGAACACGAGGGCATTCACTTGTCTTTGGAGTTGGTCAAGCACCATGTGAATCGAGATTGATCGTAGGGCTGCTTCTCTATAAATGATACAAAGAATAGTAGGAACAGGTGAATCTGGTGATAAAAAAATGGATGAAGTAACAAATGGTGGGTGGAATATGAAACAGATAACCGATGCTAGTTAGGAAAAACGATGTCGGTCAGGGGTAACCACCGCGATCCACTATAGAAAATGGATAGTGAGTAAATAGTGAGGTAGAAGGCAAGATCTAACAAGTATGCCAAATCTGGGGATGTGTAAAATGTCAATGGAAAAAGTGACAGTGATAGAGACTGTGGAAAGTGGAAGAAAGTGAAGTGAAAATGTCCTTTTGAGTAGGTTAGCAAAAGGACCTAGAACCAACACCGGTAGGGTATAACTGATCTTTGGTTAGGGATAACCGATGATGGTTACTGTGAAATTGAAATAGTGATGAAAGAAAGTGGTTATGAATTAAAATATGATGTAGAATCAGACTAGAATTCTAGAAATGATGATGATATGGCCCAGCACACTTATGTGAAGCCGAAATACACCATCTATGATGAGGAGTGTGCAAGGATGAATGAAAAAAGTGATGAACATGACCTTTCACCGCAAAACACAAGACAAGCAGAAAACCAAGAAAATGTGATCCTAGGAGTGCCCTTTCTATTATGTTTGTTTAGCTTATGCTATTTAGGGACTGACACATGAATTGTGAAATATAGTTTTTGGTGAGGATGGCTTCCTATAAAGAAGGAGATCTAAAGGGTGAGGTTTCAGGTATGTTATGGTGGGGGCGGGATTTACTTTGAAGTATGACTCGACAGAGCAGTGAGCTAGGTGCCCACTGTGCCATGATCATGTGATCACCTACAACTTCTTCCAAGTAAGATGTTGTTTAAGAATGTATGTATTTGAATTTTTGTGTGGTTTGGTAAGACTCAGAGAAAGAGAAAAGGATAGAAGTGATTTTCTACGATTCATTTGTCAACCATCAGCTGGTCATGACCTCCAACATATAGGTTGCCCTCATTTAATGTGAGCTAATGCAATAAATCAGAATGAAATGCGATTGTTTTTAAACCCAAATCAAAAATGTGAAATTGGATGACACAATAAGATGAAGAGGAAGAGGGATGCTCTTTCACTACAATTCGAAAACATGAAGAAATGATTCTTTTTAAATACACCAAAAGAAAATTTTCCTTTAGAGAAAATAGAAAGAAGAAGTGGATTACCAGGGAAGAAAATTAGTGTGTACGCTTTTTTTAGAAAGGAAACAAACACACAATTTTTTCCTAGGAATGAATGAAATGCAAGGAACCTCGATGGGTCCCACCGGGTGTGCCAAAATGTTTCACCTTTTTCTTAGATTATTTCTTTGAATTGTTGACAAAATAGATAGGGTAACTAGGCGTAGGAGGAATACCTATTCAAATGTTGGTTGATGGGTTGTTAGGTGCGTATGACTTCCGAATCCACAGCTGACCATGAGAGCTTCCTTTTGGCTAGGAGGAACTACCTGTAATGAAAACCAAACCACCAGAAGGAATTAAATAATATGGGCAATGAACTACCTAGCGTAAGCTAGATCCAAGAAGTATGATACTTCCTAGATGGTCACTGTCACCCACTTTTAAAACAAATTAATGCAAAAAACAAGGTAAATCCTATTGGTATTTTGAAATGATTTAGGTATCTCACCTAAAAACACAATAAGATATAAATGTAATCTAATAGGCTAAGCTAGAATAGAATCAAAGGTCAAATGATAGGTTCTGGGTCTTTGCAAGTCTGATAAAAGTCTCAAGTAGGTCACAGGTGAGTGAGGGTGAGGTAAAATTAGGTGGGTAGGTCTCTGTTTAAGGTCTGTGTGGGAAAACACAAAGACTAGTGTCGATTAAGGCTGACCACCATGGTTAGGTATAACCGCACCAAGATTACACGGGATCTCTGGAAATGTCATAGAACAAGGTTTTGGTCTCCTTTGTGATTACACAAAGGATTTTGGTTGGTCGGGATGAGGTAATGGGTGACTGGAGTAGGCTTTTACAAGGTTTTGATGGGTCTATGGAGGTGAAAATGTTGGAGAAGGTCAATAGGGAGCAAGATAAACAATGGATGATAAAATAATGATGAAATGAAATAACCAGGAAAGTATGATGTTGTACTTACTTGGATTTCGTTCCTGAAGGTCTATGTGTGAAGGATGGAGGTGCTAATGATGGGTTTGAAGGCTGCAAGTGATCACCAACTGGAAGAAAAGCTTCGCATGGGCTACATGCACACTCCTCTTTGCTTAGATAGATCAGATCATGGTTGGGATGGCTGTGCAGGAGAAGATGCTCAATCTCCTTCCTTGGATGTGAGTTTTCACTGGAATTGGCTCTCTGAAGATGCATTATCTCTCTGAGATGTGCTCTTGCTCATCAAATTTCTTGCTTCCAACTTCCAAGTTCCAAGTTCCAACCTTGAGAATAAGGTTGTTTTGGGTTAAAAGGGGTAACTCGATGGCGGTCCGGCTTAACCAAAGCAACGTTTAGGGATAACCAACATCGGCCAAGGCGGGATTTCCTCGGTTTACTAAACTTAGGAGATCCTCCCGATTTCCTCGATCTCATGTCGTTATCCCATGGATTAGACTCAAATATTCTTGTGAGCATGTAGGAATGTGGTTAGAGGGAATGTAGGCATTGATTGTTAGGTTTTGGGTAGGTCTTAGTTAATTATGGGAACTTGCTAAGAATAGGTCTTAGGTTGAGTTAACTTAGTGAGGTGTCTAAGTGAGCTATATGTATAGATATTATTTAAATAAGATATTTAAATAATAAATATAGTGAAGATAATGCATTAATTTAGTTAAATTAATATTAGTGGGGTGAAGGGAGTCATGGTTTGGGTAAATTTAATAAAGGGGAGCTTATATGTCGAGGGACGAAGGGGGAGTGTGACCTAATTTTAGTGTCTACAGATGTCAGTAGTGAAAAGAGGCTTTTAATCTTATGACATACACTTTTAAATTTATGTTATACAAGTGCAAAGTAAATGTTTACTATTTATCTCCAAAAAGAACGCTAGCAAATGTCTTAGGTGCATTCCTCCTTCAAATTTCATGATTACATAAGGTTTTCGACAACAACATTCCTTAATGTCATGAATAGTGTAGCATTGCCCAACTTAAAACTTTTCTTCTTTTCAACAATTTTTGCTTATAGGTTAAATTTTTGTATCATAAAATTGACTTCATTTTAACATATTGTCTTGAAATTTCCATTCTTGTTGGCTAAGTTTGGCATCTTTCCCATCAAATTGGCCCATCATATTTGTATTTCTTTTAATTATTCTCAATTATGGGAGGATTTAAATGTACAAGTCTATTTTAACTTTATTTTATTCTCATTGATCTTTAAAGTTTTCCAAATTATGTTGAACTCTAGCATTAAAGCTATTGGTTATATTGGGTTAGATTTTCACCTAGTATCATGTTCCTTAGTGAGGACGTTACGATCTGTTAAGCAATTTCAAATTACATCATAATCATATTATATATTTTTTTAATGTGGAAAGTGATTTTATTTTATGTTAAAAAGTGCTAAAAATGTAGCCAAGTCAATGCTTAAATGTTGAATCCAATGGGAATATCAAAACAACTTTTAGGTGAAAATAAATTATGGACACATTTAAAAATATTCTCAATGACTAACCTAAGTTTAACACTCTATTACATTTTAAAAATAAAAATAAAAATAAAAATAAAGTCAAATTAATACTTAAATGTTGAATTCAACGAAAATATCTCAACAATATATAATTCTCCATCAATTTATATATAAAAATTAATATAGATTTGGAAAAACTTATTTTATTATGTTTTTCTTTTTGGTATCTCCTAAACTCTTTTTACTTTATTAAATGAGAGGATTGCAAATATGCATTGTTTCGTTTTCAAAAAAATTCTTGATTCAACATCGAATTCTACTCTTAAAATCACCTTTATTAGTTATTCGAGTTCTTTTTCCCATTTTAATTATTCCCAAGTTCGTGGGGCATTAATTATATGAAGCCTTTAAATGTGTGTGTCTATTTGGACAACTTTGTATAAACATTGTGTGTCCGTAAGTTGACCATATATTTATGGGATATAAGACAAGTATGCAAAGGCCACATGCATAACCTTATGATTAGTTTTCCCTCTTGAACTAATCTTGTTGCATGTGATAATTTTTCATATTTTTAAATAACTAGCGGTTGCTCCATGAGGAGCAAGGCAACGCCAAAAGGGGTATTGGTTCTTTAATGTAATTACAATGACATATACACATGTATGTCAAGGGCTCTGAAGAAATCAACCAAACCTAGATATGCATATTTGAGAAGAAATGTGTAGAAAACCATTGGCACGTTACATGAAATGTAATAGCTTTTATGGATTGCATTATATGCTATATTTCCACTGACATGTTATTTCCAATAAGATTGATGTTGTGTGTACTAACACAAATTCTTAAGGCTTTAAAATAAAATTTGACATGGGGTAGGTTCTTCAATGCATAGATTTGTCTTGGGTACATGTGACAGTGTCTATAGTGAGGCAAAGAAAAAACGGTGAAGGTTGAAAGTGTAGGGATCAATGGAGGAATGGTTTGACTCGTACGTGGAGAAGAGGTGACAAGAGGAAAATGAGGCACTAATGTGAAATTTCAGTCATATAGCACCAAACATGGAGATAATTGGGCCGTATAATGGTTTGTGAGCGTAAATGGGAATAGTAATTGAGGTAAGAAGATTATAATTTGCAATTGTATATCCTAGGGTCTCAATATTATTTTTGTATAGGGTTCATGCAACAAAAACATAGTGGGAGCGTTCACTATATAACCTGTAATGTGTATGTTATTACACAAGGAATATTAACATTTTTTTCTCGGGAAATTAACCAAAAAAAAGGGAATCGTATAATATATAATCCACGGGTATCTTTAAAAGTAGGTGCTTTGTTTCTTGTTTGAGCTAGGGTGTTTTCTTTTTGGTTGGGAAGTGATTGGTTTCCATGGTGTTGTGTATTTTGGTTAGTGCGTATCTATTTAGATTATGCTATAACATGTATTATGGAGGTATATGTATTGTTTGTCACGTAATTACTAGTATATGTGGTTGAATTGAATGACAACTAGAAAACATTTTTACAAAGTAATTAAGAAGAGTGGGGGTGAGTAAAAGGTGTAAGTGGTAGTTGCGAACAAATATTTGATATGTAAGGAAAATGTTTTTGTCCACAGAATGGTAGATATATTTGCATGTTACAAAATTGTTGGTATACATATGCAATGCCCTAAAGAGTTGTTCATTATATGTAGGTGGTTATTTAGAGGTGGTTTTATAGTATTGTGTATAAAATTTTTCCATGAGTTTTCAAATTTTTCATATTTTTAAATAACTAGCGGTTACTCTAGGAGGAGCAAGGCAATGCCAAAAGGGGTCTTGATTGTTTAATGTAGTTATAATGACATATACACAGGTATGTCAAGGGCCTGAAGAAATCAACCAAACCTATATATGCATATTTGAGAAGAAATGTGTAGAAAACCATTGACAAGTTGCACGAAATGTAATATCTTTTATGGATTGCATTATATGCTATATTTCCACTGACATGTTATTTCCAATAAGATTAATGTGTGTTTACTAACAAAAATGCTTAAGGCTTTAAAATAAAGTTTGACATGGGGTAGGTTCTTTAATGCATAGCTTTGTCTTGGGTACATGCGACAGGTGTCTATAGTGAGGCGGTGCAAAAAGTTGGTGAAGGTTGAAAGTGCAGGGAGCAATGGAGGAATGGTTTGACTCGTACGTGGAGAAGAGGTGACAAGAGGAAAATGAGGCACTAATGTGAAATTTCAGTCATATAGTACCAAACATGGAGATAATTGGGTCGTATAATGGTTTGTGAGCGTAAATGGGGAATAGTAATTGAGGTAACAAGATTACAATTTGCAGTTGTATATCCTAGGGTCTCAATATTATTTTTGTATAGGGTTCATGCAACAAAAACATAGTGGGAACATTCACTGTATAACCTGTAATGTGTATGTATATACACAAGGAATATCAACATTTTTTTGGGAAATTAACCACAAAAAAGGGAATCATACAATATATAATCCACGGGTATCTTTAAAAGTAGGTGCTTTGTTTCTTGTTTGGAGTTGGGGTGTTTTCTTTTTGGTTGGGAAGTGATTGGTTTCCATGGTGTTGTGTATTTTGGTTAGGGTGTATCTATTTAGATTATGCTATAACATGTATTATGGAGATATATGTATTTGTTTTCATGTAATTACTACTATATGTGATTGAATTGAATGACAGCCTAGAAATTTTTACAAAGGAATTAAGAAGAGTGGGGGTGAGTAAAAGGTGTTGTGGTGTTTAGCGGTAGTTGCGAACAAATATTTGATATGTAAGGAAAATGTTTTTTTCCACAGAATGGTAGATATATTTGCACATTACAAAATTTTTGGTATACATATGCAATGCCCTGAAGAGTTGTTCATTATATGTAGGTGGTTATTTAGAGGTGGTTTTATAGTATTGTGTATAAAATTTCTCCATGAGTTTTCAAATTTTTCATATTTTTAAATAACTAGCGGTTGCTCCAGGAGGAGCAAGGTAACGCCAAAAGGGGTCTTGGTTGTTTAATGTAGTTACAATGACATATACACAGGTATGTCAGGGGCCTGAAGAAATCAACCAAACCTATATATGCATATTTGAGAAGAAATGTGTAGAAAACCATTGATAAGTTGCACGAAATGTAATAGCTTTTATGGATTGCATTATATGCTATATTTCCACTGACATGTTATTTCCAATAAGATTGATGGTGTGTGTACTAACACAAATGCTTAAGGCTTTAAAATAAATTTTGACATGGGGTAGGTTCTTTAATGCATAGCTTTGTCTTGGGTACATGTGACATGTGTCTATAGTGAGGCGGTGCAAAAGTTTGGTGAAGGTTGAAAGTGCGAGGAGTAATGGAGGAATGGTTTGACTCAAACGTGGAGAAGAGGTGACAAGAGGAAAATGAGGCACTAATGTGAAATCTCAGTCATATAGTACCAAACATGGAGATAATTGGGCCGTATAATGGTTTGTGAGCATAAATGGGGAATAGTAATTGAGGTAACAAGATTACAATTTGCAGTTGTATATCCTAGGGTCTCAATATTATTTTTGTATAGGGTTCATGCAACAAAAACATAGTGGGATAATTCACTGTATAACCTGTAATGTGTATGTATATACACAAGGAATATCAACATTTTTTTGGGAAATTAACCAAAAAAAAGGGAATCGTACAATATATAATCCACGGGTATCTTTAAAAGTAGGTGCTTTGTTTCTTGTTTGAGTTGGGGTGTTTTCTTTTTGGTTGGGAAGTGATTGGTTTCCATGGTGTTGTGTATTTTGGTTAGGTGTATCTATTTAGATTATGCTATAACATGTATTATGGAGGTATATGTATTTGTTTGTCACGTAATTACTAGTATATGTGATTGAATTGAATGACAACCTAGAATTTTTTTTTACAAAGGAATTAAGAAGAGTGGGGGTGAGTAAAAGGTGTTGTGGTGTTTAGCGGTAGTTGCGAACAAATATTTGATATGTAAGGAAAATGTTTTTTTCCACATAATGATATATATATTTGCACGTTACAAATTTTTTGGTATACATATGTAATGCCTTGAAGAGTTGTTCATTATATGTAGGTGGTTATTTAGAGGTGGTTTTATAGTATTGTGTATAAAATTTCTCCATGAGTTTTTAATGCATCCTCGACTACAATTATTGCTTTCTGTAGCATTTGTTGTGCTTTTTATAATCTTTTTTTAGTGAGCAACATTTTGGAAATTGTATCTTTGGAAAATATTGTGGCAGCCATGCAGCACGGTTGTATGTAATCTGTCGGTGGAATGGTTGATACATGTAGCTATGTTGTAGAAGTTTTCTTCCATTCTTAGGGTGCCTGCATGTTCATTGGATAAAGATTGTATGTTAGGAATGCATGGCGAGAAAGATCATAACTATGCATTATGTACTAAAGTATTTTGAGTGTGTAGTTAGATGTATAGAGCACGGATGAAAGGTATGCACAATAGTGTACGATTTAGTGGATTTACTTACATGAGCTATATAGGGGAGATGTTGGAGAAGTGGCTTTGCTTGTGTCCGAGCTTGGGCATGTCCATCTTCATGTAGTTGTTTGTACCGGTTGAAGGAGAATGCTGGTGAAATCCAAAATTTAGGCTTGGTGGCTTTGTGTGCCCTATATCAATGGTTCTCTTGTCGAGGGTGAGCCCTTGTGACTTGTGCATTATTAGTTTCCACACCATTTTGGGGGGACTTGATGATGATTTCCTCTTGTTATTGGTGGAACCGATAGGTGTTTTGGGTTTCTCATGTCCCATGGAAGGCTTGTGTAGTTTCTAAAAGAAACAACTACATATAATGGAAAAGTTGGTGGTCTACAACCTGGGGCATACATTATAGTAATTACTTGGCCCTGCATACCATTGACAAGGCCAAATTATACCCATAAGTTTTTAGTTATCATTGCTTCTTCACCCTTGTTCTTCTTATAAAATATAGATGATGCAATATGATCTCTATGGCACATCATAACGTTCAATAGGAAATAATGAAACCCTGGGTGGTTACCAAAGAGCTTGTCATAGTACCACATTAAGTGAAGGGTGTATTCATGCATTTGGGATTTTTTGTTGCAGGGTGTGGGAAACATAGCCACACCATATGAGAATAGGTTTAGAAAGGAGATAGAAAATAAGCTCTCTATTGAATATTCATTAATGGGGGGAACACTTATTTGCGACCAATAACCTAAGGTCGGTGTGGGGAAAGCTTTGTTTCACAAGTATCTCTTAATCTCTTCAACCTCTGTGTGGTTGGGTGGAACAGATGCAATAAATGATGATGAGGTAAATGGGGTGGTCCCTATTGTTGCTACTTTAGTTGCATCTTTGCTACAAGAGGGTTGTGGTAAGACAAGGGATTTCTTAGACATGGAAGGCATGGTAGTGGAGATATCTGTAGCAATAGTGGGAAAGCTTGTAAGGGTGGCCTCGGCTATAATGACATCCCTGTATTATGGGTCATGTCATATTTTTTATTGCAGTTTATCACTGACATGGGTCCTACGTACAAAACATGCATATGGTTTTCCTTCTACTCCTAGTCTCTTTAGTTTCAAGATAGCTAGGTCCTTTAGCCGATAGGGCAAGTCACGTACTGATGGATGACATGTCCCAGGGAATCTTATGGTTGTTAGGAAATAAGAGATAAAATATGTGGGATAATCCTTACGTAATCACAACAAGAAACTAATATGCGTAAAATATTACAAATCTCAAATAATAGTATAGAATAAATAACACAACACAGAGAGAAAGATTTAACATGGTTCACCCAATTTGGGCTACATCCACCAAGAATCACTTGCTCGGATTTTATTACAAGCCTCCACTCTCTCAATACAATACCCAGGATCTGTTTGGAGCTATGCTCAACAAACTCTACAGAATTCACACCCGAATTCAAAGCACATTTGCAATACATTTGCTTGTCTATCTATCATATGCATAAGACCATATAAATAGATAATTGCTTAAGCAGTTTGATACAAAACCATGGGTATCAAAACCATGGGCAAAAAAACTGTGGGTATCAAAACAATGGGCAAAAACCATGGGTATCAAAACAATGGGTACCGAAAAACCATGGGCCCAAAATAGCCCATAACGGTTACTCATTACCCATGGGTTAATAAACCACCCATGAAAATTTTCTTCGGGGGCTTCACCCCGAACCCCTTGACCCACTCACCGGTGAGCGGGACCACCGTAAAAATACCCGAGTGTAACACATAGAAGGTGTACCACACTCTAACATGAAAATAGGCTCCACAAACATAACAATCTCCCACTTGGAGACTGATTTCCACTGAGCAAGCTTCTCAACCCTTCACTGTCATCCACGAAGGCCAACCAAAGTCAACATAGCTTTAGTTTATCCTTGTGACCACCTTGGTCATCATGTCTCAGGATTCTCGACTGTATGAATCTTCTCCAACTTCAACTTATCTTCTTCCAAAGTTGTCTTGATGAAGTGATATCTCAACTATATATGCTTCATCCTGGAGTGGAAAGCAGAGTTCTTAGCTAGGTGTATAGCACTCTGACTATCACTATGCAACTTACATTCCTTCTACTTATGCCCCAACTCCTCAAGAAATTTTTGTAACCAAATCATCTCTTTGCTTGCCTCTGTGGTAGCAACATACTCAACCTCCGTGGTTGATAAAGCCACCAACTTCTGTAGTCATGAAATCCAACTCACTACTATCCCACCTACAATGTAAATATAACCTGTCATGCTCCTCCTGCTGTCTACATCTCTAGCCATGTCTGAATCTACATAACCACGTAAAGTGGTGTCTGATCCACTATAGCACAAAACTGTCCCCATGGTCCTCTCAAATACCGAAGGATCCACTTTACTGCTTGCCAATGCTCTTTACCTGGATCACTCATAAATCTACTCACAGCTCCCACTGCATGGGCAATATCAGGCCTAGTGCACACCATAGCATACATCAAACTACCAACCGCTGATGAGTAAGGTACCTTGGACATCTGGTTTATTTCCCGCTTTTCTGGGACACTACTCCTTTGATAACTTAAAATGGCCTGCCAAAGGAGTCCTAACCGCTTTAGCATCCTACATGTTAAACCTATCCAATACCTTCTTAATGTACTCTTCCTGAGATAAAGTCATCTTCCATTCCTTCCTATCCCGAGTTATCCTCATACCAAGGATTTGTCTAGCTACCCCCAAATCCTTCATATCAAAGGATTCACTTAGCTGTTTCTTGAGTACTTTTATTTCCTGCATGTTTTTACCTGCAACCAACATGTCATCAACATACAAACACATGATAATATAACTTCCATCCTCAAATTTATTTGTATACACGTAATGGTTAGAATGACATCTAATATAACCTTGCTCCATCATGAAGCTATCAAACTTATTATACCATTGACATGGAGCTTGTTTCAAGCCATACAAACTCTTCTTCAGTTTGCACACCATCTCCTCTTTACCTTTGACTTCATATCCTTCTGGCTGCTGCATATATAGCTCCTCCTCCAAATCACCATGGAGAAATGCAGTCTTTACATCTAACTATTCTAAGTGCAAGTCTTCACGCTACCACTATTCCAAGAACAGCTCATAGAAGTCATTTTTACTACAGAGAAAAAAATCTCATCAAAATCTATACCTTGTTTCTGCAAACCCCTTACCACCAACCGGCCTTATATATTTTCTTTCCTCCTTCTTCATCTTTAACTCTATACACCCACTTGTTCTCGCAATGCTCTTTTCCTTCCGATAGCTTCACCAAATCCCAAGTCCGGTTCTCCATGAGAGACTTATGCTCCTCATCCATGGCTTGCTCTCACTTCTTACTCGGCATCTACCCGCATTTCTTCATCAAATCTCTTTATCTCTCCACTATTAGTGAGTAATAAATAATAAAGAGAAGGAGAAAAACATTCAGGTTCTTTTCTTACCCTAGAAGACCTCCTCACTGTAGGAGTTTGGGGTTCCTATTGAGTAGGTTCCTAAACTGATTCATGGGTCACTATCCCATCCGAAAGATCCTCTACCACTGCATATTCTTTCTTGGATTCTTCCCTATTTTCTTGCAATTATTGCTTATACATGACTTTCTCATTAAAGACCACATCCCTAGACTAAATGATTTTCTTGTCCTTAATACTCCAACATTTAAATCCAAATTCATCACCACCATAACCACCAAACAATTTTTAAAAGTCTAGCTTTCCTTCATCCTTGTCAATATGAACAAACACCTCACATCCAAAGACTCTAAGAAATGAGTAATCAACTTTCTTACCATACCAAGCCTCCTTAAGTATGCCTCCATCCAAGGCACTTGAGGGTCCTCTATTTATCAAGTACACAAACATGCTCACCACTTTTTCAAAAAATAAAAAGAGGCAGACGCATGTATCCTTATGCTCCTAAAGATGTTCCATTATTGTTTGTTTCATCCTTTCTGACACCCCATTCTCGCTGTGGGGTTCCTGAACCATCTTTTTCCTGTGGATTCCATTCTTAGAAGATTAATCATCAAATTCATTGCTGAAATACTCCTCCATTATCTAATCTAAGACATTTTAACTTAAGACCTCGTTTCATTCTCTACCAAGGCTTTCCATTTAACAAAAGTATCAAATACATCAGATTTGTTTCTAATACAATAAACCCAAACTTTCCTTTGTTGCATCATCAATAAAAGTAACATAATAACTTGAACCCCAAGAGATGATACCTAAATGGCCCCACACATCAAAATGTACCAAATCTAAATTACTCTCTTTCTTCATAGGTCCAACCTTGAGAAACCTTACTCGCTTCTGCTTTCCCATATATGCAATTATCAAAGAAATTCAAACCTGTTTCGTATATCTAGGAAAATTTTTCTTTATGATGTCATGCCCTTATGGCTCATATGACCGAGTCTATAGTTCCATAATGTTGTATCTCGCATCTAAAGCCACAAGATTACAATCATTAGTACTATCAGTGGTTAAATACAAGGTTCCAACCTTCTTACCTCTTTCCACCACAAGAGCACCCTTGGTAACCTTCCAAGAGTCAACTATAAATATCACAGTACAACCATCACTTCCCAATTGCCCCACCGATATCAAATTTCTCCTTAATGTAGGCACATGTCTGACATCCTTCAATAGCCATGTATTCCCATTCTGCATCTTAACCTGAATAGAACCTTTTCCAACTATACTGCAAGGCTCATCATCACCAAGAAAAACATGCCCAAAATCCCCTTGAACATAATCAACAAAATAATGCCTATGTGGAGTAGCATGAAAAGAAGCCCTTGAATCTAAAACCCAAGATTTAGTAATATTATGCAAAGAAAGAATCAAAGCATCCTGGCATACATTACCCGATGCCACATTTGCCTCCTTGTTTTCTTCCTGTTGTTTCTTCTTGTCTCGAAGCTCCCAACAATCCTTCTTTGCATGCCCAGACTTTCCATAGTTCCAACATACAATCTTGCTCTTGGATTTTGACCTTGCCCAATCTTTCGATTTTCCACAGTTTCCTCTATTCTTCTGTCTCCCTCTAGTTTCCACTGTCAAAGCATTCCCTGAAGTAGAAGATTCCCGAAGATTTTTCTTCGCATTTCCTCTTAGAATCACCCCTACAACATCCTCAAACTTCAACTTTGAGTTAGCAGGAACCGAGTTGCTTACCACCATTACCAAGCTATTCCAACTCTCAAGTAAAGAGCATAGAACTAATAAAGCCCTAACTTCTTCATCAAATTCTATTGTAACCGAAGCTAGCATATTTACAACCATATTAAAATCATTTAAATGATATTCTACTAAACCATTCTCAGACATCTTCATATTAAACAATTTTTTCATTAAAAATATCTTATTAGAGGTAGAGAGTTTTTCATACAACTTCCCTAATGCATCCATTAGTTTTTTTGTAGTCTTTTCTTTTGAAACATTAAATAATAATGAAGATGCAAGACACATCTCGTATCATTCCAAATGCCTTCCGATCCAACAAATCCCATTCCACATCTCTGTCATACTTGAGGTTTGTTCACCTTCTCGTGATAACGGAGTATAAAGATCCTTCTCGATAAAGGTAATCTTCCATCTCGCATCTTCCAAAGATCAAATTCTTCCATTGAATTTATCAACCCTAGATCTTCCATCATCTACCATAGCTCCCACTCAAGCTAAAAATTTCCCCTGTGATTCAACACTTCAAAGAAACCAAACCAAGCTCTAATACCAATTGTTAGGAAATAAGAGATGAAATATGTAGAATAATCCTTACAGAATCACAATAGAGAAACTAATATGCAAAAAATATTACAGATGTCAAATAAAAGTGCAAAATAAATAACACAACATAGAGAAACAAGATTTAACATGGTTCACCCAATTTGGGCTATGTCCACCAAAATCACTTGCTCATTTTATTACAAGCCTCCACTCTCTCAATATAACACCCAGATTTGTTTGGAGCTATGCTCAACAAACTCTACAGAAATTCACACCCGAATTCAAAGCACATCTGCAATATACTTGCTTGTCTATCTATCATATGCATAAGACCATATAAATAGACAATTTCTTAAGCGAGTTTGATACAAAACCATGGGTATCAAACCATGGGAAAAAAATGTGGGTATCAAAACAATGGGTAAAAAACCCGCGGGTATCAAAACAATGGGTACCGAAAAAAAAACCATGGGCCCAAAAATAGCCCATAATGGTTATCCATTATCCATGGGTTAATAAACCACCCACTAAAATTTGCTTCGGGGCTTCACCTCGATCCTTGACCCGCCTCGCCAACGAGCGGGACCATCGTAAAATATACCCGAGTGTAACACATAGAAGGTGTACCACACTCTAACATGAAAACAGCTCCACAAACATAACAATGGTATGTTCACTATATATGTATTGGTCCCCACAAGCATGGGTGACTGTAGAAGTGGCTCAACTTACAAAATAAGAATTTCTTCCACCCGAGTTAAAATGGCTACTTCTATATGCTAGAGCCGGAGATTCATATTGTTCCACAAAGAGGATCGGTTGGTGCTTCTCTCTTTGAAACACCTACAACACATAGGCCCAATATTTGTAGGTTTGATTTTCATCTCTATGTATGATTCATTACATATCAAGCATATGTGTTAACAAAATATGAAATCTAGCCGATTGCAAAAGATCTTCTAAATTTTACTTTGACACCAATAGGGTCATTATCAGGTGGGAGAGGGCATATTTGGGCTGAGGGGGACATGTGTTTATTGTTTGTTGTGATGTGTTGTATTGAGCCTATCTTTATGTATGGCATAGTTGTGGCAACATCTTTCATTTAGTGCATTGTTATTTTGAGCGCATTTATATTTGGTTGTGTGGATTGATCATAATGCTCACATAGTTTCGATATTTGTAGCATGGAAGACAAGTAATGAAATAATTGGAAATGAATAGTACAAGGAATGCAAGTACAACATATGGAATGTAGGTCAAGAAGCAAGTACGCATGCATAATTATGTTGGGTACATATAATAGTGGCACGTAACATAGACTTTTTGATTTAATGCACGTATCCAGATTTCACAAAAGACAAAATGACATAATTTGAAGATAGTAATATATGAGTCTAAATTTGATAGTCATCTATATTAATCAAGCAATTTGTTAGCAATAATATTTTGTTAATACAACCCTGCAATATGCAAAATAATTAAAATAAAAATGAACAAAATTCATTTGTTACAACTTTTACATAATTCATATATAAATTTATACTTTAAAAAAGAAAATTCTAGTATACCAGTGAAGGAAGATGGTCATTTTAAAAGTTTGCAAGTGTTTTACAACTAGAAACATTAAAAAATGTGTACAATGTTGTCAAATTGAACTCAAAAGAATATTGAATGGAAAAATTATTTGAGGAGTATGTCTAATCCTTGTGATTAATGAGGCTTGCAACACATGAGCCTTGTGACACATGTACACTTAAGAACTCTTAGATATAAGAATATTCATGTTATTTGGGTGTGGAGTGATTTTTAGCATTGTCATTCTAGACATAAAATGTTATAGAAATTGTGCTCTCAATTAAGAAATTCATGTGTGTATATTATTTATTATTGTAGCATCTATTCTATGAGGAATTGATATATATATATATATATATATATATATATATTCATTACTTAATTCTAAATATTTTATTGTAAATTATGAATCTTATATTTGCTATTCGAAACAATGGGTGGTGTTTCCTTTTTTTGTAAATGACAGAAATAGTGAATAAGCCACCACTTATTGAAACCATATTTATTGTGAACCTAACAATAAAGAATTGAACTTAGGAATAGGAGTAGAGCCCACAACATGGAATAACTCTAACAACTTAGTTACAAACCGCAAGTGTAACTATGGCACAAACAAAACCCTAGTTGTACACATGTTATTACACATCAAGTGAGTATCTTCAGTGGCCTATGTTGGAAGGTGATGTCATTTGTTGGCAAGTGGGGCAGGCTTGGAAAACATGGGTTTGGCTGTGGGTCTCCTCTTTTGTATTTTTTTGGTCCCATAGATCTTATAGGTCTAGATAGGGTGCCCTAGGCATGGACAAGAAGAAGGGGTTGTCAAAATTACGGATGCAAGTGCCGGTCACATATAAACGGTCATGGACATAAGGAAGACAGGTTGCAATCTCGCACCTCAAAATTTTTAAGCAGCCACTCTCTACGTTTTTCTAATTGGGCCACACAAAAATGGGGCAAAGCTATCAATTTCCAAGCTAATGTCAGACGACACATCAAAAATAGAACATGATATCATGAAGCCAAGTTGACACCATGTGCACGCCTACAAAAAGGAAAACGAAAGCAGTGGTGCCTGGAAGAACTTATGGTGCATGGGGTATAGATGTCCAGCACAAAGGCATCTAATAAATTTGAGGCAGAGCATGGACTTTTGGTGGGGGAAATTTTCCGTGTAAATGCGGTCACAAACAAATGCTGATTTTGTTGAGGTTTTTCCATGGGTTTAAATTCCTCAAACTAAATCCCTCACAATCCTGCCTCCTTTGCACACACACACCCACATTTGCATCTCATAATGTCATCTCATCCAAAACACCCACCATGTCATCTCTGAGCTTTTCCTAGTATTATGTTGCTTCCGCAAATAAAGAGGTGCAAAATTTTGCATCTACAAAAAAATCCCTCATTTCTCAATACCAAAAGCGTCAGTCAAAATAGATCTTCTACACGTATATTTTATAGAAATGGTACACTGCTCATACTCTGTTATGCCTCCCTATGTTTTTAGATCAATGAATCTTTTAGGTTATAATATAAAATTAGATGGGCACATATAATTTTTGGTTGCATATTTTTTCCCTGTAATTGTTTTTTGGGTACCGAATTGATTTCGAATCTAGTAAAGCTTTTGGTCTATATATTTGGTTGGGTGTATAAATCTTGGGGATTTTTGCAGGTCAAAGGAATGGGAAGAGCAGGGCAACGGATGCCATGGTGCCTAAGAGAAAAGATGATCCAAATAAGAGGATCGTTAACACTAGAATGGAGCCTATTTCTGTTTTCAGAAATGTGAAAATATTTTGGAGGGACAGAGTTGCATTTGATCATAGCAGCAAGTATTGTTGCTGGCCTTATTAGTTCCTGCTATATACCTACCGTAATTGGTATTTAAGGAGTGGTTGTGTGTTGTTTGTATGCCCAAGTTGGCCTTTTGATCTGGAAGGAATATTTAATCACAAGAGGAGAAATCACACAATGCTACGAGTCTATCCTAAGTAAGCTCAGTTTCTTTCAATTGATATTGTTAGTTTGGAGGGTTTACAGTAAATCTAGTTGTACTTTGCGGTGCAACTTCCTAAACATAGCTCATTGTCCACCTGAGTAGCGTAGGTGATCATTGATCGACAAACAGATAAATACCATCCATAAGGGTACTGGAAAAAAACTAAAGTAAGCAAAGCCACCATGAGAAATTTTCCAGCATGTTCGTAATCTACAAGCACATGATTTGTTTTTGACATGGTGTGATTGAAAACAGAAGAAGAAAACACCACCAACCTGCATTTTAGAGGTGTATCCAAAATTTTTGACCCTACAAAAAGAATGAGCAAAGTCAAGATAGGTGCATCTAAAACCCAAACAAGGATAATGTGAAGCGAGAAAGCAGAACTCTGTAGCAGCCTCTAGCTAAGAGGCAACATGCTGCATACCACATACCAAATACAACATAATCCGGAGCAGGGTTGGTGGTAGGGAAGTGGTAGAGAAAATGACAAGCCAAGGGCGGTAACATGTAGGAGAAATGAAGATCTTGAATGCAGGAAGGGTGAGCTAGGACGGTGGAAGATGACAAAGTGGAGTGGGCACCAAGAGATGGAGGATAAAGAATCTGCATGTCGGCATGGAAAACCATTAGATTCTTTTGAAACAGATTTGCAGAAATAAAAATGCAAGCCTCGCATTTGAATGCAAATTACTACAACCACCAAACCATAACCAAAACCAAATACATGCAAAAAAGAATACAGAGCAACATGTGAGGGCAGGGTCGGGATGATAGAGTAGTATGATGGTGGGAGTAGCTCAAATAAGACAACATCGTCATGGAGCTTGAGCAAAAAGTAGTCACACCTCCAAATAATTATGTCTTTGAAATGTGATGGGTAATTTTTCATATTTTTAACTTGTTAAGCACCAAGACACAAAGTGTAGATCGGATTTGTAGTCGGGTGACAAGCCTAAACCACTAATGTGCGATAAGAGATATTTATTGATAAGCGAAAAGGGATGTTTTTCGACACCCACGATAAGTGTTATTTGCTTATACATGTGTTATTTGCTTATACATGAAGGGTTCTTTTGCAAAAAAAAGGGTTTTCACTAATGCACGGCAAGGGTTTTCTCGCTAATGCACGATAGGATTTTGTCGATGCATGACAAGTTATTTTTGACTCACAACACTCTTATCTTTGACGCATGACATAGTATTACTTGACGTATGATAAAGAGTTAAGTGATGCATGAAAAGGGTTCAACTTTTCCGTTCGTAACAATAGAATCTGCTAGTGCTCGAAGACCCAAAAAGTAACAAAAAAATATCAGAAGTCCTTGTTTAAGTATTTTGGAAACTCTATTGCTATAGATACCACAACCACCAGCACCCATATAGTTTCCACTAGAATCAATCGTAGTACATCAGTGTGGAAGGTATTATTGAAGTGGACATGCATTCTACATAGTATTGACCAAATGACACCTATGATGATACCATCCCAGAGCTTGAAGATATTCATGTTGAGGTGAAACTAAGAGTGCATCAAGATATCTCAAATACAAATACTCAAAGAAAATGTAACACAAAAATCAAATGCAAATTCTAGTTCACAAAAGATAAAACCAGATGATTGCGATATTCCTCAAAATTCTTCTCATAAAAGTAAAACATTGAAATTGAACAAGAATGTGTGGATGCTTGGGAGGACATTATACTATAAATTTTAGGTGAACAAGACATTGACTTGTTTCAAAAAAAAAATGATCACCTTTTCAAATTTTCCTATAATGGAATTTTTGACATATTATGAATATTTTCCGCTAAAAAATCCCTAAGGAGCCTTAATAGGCTTCCTAATTTATAGGATATGTGTATCATCTGTGTGTGTGTGTGTGTATATATATATGCGCGCATGTGTGTGTGTGTGTTTTTGATGAATGAACATTGGAAAATTGTAGATTATCAATTTGAGTATTATTATTTATCTATAATTGTTACTACTCTTTCATAATAGAATAAATGAATGGAATAAACTTCCTCTTCACATTAAACTTTTTTAGGAATAGTTACAATTATTGATGCTCAAGAGAGATCGTATAACTATAATTCAATTTCATGTTAGATGGGATTAATTTTCAACTTCACACAATTTTTTAGGTATTATTTGATGGTTAATTTTATTCAGAAAATATTTAAAGGATAGAAAGGGTCGTATACTCCATGATACATAAACATCCGGTTCATAGGAAATATTGTATCAACAAAAATAGTTACACTTGTATTCAATTACTATTTGTATTTTTAGAGTATTTTGTGATGTTTTTTGAGTCATGCAATGAAGAAATACATTTATGAGGATTTGTGGAGTATTTTTTTCATTCTATGGAGTACACAAATCATTTAGAGTGTGAAACTTCTGTGTGTAATGTATGGTCAGTTATGCACACATCCATTGTCCAACATTATTCATGTAATCTTGTTTGAGCTATAAAATAATTGAGTATTTGAAGGCATGAGTAATGGGAGAGGCCGAATAGTTGTGTTTAGATCTATTTTTGAGTCATTTGATTTGAATTTCATAAAATTAAGGGTCGTAAGAGGTGGCATGGATGGTATGTAAGTATATCCAATTACGTTAAAATGGTAGTTCAAGTTTGGAAGGAAACACAATGCTTAAGGGCAAAGTGGAATACGATCTTAAGACTCATTGTGAATGTAGATAGTAAATCACGTACTTTGGGTAATTATCTAGTTCTAATTAGATACCACTATTCATATGATTCCTAAGTGAGAAAATTACTAATCAACCCATGTCTTTGGTCACCTTTCTTTTCTTTATGTTGCCATTTTTGGTCTTGCACCCTTACTTGCTTAGTCTTCCTTTTACACCTATGAATCTATCATCTTGGACACCAACGCCCACTAAGATGCTAGCACCGGTGCCCTCATTACCTTTAGATGCTCACCCTTTTGTACTTTGTTCACATATTTTGGGTCCTTTCTATCCATTTGAGCATCTTATCTTTTTGGTAGTTGGCATTTTCAGGGTTAATTACGAAATTCAAGCAAGGGAATCATATAAATATAAAGTTATGTGATCATAATAAAGGACCAAGCATTAAGCATTAGCTATCACCACCCAATGTTGCATTCATCAAGCATCTAATATATCCATTGAATCCATATAGTACCATCCAAGGGACACAAGGGATGGTTATTTTGCATACACTTCATAGGAGGGAAGTTCATTTGATTCCATGCATACATCTATTACATTTCTTTACATCTAGCTACTTGTTTGCTAACAAGTATGACATGCATAAGAGCCACCTAGGGCATGATTCTTCACAAAACATAGAGAACAACATTGGGTATGAGATGCAGTGTAACACTTAGTCATAAGATCACCATTGTGAAAATGAGGATAATCCAACCCCTCATTCCAAATATTTATTTTTAGGGATTTGATGTCTATTTGATGGTTTTCCGGGTTCATACTTCACTGCAGGTTTCCAGAAATCTCAGAGATCATTGTATGATATCATAGTGACAAAAGGAAAACAACATAAAACAACTTGGGACCTTGAAAAGTTGGGGTTCTGAGCATTTTCACAACTCGAGACACCCATTTCTAGCATGTGGTGCCCATGATTCTTTCCAGTTCCTCTATCTAGCCTAATCCTACATATCTACATTTTCAAAACCTCTATGTGGTGCTTCTGCCTCTTTGTTCACCTTGTCATCACTTCAGTATAATTCAAAATTAATTACAAATCAGTTAAGTACCTTTTTCTCCTTCTTGCAACTAGATTTTCATAATTTATTGCTTAGCTTTTGTTGAGTATCATTTTTGTACTTAATTGTCATTTATTTACTTCTCTATCTAGCATTTAGATTAGGCTCATATATTTCATATATAGCTTAATAATTTGGTGAAACCACATTCAAATACTCTTGGATCCTCATATTTTTTTCTATCATGGGTCGTAAATGTTTTTCAAATCCCTTTTCCCGATTTACTTAAAATACATCCCATTTGTCAGTTGTTCTATAAAAATCCTTAGAATGCATGTGTCTTCCTAAAGATATGTCACCACACGAAATAAGTCCTATTTTACATATTCTATCTAAATACATTATCCTTCATGAACCTCCATCCAATCAACCTATATTGGAGCCCATTCAAGATTTGCATTATTTATTTTATGATAAATTTCAAGCTATGGAATCCACGATCATATATCTTAAATCTAAAATCTGATATTGTAAATATGCTTCTCGGGAACACACTAGTTCTTCTTTTCATCCTCATTCAATGTCTACTATGTGTGCTCATATCAGTGAACTCCAAGTCTTACCACTCCCCGCGCTTCTAAATTTGTATTTAAATGATAAACAAAATGATATTCTTTTGGCATCTCATAGCTCATCAATTGATTAGTTTTCCAAATACTCATTTCTATCCTCCTTATCGGCTGATCAAATATCAAGGTCTCCCATTTTGTACTTATCATCAAATCAATGGACATAATGAAAATTATTTCTATGCTTTACAAAAAATATAAAACATCTTGAGCGTCAAGGTTTTTCTCATTCACTGCATGAAATTATATTAAATGTTCATCTCAAGTGTTACATATCAATGGGTTCCTAAATCTTATTCATCTATGTATAATGAGCATCACACCATCACTTCTAATGGTTGTTCTATGGAAATTCAAGAACCACCTAAGCAACCACTTCTCAACATCAATATAACACCTCCTCCTCTTAATTAATCTATAGAATCACCAAGTCAAACCACAAAACTACCTCTCAAAATCAGTCCACCTTCTTCTCCTATCAAGTCTTCTAGTGTCATCAATACCACCAAAGCTACCACCATTCAAGATTTATCCCTATCCTACTCCACTTTCATTTCCAATTCATTTCATCAAAGTAACTACTCCTTCAATTGATGACCAAGACACATTTTAAATTCTACCACCCTCACATGGTCCTACTATTTCTTCGACTTACAACTATGTTGGCCTCACTCTTATCATAATACAAATAACACTCTCCCACAATGGCAAGGTATCTCTCATGTCACCGCACAAATCTCCATCGTAGGAACACTTGGGGGAATCATGCTTATTTTCTCCCCCTCTAGCATTTACATGCATCTTATATTATCAACTCTTAATATCTATTCAATCACATGCATGTCTTGATACATTCTATTATCATCATTACCTAATGATGCACTTTTGTGCTTTAGTTCACACTCAAATATTGAAGGAATCCTATACACATGAACCTCACACATTACACATTACATTACATATCATCTATTTTTCACACATATTCATCACTATACACTCAATACATTTGTGACACATTCTTCCTATTACACACATTCCACATCACATACTACATCCTCGACACACTCATAATACATACTTCTTATGGCTATTCATAAAATACATAATCAAAAAATATCAACACATGCCTTTCGCTCATATTCAACACCACATACAATATGATCGACATATTTACAACACACTTCACACCCCATGATTTCAAAACACATCTCTTCTACATCACACAACATACCTCTCTCCTATTATAGGACACAACTCTCTTACGCATACTCAACAAAAACATTTTACACAATCTACAACACACTACCTACTTGATACTTTTGCACATGACACAACCTACTACACATTCGACATCTTTGTAAATACACAACATAATAGACAACTTTCCAATCAATCTCTTACACAAGCAATGCATTAAAAAAACACAACACATTGCATATTCCATACACAATCAATGTGACACACTACCATTTAACACACTCTAGTTCCATGGTCCATACTCAAATGCTAATGGTATACAACTCAAATGGACCTCATCACACTCGGGTGTTTAATCAAATCACTCATTCACTCACGCGTCTATGTAGACACCAAATTTAGGTTACACTCCCCTTGGTCCACTTAAATTAATTAACGTAAAAGATTTAACTAATCATGACCCCTTCCTCACACCTCCACCTCATCATTACACACCTCACCTAGACCCATTCCACATGTATTTAACTCACAATGACCAAGTCAAGCACTCTCAGCACTGAGTCATCAGTCCTAGTGTTGAGTCAGCACTTGACCTAACTAACTAAGAATTATTCCTAAACCTAACTAAACTTCTTCTAAGATCTTCCTGCCTTCTCTCACGTGAACTCTACTTCCCTAAGCGGACCCAACAAGGAAAACATGCCAAATATGGGAAGATCTACCTATTTTTGTAATAGGACTATTTCACCCTAACCGACGTTGGTTTATCCTCACCAAATTAGTCACCTAAACCACCATCGATTCCTTTATATAGAATTTTACAACCCTTTACCCGGGTTGGTCATTCAATTATTGGATCCTTATTGCATTCAAGCATGAATCTTCAAGCCCTCCTACATCCAGATGATGAACACACATAACCATAATGCAAGACAAACAACCGATTCTCCTTCCAAAGCGTTGGAATACTCACGGGAGCACACATTATTTACTGCCATGACACTGGACTCGGCACCTCTTCTCCAATCAACCATCTCAATTCACAGGATCCACAAAATACCAAGTACTATGATTTTAATAATTTGTGCTTATACCATTATAGATCTTTTGTTTCTTTTAATTTTTTTCTTTTGTTACCCATACATCACCTTCTTCCCACCAACCCACTATTCAATCACCCCAAGCCTTTTCACCCTTCTAAAGCTCCCGCTTAGTATTCCCAAGTCTTCTCAAATATATTACTACCTAAACCACACTACCCTCACTCTCTGTGTAATAAAAATAACCTAAAAACCAATTTTTAATAGTTTACTACCTATTGTCCCTACCGATGTCAATTCCATGACCACCGTCAGTTTCATCCCTATAGCGGCATCGGTCACCCAACCAATACCGGTCTTTGTTTCATTTTATATGCAAGCTTCCCACTCACCCAAATCTGAAAGATTTTGTGAGAATCGAATCGGAAACGATGCACCACGATGAAGTTGCACTCTGATGGAATCGAAGTAGCTCTGGCATAATCGCAAGGAAGAATCGATCAATCAATGGAAGAGCTTGCATAATAGAACAAATCTTGCACATACAAGAAAAGATAGCGGAGTGTCTTGGCATGCTCATAAATGTCAAATGAAGGGATACATATAGGGTGTTGAGTAACCCTAGTGCATGACACACAAGCCCTAACCCTAATGACATCACCCATGTGAGATGACCCTCCATATGTGAGTGGAGGACACATGGATCACTCACACCAACACCCCCTCATCATTACCACGATACCATGAAACTTGTTATGTTTCCAAAAGCTCATACGATGGTGGAGAGGGATCTCATCGTGTTAAAAACTACTACGCCAACACCCTCCCGCATGATGAAGCCGGATATACACCCAATAAGGCCCAACAACATTAGGAGGAAGTGACACCTTTCCTGGGAGGTCACCCATCCCATAACTACTCTAGTGCTTTGCACGCTTAACTACTCTGGCTCGATACCATGAAAGAGTCTATGAGAATCAAATCGGAAATGATGCACCATGATGAAGTTGCACTCTGATGGAATCGAAGTAGCTCCGACGTAATTCAAGGAAGAATCGATCAATCAATGGAAGATTTTCATAATAGAACAAAGCTTGCACATATAGGAAAAGAAAACAGAGCATCTTGGCATGCTAATAAATGTCAATTGAAGGGATACAAATAGGGTCTTTGAGTAACCTAGTGCATGAAACTCAAGCCCTAACCCTAATGACATCACCCATGTGAGATGACCCTCCATATGTGACTTGGGACACATGGATCACTCACACGAACAAAATCCAACCGAGACCTCAACCAATCAGCCCCACCTTAACAGACCTATCTAACCTAAAAAAACCTTGGTTCTAATTTGATTTAGTGTTTCATTTTCATATTTAGCATTGAATCTAGTGTATTGTTTTATGAGAAACCTAAATCATTGCATTGCAATAGAACCTATTTATTTTAGTTTCTTATTCACATTAAATTATTATTAAACAATGGATTAACAACATCTCAAGGAAGCACCATGCTTTGTGGATCTAGCATACGCTAGGCATTCTACTTTTATATTCTATTTAATACTATTTAGTGGTCTTGTTGTGTTTTTATACGAGTAATTCATCCTAGAAAAGGAAGCTCGCACAATCAACTTTGATCAAAAGTCTACAATGCATGCATTCTATGTTCCACCTTTTCCTCATAGGTATTCCTCCTTAACCATTTTACCTTCTATCTATTTCATCCTCGAAAGCGTAAAAATTATTGGTGAAATTTTTGCACGCCCAATAGGAACCATCTAGGTGCATTGCATTCTTCATTCCTATAGAAAATCTTGTGTGTTTTTTTATTGAAACAAGTTCACATTAATATTCTTCTCTAGAAATATTCTTTTCTTCGATTGTCTCATCATGACACTTGTTTTACTTTAAAAATAACTCTTCTTTATTTTCTTGCATTACTTAGTGAAATTCATGCCCGTAACCTCTTCATAATTTATTCTCATCAAATATAATTTGTGGATTTGGGTTATAAAACTTATGCACTTGTATTTTTGAGTTTGTTGCATTATAACTTATCTAAATTAGGGGGACCTATATGTTGGAAGTCATGCCTAGCTAATGGTTTAGAAATTGTACCATAACTCACATGTTCCATACTCTCTATACCAAATCACTAAAAAAAAAGCTGCACTTTATGATTCTTGAACAACATATTTCCCAGAAGAAGTTGTCAACGATCACACGATCAGAGGATTGAAAGTGGGCTCCAGCTGGTTTCTCTATCTAGTCATCATCTCAGAGAAGGATCTCCCATGCCAAAACTTACCCAAAACTAGCCATAGTTGTTGGCTTTTTATAGGGAACCTTTGTTAACCAAAAATTCTATCCTGCATAATCAGTCCTAAATGGCATAAGCCACAACATAAAATCTACAACTTAGGATTTTGTGTTTGTTAGCTTTTTGTCTGCTTGTGTTTTGAGGTGTGAGTTATGTTTCTTCATTCTTTCTTATCCTTTTATGCCCCACATCACGACTGGTGTATTCTAGTTTTATTCTAGGTTTATTAGGACTCCTCATAGCCATACTTAGTCTCTAGGTTGGCCCTTTTATTTGATCTAAATCACCAAAACTTCATTTTTCCTTCTCTTCCTAGATTTCATAGTAACCGATATTGGTCAGTGACCGCCATTGGTTACATCATCTCACCACCATCGGTTAACTAACTAATGTTGGCTTTATTCTTTTCAGTTATTTTTACCAAAATAGTATTCTCCACCTTTATGTTATTTTTGTGTCTTGTTCTACCATTTTATCACACTTTTGGGTCTCTGATATCATCTTTAGAGTCTAGGTTGACCCATTTTCACCTTTCATTTCCAGATCTTTGAATCTCTTATTTTTCACATGTCGACATCGGTCTAAGATGATTGGCCGGTTACCATCAAATTGACATCGGTTACCCCAACCCGATGTGGTGTCTATATTTTGATTTTCCAATCAGAACAATGATCTAATCAATCATATTAGACTGATTTTTCCCCTTTACTTCTATGTTTATCGATTCTATCGTCAGTCACATGGTCTTGACTCGTAAACAAGATAACGATCTCATGTTTCATGCTAGCCACCAGCCTCTCCCACCTAGCCCATCGCCCCCTTCAATATCATCACCTATGGACCCCAATTAGGCTCTTACCATACTCACTGGTGATGGGGAGTTCGCGAGACTCCTCGATCACAACCCCGCCACTGCCGATCATTACTATCTTACTCATTCATCTACTCCTGATTCATCAAGGAAGCTTGTATATGGAGTTCCATATGTCAATTCCTCCTACCCTCGCACACACTACGCATCACCACTATCTTGGAATTTCCTTTTCCACCTTACCACATGTGGTCTACTAGCTTGACCCTACATCAATGATATCTATCTACACCTATGATGTTTTTCATGCCTTTAACGTTTGTCACTCCTACGATGTCAACCATGCCTTTATCAACCACCTTGAGTGTAGGTCCATATGTACCCACCCACCTCTCATATACCTATTGCATCTTAGCCACCATTGTTTTGAATCCCATACTCCCTTCCAAAACATCATCCTCTCCATATTTTTAAACTCTTCCTTTGATTGCTTCATGAGAGTCTTTACATCCTCTCCACCTACCTACACTTATCACCAACATCCCCCTATTTCTCCACCTAGGCATTCCATCTTTTCATTTAATCAGGTAGCTTAGGCTTTTCTAGACCACTTTTCTATCAACATTGTTAAGAAGGTCACCATGACTGACTTGTATGTGACACACCAATATGAAGATGAATCTATCACATATTTTGTCGCTCATTGGTGGAACCTAATCAACCAACTCACATTCCACTACCTCAAACCAAGTTAATAGAGTTGTTCACTAGATCTTGTGCTAGAAACATCTCGCCAACTCTCCAAGTTCAAACCTTCCACACATTTGATGAGGCATTCACTATGGCCTAGAAACTTGAAATTTGTGTCATTGAAGAGAAGAATATATAATTATGTAACAAGAACATTGTGTTTAAATCAAATGATACCTCTTCTTCTTCCAAACCAAAAATAATTATTCTAAAGTAAAAGGATATGCCAACGTAATAATTTTAAAAGTTGTCCCATCTCATCCATCCAACAATTCAAATCCTTATTCCAATATTTCTCATGTTCAGGATTTTCAGTTAAAATGGGAGAAACAAAATATACTCCCATAGGATAATCCTACTCTTTAGTTTTATAAAAACTTCTAAAATTTGGAGCAATCACTCTTCCACCATTCAACCTAAATACTATTTTTTACCCCTATCATCCTGTGTATGCATGGTATAAAGAAAATGATTACTGCAACTATCATCATGTTAGAGGTCATAGCGATGATAATTTTATAACTTTCAAAAACATCATCTAAGAAGTGTTAGATAATGGAGGTCTCATATTAGATAATCATAATGCACTTTGACTAATCGTAAACCTTCAAATCTTCAAGAAGTCATTCCCAAATCACACCCCATCTTCTAACTAAATTGGTGAAACCTCACCATGATAGTAAATTTCATGAGGTGCATGTTTTTTTTGACATCATACCAATACTTCCTACTCAATTTCCTCCTACTCCATCTATCAAGGAGATTCTTGCATGAGATCCTTCATCCATGAAGGGACTTGTTTCATCTTCTCCTTTACCCATAGAGGAGTCTCCCTTATATCCTGCTTCACCCATGGAGGAATCCACCATATCTACCATGAATTTTCCCCATTCATCTCTCAACTAGAAAAATAACCCACATTTTACTCTTCCACCCACAAGAGAGTCATGATTACCTTTTTCTTCTCCAAAAAATGAACTTAACTCATCCAACTTGTCATCTCCCCTACCCACAATGGATCCATTAATGCGTCCCTTTCTATTGGTGATAATTCTCCATTGGATTTCAAGGATCTTGTTGATTTTCCCTCATCTCTTTACCCACAGAGTCTGAATCCAACCATTTCCATGTCTCACAAACATTCTTTATAGGGATTACTAATAAATCAACATCATCCCTCCTACATCAGTTTCGTTCTCACGTTTGGCCAACCACTTGGATTATGTTGACAATTCCATGCTTTGGGGACGTATTTGACTACCTATCTCAACTCAAATGCAAATGTTTTTGTTGATACTTCCACAATCTATCCAAAGGTGTTTTAGACAACCAAACCCACCATGCCCATGCTAGTTGTAGTGACCCCTTCTTCATCACCCTCGCCCATACCTAAACCTTTACCATCAAATGAACTTTTTCCTATGCCTAAAACCTTACCTACACCTATATATTCCTCCACATCCAGACCCATTACCACATTGGGATTCATGCTTGACATCAAGCCTAGTCCATCCTCCTGTCAAAATGGATTTAGCCATGTCCTCACAAGCCATTGTAAAAACTATTCCCCACCTAAGAGGAAGGCCCAACCTCTTAGGTCACATACACCGGCTTCACCCACTACCCCTCTATCACCTTCACCACTTCCATCTATCCTAGGTCCCCACCCATCAACCTTGGCCAAACAACTACTACCCAAAGTATACTAAAAGCACAACACCTATCTCATCATGATCTTCATTGCACCTAAATTACCTACACATCTTATGCCTTCGTTGTCACCTACATCCTTTCTATCTCCTATACCTTCACAACTTCTAGTATCCTCATCATTTCCTATGTTATTCCCTTCTCTTTAACCAATACCTTCCACATTTCCTCTTACTACAACCTTCACTGCACCTCCATTATCATCTTGGCTAGCTCATCCCCTTCCATCATCTATATTCCCTTCTACATCACACACTTCTTCTTCACCTTACCTAAAAAGGTCCAACCAAAGCCTAAGAACCCACTACCCTCCAAAGAGGTAGTTAAATGTACACCATCTTTAACAACTAGTTCAGGTTGTTACATCATTACCCAAGAAGGTGTAATCAAAACCTAAAACCATACTATCTACCAAACAGTGGTAAAACTTACTCAATGTTCGATTATACCTCTAGTTATACCTCTCCTACCAAATTCACCCACAATTCCAACCAAACCCACAATTACTTTACATTTTGATCCATTGGTAGGGTCTTACACAAAAAATTTAGCTAACCTTTTTGAAACCTCTATCATCACATTATCACCGCTTAGACCTTAGGACCCACTCAAACCTAAACCGGAAAGGGTTTTACGATACTAAAATTTGCACTTACCATCATGTTCCAAGGAATAATGTGGAAAATTGTATGGCCCTTAAGATTATTCTTCTCCAACTTTGACTTTGATGATGATCTTTTAGATGAGGACCCTATTCCACCTTCACTTATCACTACACATCCTCATCCCTTACCTATTCAAATGACCTTTATCTCCACCTCCTCCATAACCTTTTTATCCCCTCCAACATTTGAGTTCAACATGGTCCATATAAGAGAGCTATCCAAACCTCCATAAAAATGCCAATGTACTACATTGTTTTCACAAAATCAGTATATTCCCTTACCATATGTTTTTCTATCATGTTGCTACATCTATCACAAATCATTTTCTCCTTTTCCACATTAATATTGTTAAAATTGCCACTCAAGCCCAGAAGGAAAAAGGAAAGGAGAAAACAATCAGCTCATCCACTACTCTTTTACCCAATATTCCATCTGCACATGCACCCAAAATCACCATCCGTGGACCTGCATACCCTATTTATGATGGGGTTTCCCATGCATGTGCTTAAAAATTGCACCAGTCTCCTCTCAAAATGTCTTTGTATGACCTTGTCCAAACCTCTAAGTCTCATCGTCGGCCCTCATTGAGGTCTTGCAATCTATTAAGGTTCTACCTAATGCCCCTACATCTATTTCATCTATTATCACTCCTCACCATGTGGCTTCTCTCACAACTTTTCCCCTTCCTCTGCCCCAATACCACTCATTAAGTAGTTTCTCTCGGTTTCTTTGATGACGAGATTGTACCTTCTCAATCGAATGATCATGACCTAGTCCTATTTATTTTTTCTACATTTATAATATACGCATTTGACACATTATGATTGATGGTGGTGCTATTATTAACATCATTTCCTCCCATTCGTATAACCAAATGTGCATCCCTACCAATTACATGCATAATAACCCAATTATGTTGTGTTCATTTAATGATGCCATGACTTCCACCCTTGACACCATCATTCTCCACATTCGTGTAGGCCCCCATGCTATTCTTGAATTATTATTTGTCTTAGAGGGGGAATTCTAGTACAACATGCTACTTGGTCAACCTTGGATTCGCGCCATGGGTTGTGTTCCTTCAACCTTACACTTTATTATTTAAAATTTGAACATGAAGGGAACAACTATACCATTCCAGCCAACCCTTCACCATTCAAGACTTGTAACATGTTGTATCGACCCAATGATGTCCTTATACTAGTTAAGGCATCTACCACCACTACCACTTCTTCTTCAGCCACTACCTCATCCACCACTTATGTCGCTACATCTTCCATAACTAACTCCTTTATCACCACTATTGTCGCGTAGCTTCAATGCAACTGACCCATCAGCCAATCCATCTACTTCTCATACATCAAATTCTTCTTCTTCCTAGCTATCTAGTGATTCATCCATTCCCGCTACCCACATACTAGCTACTGATCCCTTAGAAGGTGTTTTTCAATGTCTCACTTTGGGGGAGTACCGCCTTTATAACATTGACACATTCCTTACTCCTCAAGAGTATGGTAACCTTCACTAACATCCCTACTATGATCACTTTGCATAGGTGAGGTTTTCCCCTATGGTCCTCCCCACCTTTGTACCAACTTAACATATGGGGGACTTGATGCTTCTACCTACTCACCTAAGCCACCCTCCCAAACTCAACCATTTTCCTTTGACCTTCAATCTCTCACCAACCGCCGCTTCACCCACACCTTCCTCCATCATTATTCTTGGAAGGGCTTTGGATTTGGTTTCTATGAACAAGGTCACCATATTTTCATTCCTTGCACCACTCATAAGCATAAAGACTGTAGTGGTATTGGATTTTCTGAACCACCTTCCAAGAAGGCTTGAGTTGAACTCATTGAGGATGATAAACATTCCCCACCCCATTCACCAACTTCACCACCTTCACCTACAGAGTCTATGGATCCATAATCCATTCCTCATAACTTTTTTTTCATGAACACCATTTCCTTGGGACCTCTAACTTATCAAAGCATGATGGCGAGGCTCCCTCTTCTCTTCCCTTCCTATATCCTAACATGATCGATGATGATACACCTTCTATTAACATCGTTCAATGTCAGGATGATGATTCTATTCTCACCTACCTTGGTGTAGAAGATTCTTATATTCACTGGTCATTACCTTTTGAGATGCAAACCATGTTGAATGAATCGACCATAGAAATTAATATTCACACTCAAGATGACCCGCATTCTAAAAATAGGCTAATCTTTAAATGCTACTAAACATGAAGCTTTCACTTCTTTCCTCTGGGATCATAACAACACTTTTTCTTGGTCCTATGCTGATATGCCCGGTATTGACCCAAACATTGTGGTCCACAATATTGTAACCATTCTTGATGCCAAACCCATGAAACAAAAGCTGCGAAAAATGCATCCTCGCATTTCCCTTCTTGTCAAATAAGAACTCCAATGCCTTCTTTCATTTTCCTTCATCCTACCCATTGATTATCCCTAATGGATCTCTAACATTGTCCATGTTACAAAAGTGATAGGGGACTCTACATTTTCATGGATTTACATGACCTTAACTTAGCTTGCCCCAAAGATGACTCTCTTCTACCTAGTATTGACCAACTAGTTGATCTCACCGTCAGCCATGAAATGCTATCACTCATAGATGGTTTCTCCAGATTATAACCAAATATTACTCACCCTAGAAGATCAACACAAATCCTCCTTCATCACTTTGGGGGACCTTCTGCTATTGCATCATGCCCTTTGGCCTAAAATGGTGGTGCTACATATCGGTGAGGCTATGACTTATATTTTTCATGATATCATTCATAACATATTAGAGGATTACGTTGATGATATTCTTGCCAAATCTAAACATCAAGATGAACACCTTTTTCTATGCTGTCCTTAAAGTTTTCTATGACTATGTCTTTATTGTTCTCTCCAGAAAGCTCCTTGGTTTTATCATTTCTTTGCATGGAATTGAAGTTGATCCCACTAAAATAAAGGATATTCTTGATATGCCTCCACCTACTAACCTTATTCAACTTTGTATTTTGCAAGGAAAGTTGCAATCTATTCATCACTTTATTTCTCATCTTTTCAATCATTCCATCCATTTCATCATCTTTCAAAATGATGTCTCCTTCAAATGGGATAATGAATGCCGCAGAGCCTTGGATGCCTTACAAATAATACCTCCTCTCCACCTATGCTCATTCTTCCTAAGGATAACCAACCATTTTACCTTTACATTTCTATTACTGATCATTCCCTGGGTTCCATGCTCGCTCATTATGACGAGCAACACAGGGAGAAAGTGGTTTATTATATAATCTGTATGCTTTTAGACTATGAAACTAGATATACTCATGTCAAAAAAATCTTCTTAGCCTTAGTTTTTTTCCCACTAAACTTTTCGTCATTACCTACTCAACCACAAAACCTTTGTTGTCACCAATATTGACCCCTTACATTACATGTACGCTAAGCCCTACCAACATCAACATGTTGCATGTTGGATCATGCTTCTTGCAGACCTATATCTTGAATTCATCCATCAAAAATATGTCAAAGGACAAACCATTGTTGACCAACTCATAAACGACGCACCTCTCTCTGGAAACCAATCTTCTAACTTTGATTTCCCTAATGAATCCATCACTACCCTCTCCTTAGATGATACCATTTACCAGATGACCTTTTTTTGATGGTTCCAAATGTCAGTGTGGGGTGGTGCTGAGTTATCCTCATTCTTCTTGATGATGAGCCTATGTGATTATATTTCAAACTAGATTTTTATTGTACTAACAATATCACCAAATATGAAGCACTTGTGTTAGGTCTTCAAACCACCATAGCCTTAGACATTAAATCAATTAATATCTTTGGTGACTTTCAACTAGTTGTGAACCAAGTTAATGGTATATACAAAATTTAATGAGATACTTCAAAAGTATAAGCATCATGTTGACATGATTTTGACTACCTTTGACCATTATGAACTTCAAACCACCCCACGTTCCACTAATAAATTTTTGAACACCATGGCATGTCTTGCTTCTCAAATCCCCGCTTCATCCTCTAACTTGAAAATATTTGTCATAGTATAAAGGTTGCAATCACCTTCTTATCTAATCTGAGATATCAACCTTGTAGGAAACATTGAAATTGACCCACATGACCTTTGGTATAAGTAGTTTGCTGACTACCTTTCCCTTTTAATTTTTCCTCCCAATCTTACTCGCAATGGACAACGAGCCTTCCTCAAAAGTTTATCTCACTATGTCATCATGGGTGGTCTTCTTTATAAACATGGCTTTAACGGTATCCTCTTACGATGCCTTACAAGTTCTAAAATTCCATACACCATCAAGGAAGTTCACGATAGGATTTATGGGGGTCACTTCAGTGGCTTAGTTGTCGCTAAGCGCATTCTTCACTTGGATATTACTAGCCAACCCTAAACCAAAATTTTTATGACTATTTCAAGTGTCGTGTGAAGTGTCAAAGCAAAATTCTAATCTTCATCACACCCTTATTCATGCCTTATAGGTATATGAGACTTTTGGTCTTTCTCTTAATGGGGTTTGGATCTTGTTGGATAAATCAACCCTCATTTCTTCCCAATTTCATCAATGGATTATTATTGCTACCAAATATTACACTAAATGGGTAGAATTCATACCTAATTTCTATAAAAGCAAGAAAATCTATGAATACATCAACCACCACATCATTTTCACTTTGGTGTTCCTCACCGCCTCATCACCGATAATGGAAAATAATTCAAAAACAAAACCCTGCGAAAACTCTATGATTCCTTCCAACATTCAACTCAGTTTTCTTTGACCTATTATCCTAAAAAATAGCCAAGCTAAATCAACTAACAAAACCCTAAATAAAATTCTTATGAAATTGGTTGATGATATTGTGAAGGATTGGCACATGCACATTCCTTTTTCCTTATGGGCTTATTTCACTAGTATTCGCACCTCAACTAATGCCACACTTTTATCTTTAGTCTATTATACAAAGGTTGTCTTGCCTCTCAAGTTCAAAGTCCATATCTTTGTATCTCACTCAAATATATGCTCAACGATGATGATTTTTACTAGGATTGTTTGGAAAAACTTGATTTATTAGATGAATGTCGTATAAATACTCTTGATCACCTCCAAATCTACCAAAAATGTATCAAATGAGCCAGCCTACGATAAATGTGTCCAAGAATCAACCTTCAAGGTCAGCGACATCGTCTTGAAGAAAAATTAACATGTAACAAAAGTGAAGAAAATTAAATGGGGCAAGTTTTCTCCTAATTGGCTTGGACCCTATATCATTACTCATGTTTATGGATCGGGTGCTTGTTTTTTATCTTCACTCGAAGGTAAACCTGAAGTTAAGCCTCGTGAATGCCTTGCATTTTCGACCATTCTATTGTTGAATAAATTCCTATATCACCTTATGTCTATTAAACACTCATCCCTTGAGAAACATTCACCTTCTAATTACCTATTTTAAGGATCAACAAGTAAACAAGAATTATGTGATTATCCATCACCTTTCAACCTTATCTTAAATATGAGTACCATGACTCTACTCATGGCATGATTTTCATGGATACTTGTCGTCATTTTTAGGATGGAATCCCATGGTAATTCATCCCTTAAAACCTCTCTTTCATAGCTAACCTCTGTGTGCTATGGTTTTGTCTTCATAAAAGAATCCTATACTCCTTTATACTCTTTTCCATGACCTAAAAGTCCAAAAATTCAAAAGTAATATATGGGATTTTCAAAGTCAAACTCCTTGAGTCAAAATTCTAGCAAATAGATGACTCCCTCAAAAAGGACATCTATATTTCTATCTTTCTGCTATAAATAGAATGATCCATTGAAGGACAACTATACAAAGCTAACCATACTGTACTTTGTCTATAAAAAAGAAGACATATTTTTGCAAAAATAAAATTAAAATATTCTGAAGCTTCCCACATCGATCGGCTTCACAAATACCTCAAGGAGATATTCTATTCATCCCATATAGACTTGCCTCATTAATCAGTCTATAAAACAAAAGTAAAAATAAAAATATAACTTTTTCATCATGGACTTTCCTATTTTGGTTTTGGGTATCTTGCAGAAGAGGCATGTTGTCTCACACTAAGGTTACGCTAAAACAACCCATTTCACCTCACCGTATTTCCTTTCTAATCTTCTACCTACTCAAAGGACGTGCTAAATGTGACACTTCATGATCATATGACTTTCTTCACCCATAGAATAGTCAATCATGCAATGCCTTTAGGTTCTTACGTTCATAGGCCAATATTTGGTATGATAGACTCATAATGATTCTTACCAATTAGGAGGATTTTTTTCTCCTCTTACCATTCACCTCTTTTCTTACTTATTTATTATACTACACATGACTAAACCTTTGACACCTACATTCAAGGAATTCCTCTCCCACTAAAATCACCCATGCCTATTCAACCTAGACAACAACCATACCTATTCAACCTAAACTCAATCATGTATATTCAACCTAAAATCAACCATGCCTATTCATGACCTAAACTCAACCATGCTTATTCAACCTATACTCAACCATGCCTAAATGACCTAGAATCAATCATGCCTAAAATCTACTAACCCATTCATCTCCCTTATCATATTCTTCCCTAGATTATGGGAGAACTACATTGGCCTCAGGCCCCTTTTTGTTCGGGGCTATGTAGGTAGCACTCCAAGGGCATCGGGCCCTTGGACGTTAGTTAAAAAAACTCCCCTAACCAATTTTCCCCCTTTATATTCACATTCTACCCTAGTTAGTTTCCATTTACACAAAAAATTGTAAAAATTAATATATCATAAAAACATACATACCTACCATTTTATCACCATAACCATATTCTACTTAAATCATTTCATATTTCCATGATATTAATTACTTGGAAATTTAAACACAACATACATACAACACATTATTTCCATAAGATCAGTAACTTGGAAATTACCTAGACTCCACCATTCCTATACTTGACTCCACCATGCCTATACCTAGACTCCACCATGCCTATAATACCTGACCAAACCGGGCCTATAATAGACTCCATTATGCCTAAATTACCTATACTCAATCATTCCTAACTCACATAGTGCACATGGAACACAATAACAATGGAAATTAAAAAGAGTACATCATGCATCAAATCAAAATCATCAACTATATAAAGAGGAATGTATGTGTATCAATACATATATACATAGGGATAAATAATCAAAGTGTCTCAAAAACTATCATATACAATCTCGCAAAATCTTTGACACGTAGGACGATATATATAAATAAAAAATCATCATACAAGTATCACATGTCATGATCAATCAACCCACCTTAGGCCCTCCTACCAACTCTCACCTATCTCCTCCTATTTCCTTGTCAATATCCCATCAACATCTCTCCACCCTCTTCTCGATCCCTTCTCACGACCTCCATATCCTCCCCTAGCCCTCTTTTAGGCCCTGATCTCTCGAGAAATAATAGCCTCACCTTGACCTTGTCTCTTGGGCCAACGACCCCCTATGTTACTCCGAGTTTGAGTTCTAGACCAGGTCCTCTCACTAGCTACCTGTTGGGCCCTATACTCGGCATATGAGGGAACATCAATACCTGCAATGACTAGATGGTTCTGGTAATAGCGGGCCTTATTCAAGGAATCCCTAAACCTCATCATAGATACGGTTTGGGGTGGTGCCATTGGCCTAATTACCACTTGTGAACTCTTCCCTACCAATAGAGAACCCCTGTCCGATTGTCAGTGCCTATACTACGAGACCCTATTCCGGTGCCTTTTTAGTACATGTGTAGCTACTTGGGTCTATAAGGCCATGACCTATGCCTACACAGCTACCAATTATCCCTGTAAACCAATAACATATTCCTGTAGTGCCATCCCTTGCAGGAGAATGTACTTGTACATGTTCCCGAGCACAGGTAGCGATCACTAACCTGTAATGCAGTTGCATTCCCTATAAAAGTAACTATATGTGCTGTGATACTATGAAATGAACTCCCAACATGGTCACCTATCCCTATAGGGAATCCCTATGAACCATCAATGTGGCTAAGTCCGGATGACCTAGCTGTGGTGGTGTGTTTCTTATAACTCCGCTACCCACAGATTGTCTATATGCCATAGTGGTCTTTATATCATCCAATCTCGTATTAACTGGTACCGCCTCCTATCCTATGGGGTTTTGGGCTAGGGTGGAGATAAATATATCTCCACATCATCCTTGTGGTACTTTGGGAAGGGTGGCGGAACATCCTGTTGTAATATAAAATGGCATTGGAGTCTATCAATCAAGATCATCTCGTGCTCAAATGAAACATCTAGCCTATATCCACTTGCACAAACTATTTCTCTTGTACCTCCTCATCCATCCCTCTAAAACTAGAAAATCGACATAGGGCCACTAGACTATGTCCATCGCATACATGCCCTCCAACTCCCACCTATAGTATACTACGTCATGAGTTACCTCCTCTACTCGAGGATGACCACCTATGGCCACCCACCTCCTATAACCTACCCTTTTCCCCCATGATGCCAATCTAGTACTAGTAGTCCTTGTGGTCACACTACCACAATATGCTCGTATGCCCAAAGTCTGCAATAGGAATGAACATCTGACATAGATGCCATAGTGTCACATCCTATGGTAGGTCCATAACTCCTATATATAGTTACACTAAATATGTAGGTCGCCATGAAATAAGACTTGATCCTTTATCATATCACGCAATCTGCCATCAGCCCTCAGGGAAGCTAACCGCCCTCGAATCGGTAAGTGCATAACACCCCACCGCCACCATCATCAACACTGCTAACCATGTCTCTTGTGGGTGGGAAGCATACAAAGCCCCATACACAAGACTAGGGTTGTGCTCTATCAAATCATTCCCATCTCCCTAAATACATCAATCATCACCTCGAAGGCTCCATCTGTTGATATCGAATATACTAGATCACCAACAATCGGCAGCCACACATAATCCTATATACATCCTCTAGCGTGATGGTCATCTCATGTCGTGGGTAGATGAAAGGTGTTGGTCGTTGCATCCCATCTATCAATGAGTGCAACCATGAGACTGTGATCCCATTAGATCCTCCTATAGCACTTAATGCCCACTAACCCTACATATCGCATATGTTTCTACTCATCCTTTGTAATGTTGGGATGCATTTTCCCTAATACCGATGGGACACGATCCCACATCATCAATTGATGTCATGCTTGCATCCATACCACTCAACAATGTCAAAGACTAAAATACTTTTCCCATTTCTTTACAACCTAATTACCCCACCTATCTATTTCCTAACTACTTCCCTGGCCTATCATTTCTTCTAATTTAGCTTACCAAGTTCCCATACCCATTCCATCACTGTGACCTAATCTTCCTCTATTACCCACCTATGTTTACCTATATTTACCCTCACCCACCTACTTCTCTCCCTCATCCCTCTTTGTTTCCCTTATTCATTACCTATCTACCCTCCAATTTCATTTTTTACCCCATTTTGGCCTTCTCAACTTAACCTATTCAGACTAAGTCACTTTTCATAGTGACCGACGTTAGTCACATGGACCGATACCAGTCACCTTGAACCGACATCAATCAACTTTTTTTTCCCACTAATTCCAACATGACAAACCAACGTCGGACATAACTTGACCAACGTCGGTCTCTAGTTAGGCTCCAAATTCGAACCCCACACCCCCAAATTTCTAAAAATTTAACAAACAAGCCTAAAACCTACCCAAAACCACCCAACCCTACTCATTTCCATTTTACAACCTAATTAATCTACATTTCACCCCCGCCCCATAGCCAAATTCTTCCACTTTTAACTACATTTTGAATTTTTAATTCCCCCTCATTTTTTTTTTTTTCATTTTTTCCTAGAACTTCAATCAAAAACAACAAAAAAGGATTAAATCCTACCTTTACACACTAATTTCACCTTCTTAGGGATCTCTATGGTCTATGAGCCGGTGGTCCTCCCATACCTTTTGTTGTTACCTCTATGTCTGAATCAAACCCTTGGTTCTCCACTAATTGAATTGTGCCAAAATATCTCGTAAGCCCGCCTCTACACCACTCCAACCACTCGGGCTTTCTCTAAATCAGCCTAGAATCTCTTGCCTAATCATGTTCACTCTTGTCATAGTGGTATGAAATTCACTCTCTGCTTGTCATTTTCACAAATGACAAAACACAAATGAATCCATAATTCATGGATTTTACCTTTTTATCCCAAATCGACTTGATCAACATCGGTCTATGCCCTAATGCACTTCGCTTGGTTTCTCTTGACCGACATCGATTTTCCATGACCATGGTTAGTTAGCCTTTTACCTCATTACACCATATATCACAAACTCTTCCTACCCGAAAGCTTTTTCTACCTAACCTAAATTTGACCCTGACCTTACACCCCACCCTCATGACCTTATTACCTATCACCCAACCTCATACTCAGTAGGGACATGTTTTTGCCCCTACCATGGCCTTACCTATGGCCTTGCTTACTAAATCATCCAACTAGCACTCACCTTTGTGACACTTGAATTTGTGTACTCATTATGCCTTGTGATGTGATACTCATGTTTTTCACCCTAATGACCTTACCTTGCCTAATGTTATGTTGTTTATCCCGACCATACCTTTGGTGCCATGGAAAAAAACCTATTACCTATTCCTACACCTGGCCTAGTGGTGTTTTAGACCATATCCTATACCTTGGATACCTGAACCACTTCAACCTTGTTTGGATAAACCTATCGACCTTTGACAACATAGATTTTGCAAGCTCTTAAACATGGTACCTTATCATAATCTATATGTGTGTGTTGTGTTAGAATTTGTCACTACCTATTACACGATTGAAAAAACCTTTACCTACGACAAACCTACCCTAATTTTCATCACTTACCCATTTATAAAACCACTCACCGACTTTTTTAACACCTCATCTATTCCTGGTTTGAGGGGGATCACCTCCACCCATACTTGGGTCAACCTAACGCTCACTCATACCTGGATTACCAACTTCCTATTTTCTACATTATCATAATGATAGGGGAAATTGCAACACCAAATTTGGGTCACACTCCCTTAGTCCCATTCAATTAATTAACATAACATATTTAAATAATCATGACCCCTTCCTCACACCTCCACCTCATCATTACACCTCACCTTGGACCCATTCCAAGGGAATTTAACTCACAGTGACCAAGTCATCACTCCCAGTGTTGAGTCACCACTTGACCTAACTAACTAAGAATTCTTCCTAAACCTAACTGGACTTCTTCTAATATCTTCCTATCTTCTCTCATGTGAAATCGTACTTCCCTAAGTGGAACCAATAAGAAAAACATGCCAAATCTAGAAAGATGCACGCCTATTTTTGGTAAATAGGACTATTTCACCCTAACCAATGCCATTATCCTTTATCGACATCGGTCACCAAAACCACCATCGGTTCCTTTATATATAATTTTACAACCCTTTACCTGGGTTGTTCATTTAGTTCTTGGATCCTTATTGCATTCAAGCACGAATTTTCAAGCCCTTACGCATCCACATGATGAACAAACAAAACCACAAAGAAAGACAAGCATCTAGTTCTCCTTCTAGAGCATTATAATATTCATGTGAGAAAACAATTTGTCTTGTCATAGTACTAGACTCAATCACCTCTTCTCTGATCAACCATCAACCATCTCAACTCACAAGATCTACAAAATACCAAGTAAGTATTGTGATTTTAATCATTTGTGCTTATCCCATTGTAGATCTCTTGTTTCTTTCAATATTTTATTTCTTCATTACCCGTACATCACCTTCTTCCCACCAACCTACTATTCAACCACCCCAAGCCTTTTCACCCTTCTAAACCTCCTTCTTAGTATTCCCAGAGTCTTCTCAGCCATATTACAACCCAAACCACACTACCCTCACTCTTTGTGCAATCACAGAGAGCCTAAAAATCCATTTTTAATAGTTTACTACCTATTGCCCCTACCAATGTCGGTTCATCGACCATCATCCGTTTCATCTTTATACCAACATTGTTCATTCAACTCGATACCGGTCTCTATGTCATTTTTATGCTCAAACCAAAATCTTCCCACTCACGCAAAACCAACCCAGGACCTTGACCAATCATCCTAGACCCTTACCATACCTCCGACAAACTTTCACGACCTAAAAAAACTTGGTTCTAATTAGATTTAGTGTTGCATTTTTATATTTAGCATTGAATCTAGTGTATTGTGTGTATGATAAACCTAAATCATTACATTGTAATAGGACCTATTTATTTCAATTTCTTATTCACATTAAATTGTTATTAAATGGTGGATTGACGAACTCTCTATGAAGCACCATGCTTCCCGGATCTATCATATTCTAGGAAGTCAACCGTCATATGCTATTTAATACTATTTGGCGGTCTTGTTGTGTTTCTTATATAGGTCATTCCTCCTAACCAAAGGGAAGCTCACATAATCATCTTGGATAAACAGTATACAATGCATGCATTATACCTTCCACCTTTGCCTCACATGTATTCCTCCTTAACCATTTTACCTTCTATCTGTTTCTTCCTAGAAAGCATAAAACTTATTGTGGAAATAGTCTACACTCTACACTTTGCACTTTGACAATCACATCTTGTTAGTACACACATTCAAACCATTTCCCAATGATGTACTATCATTTTTCAGTTCATTCTTTACTTTAAGGGGACATAAATAAATTAACCTTGTTACATACATATGAATTCACTCGAGGGCACGTTGGTCCTATCATTCACATTACACTCCATTATGACTCATCCATAGCAAAGCTTGCATATCTCGAGTTGCATTTACTCTTGCTTACTTATGCTTTCACATGTATGCTTTACTACACATTTTGGATAGATATCTTGTATGTCGTATCTTTATCATACTCACATGTGTGTTTACTTTCATGTCTATTTTTTATCACAAATTACACAAAGCTATTACATGCAGGCACCGATGCTTTCGCGTGCCTATTACCAATCCACAGGTGGCTCAGGGCATCCTCTTTTGTACACTCTTTGGTGTTATTGTATTGTTTCATTTTTATTCATAGAACACTATGATCATATTATACACGCTTTGACATAAGTTTTATCTTTTTAACTTTGTTAATAGGTGGTTCATATGCCAAATTTATATTTTAGTTCTATTTTCCACCATGATTTTGTTAGAATTTGAGGATTTAACAATTTACAGATTAATTCAACATTAATGCTAAACATTAATATATTATGTAATGTTACCATGAATATTTAAATAAACATTACATCATCACATAAGTAAATAAAGAAATACTTACATGAAATAAATAACATAGGTGACACAATATTTATAGTGGAAAACCTTAGTAGGGTAAAAACAAATTTGAAAATAACCTTTTACTTCGAGAGAACTTATTTTACATCTAATAATATCACCTCCTCCTTTGAAACCCTAATTACCAAGGGTAAAACCAAATCACTTGATTTACACACCATTGATATATTTCCTAAATATATCAAATGAGGATCGAAAGACCTTTATATATAAGGTGATCGGGTATGTCTCTCGACCCACCTTTTCAACCTTAAATGGTTGACACATATACCTAGGTTAGTGTATTTAATAAATAGAAACATAAATGATTCACATTATTAAATACTTACCTAATGTATATTACCTAGGTATGAATATTTAATAATAGAAAAGTATTTCATATTATTAAATATTTAACCTATCTAATAGTGATGGACCCATATTAATTAAGGGGTGGCCAGCCCACTTAATCATTATGTTCGAATAGATTATATCTTGCTTTGTTTGATATTGTCTTCTTCTTCTTATATCACATTGTTTGCGGGCTTTTCCCTTTATCTTGTGTGCACACTTGCACTTTTGGCTTAGTCATCCTTGATTGTCTTATGACATCATGAGTGTTGTCCCATGTTTACACCTGATTTTCATAGTCTACATTATCTTCTTACATGTTTACATTATCATCATGTGTCTTATCTTACATATTATCTCGCTTAACATATATCTTGTCTTTTACATGCGTGTTTGTCTTTGCTTATATTAACACTTGTCTCCCATCCACTTTGTTTGTGTGTGCCTTAGTTTTTACCAAGCACATTCCCTCCCCTTATAAGGCACAATTTTAACACAATGGTCAGTCCTCCTTTGGGCCACATACTCATTCATCGATGTCACATGCACCAATATGAGGGGGCATCATTTGGGTGAATCAGTCACCCCATAAAAAATTATACACCTGACAACACGATACCGATACAACATAGTTTTTAGTTTGGGCTTAGAATCGGACTTGGGTCCTTAACACGAGAGTGACCCTTTACGGATGCCTATAATCAGGGGGAAATTACACAATGATTGGTAGTTCATCACAATCTACATAACTCCACACAATATATTTTATAGGGCATACATTCCTTATATTTTTGTTTATACACACCATTTGCAGTGGTGTTCTACATTGCAGGAAGTAGTTAAAGGTTGGAGGATAACACCAGACTTTTCTCCCTACACTTCTTTAATATCATTGGCATAATATTGCCCCAAAACTCGCAGCTAGCCCAATGACATGATATCACCTAAAAACTCATTCATCTACAATAGTTTCGGATCTTTTCTACACTCTTTTCCTCATCATGGATCGGTACACATGTTTTTTTTTCACATTTTCAGCATTTTTATACTTCTTTACATAATTGTTATACATATAAATGTGTATTTGACTATATGTTCTTTTATTTTGTAGGTTTGTTCGTATGGGAAGAATTATTTAACATCACTCAACAACTGCTTGTTCAACAACATTAATAATAACAACATCGACATTGACAACGGTACATTAGCAAAATTTACAACATGTGTTTCCACCCTAAGTTCGTCATCTCATAAATTTTTACACTTCCTCACCCTTAGCATCCACACTTCACACTTTTATCACTCCATGATTTTTATTTACCCTCAACACACTCTTTACGCATTGATCTACATGGTTATCAGTATGCATCTCTATCTACTTTATGTTACCAAGATTTATTCTCACCAACATAAAGTGGGGGAAAATGTGAGACACTAAATCACACACTATGGGTAATTATCTAGTCCCATTTGGAAGGAAATAAAGATCCTAAGTAGATGGGTGATGGGAAGAATGGGGAAGGGATGGAAAACAAGGAATCTGGTCAAAGTCGAGGGGAAGGATAAAGTTAGCTTGGAAGGAAAGCATGGTATTGATATGTGGAAGAACAAAGTTCGATACTTGAAGTCAATTGTCTAGGTCCTAGAAGAAACCAATTTGGTGGTGAGAAAGGGGATGATTGAAAACATTGAAGCCACCAAGAAAATCCATGGGGATATCAGTAGTTGGATTCTCTTACGGTTCTTGATTTGGGTGTTTGTTTGGATGCCGTGGAAAAGAGAAGCGAAAAGGAGGTGGATTAGTTATGATGAAGAGGAAGAGGAGGAGTCTAAGGAGGGGGAGTATCATGAGGAGGAAACGAGGAGGGTGTCAGGAAACCCCGGATGAATCGGGATTTAGAATCTAGCATGAAAAAGGAGATCGGGGAGGAGAATCTCTCCATAAAGAAAAAAATAAAAGTAATTCGCCTTGTGGAACTTCTTCTAAACCGTTTGCAAACTTTTAGGTAATTTCCTCTGTTTATTTTTGTTTTTGGCATAATCTCTTCGCTTTCGATGTTTCTTGGCCCCCATGCTCTATTTTTAGAGTTAAGTCTATTTAACTCTGGGGATTTTTTTCTTTTTCTATCTCACTTTTCTTATATCATGATGTATTATTTTGCACTTGGCCTCTGGGAGGAGCCTATCCCTAATTTTTACCCTATCTAATACAAAAGCTATTCATATGATTCCTATCTTTCTTTAACCAATGTTTTTACCATCTTTCTTTACTTTCTATTTCCATTTTTGGTCTTGCACCCATTACTTACTCAATCTTCCTTTTTACACCTTGGCATTTATCATCTTTGGACATCGGCGCCCATGTCCCCTCTAGAGTGCCCCCACCCTTTTAGACTTGTTTCACATCTTTTGGGTCCTTTCTAGCCATTTGAACATCTTATATTTTTGGTAGTTGGCTGTTTCAGGGGTTAATTATGACATTCAAAAGGGAATCATATAAATATAAATTTATGTGATCATAATAAAGGACCAAGCACTAAGCATTAGCTATCACCACCTAAGGTTACATCCATCAAGAATCTAAGAGCTCCATTGCATCCATCTAGCACCATCCAAGGGACACAAGGGTTGGTTATTCTACATACACTTCATAGGAGGAAGTTCATTATATTCCATGCACACATATATTACATTTCTTTACATCTAGTTACTTGCTCACTATCAAGTGTGACGCACACAAGATCCACCTAGGGCACGAGTCCGCACACACACATAGAACCAAATTGGGTCTAAGATGTAGTGAAATTCTCGATCTTAAGATCACCATTGTGATAGCTGAGGACAGTTTGAACCCTCATTCTACATCTTTATTTTTTGTATTTTATGTCTATTTGAGATTTTTACTGAGTTCATACTTCATTCCAAGTTTCAGTGAGCTTGAAGATCATTTTATCATCTCATAGCAACAAAAGGTGAAGAAAAACGAATAATTTTTGACCCTAAAAGTTGTGATTTTGATAATTTTACAAACTTGAGAGACCATTTCCGGTCTATATGGCGCTATGGGCGCCCACATCTGACATGATCCTCTAGTTCTACATTTTTCTAGACCTCTGCAATTCTCCTTCTTCTCCGTTCACCTAGTCATCACTTTGGTACATTTCAAAATTAATTGCAAATCAACTAAGTACCTTATTCTCCTCTTTGCAACTAGGGTTTCATAATTTATTTCTTATTTTTCTTGAGTATCATTTTTGTACTTAATTTTCATTTATTTACTGCTACCATAGCATTCAGATTAGGCTCTATATTTCACATTTAGCTTAATCGGTGAGCGAAAAGGTTGATAGTGAGTGTCACGATTAGGTGGTCTTTGACATGGAGAAGTTGTCACATGAGAGGATATAATTATATGACTTATGTTATATGTGGTTGTATCATTAATGATTGGTATGATTTTTATTTCTCTTATTAATATCATCCATGATATGTTATTGTATTCATTTGATATTCATATCGATGCATGTTTTGTTTTTGTTTAATATTGTTTCACGCACATTATGAAGGTTGTGAGGTTTGAGATTTTATTTCACTTGATTCCTTCACCCTAACTATATCACTCTCGTACACAATTTTTCATAAACCTCAAGGTAGATATTAATTCTATATTTCTAAAAATTAAGTTCATTTTATTGTGACAAACTTCTGAATGCACTTCATTTTTCAAGAAATTAAGTTTTTGCTAAATTGTGCATTCATTTAACAATAATTTTTAAACTTCACATTTTTGTGTTGTGTTGGTTAGTTATCAATGATTTCATATTCTAGTGACGTTAAGATATTTTCATATACTTTATACCTGTAAATTAGATGGAGAAAAATCAATATCGGTACTATAATTATGTTACAATTCTCAAATATCATTCTCTTATTTCCCTGGATATTTGCATGGTTTTTTTCATTCTATAACTTCCTTGATGTCTACTATAAACATTCTATAAATATTTCCCATAAAATAACGCTCATACCATACAAGTTTGCATAGTTTCTCCAGTGAGAACAACCAAATAAATCAATTTCGAACCTCGGCACACTTTCTACATCACTCTACATGGATATCAAGTACACATCTCTATCTACTTTATGTTACCGAGAATTATGCTCACCAACATAAAGTGGGGGTAAATGTAGACACAAAATCATGCACTTTTGGTAATTATCTAGTCTCGATCACATACTACTATTTATATGGTTCCTAAGTAAGAAGAGTATTGATTAACCTATGTTTGTGGCCATATTTTGTTACTTTCTATTGCTACTTTTGGTAGTGCACCTTTATAGGCCTAGTATGTCTTTTCATACTTCATTTTTACCTTTTTTGGACTAGAGCACCCAACCAAGACACAAGTGTCGGGAATCCTTGTCCCCTCTCAGTGCCCCTATACTCTTTACACTTTACTCTCACTTTTGAGGTCCTTTCTAGCAGCAGTTTAAGCATCTCATATTTTTGGTATTCGGTCTTTTTGAGGTTGATTACTGAAATTCAAGTGAAGGAATTCAATAAATATAAATTTATGTGATCATAATAAGGGACCAAGCACTAAGCACTAGTTATCAACACCTAAGCTTGTATCCATCAAGGCATTTATATCTCCATTTACATCCATCTAGCTCCATCGCAAGAGGATAAAGGCTAGCTACTTTGCATCACACTTCATAGGGGGCTTTATTCTATTCCATGCACACATTATTTACATTTTGCATATAGCTACTTTATTGCTACTTCAAGTGTGACATGCACAAGAATAACCTAGGGAACAATTCCACACACACACAAAACTACATTAGGTCTAAGATGTAGTGCGGTTAACTTAGTGATAAGACCACCATTATGGCATCTAAGGAAAGTCTGAATCTTTTATATGTATCTTTCATTTTTAGGGTTTTTATTCTTTGCTTGGGATTTTTCGGGTGATTTTTCATTGCGGGTTTACAATGACATCAATAAACTAGGTGTGACATACACATGAAAAATAGTGAAGGATTTGCATCATCTGGTGACCCTATATATTTTTACGAGACCTACCACACGCAGGACGAGTGCCGGACTACAAACTAGGGTGCCCCGGTGCCCCAATCCCTTTTCCAGGAACCCTAGTCGAGCCAAATCACTTGGATATGAATTTTTGGATCTTCTATGTGACGGTTTCCCATTCTATTCGGTTGGTCTCCTTTATCACATAGTCCCGCGACATCTACAAATCAGCGAGGATATTCCAACTCTATTTGCACATTAGGATTTTACATTTTGATTGATTAGTTGCTTGGATGTATTTCAGGTTATTTTATTACTCGTTTATTTACTAAAAACTTGCATTAGGTTAGGCTAATATATCACATTTTAGCATAATCATTTTTGGTGAACCCCACTCATGATCTGTCATTTGGATCCTTATTTATCACATCATATTTTTTATATCATGGATCCTACAATTGCTAAATTTTCTTTGTCTAACTTATTCAAGATGCATCCCAATTGCCAAGATTTTTACAACATACCTTAGACACCATGTATCTTCCTAAAGATACATCGCCACACAAAATAAGTCCTATATTCAATCATCTATATCAAGATCCTAGTCCTCATGATCCTCCATATAATCAATCCATGTTGGAATCAATTCAAGCTTTACATTCTTTATTTCAAGAAAAATTTAGGATATGGAATCCACAATTACATCTCTCAAATCTAAAATCCAACATCGTTATGATGTTTCTCATGGTCATATTTTTCTCCTTCTACATCTCATCTTCATTCTATGTCTACTACATGTTCTCATATCAGTGAGCCTAAAGTCATACCATTACCATAGCCTCTCATCCTTGATCACAATGCTAATAAACATGACATTCTTGCTTATCTCCTTAATCATCAATTGATCACTTTACCACCTACTCATTACTATCCTCCTTATCGATAGAAAAATATCAAGGTCATCCATATTGCAATTATCATCAAATCAATGGACATAATGAAAATTACTTCCATTTTTTATGAAGAAGAATCAAACATCTTGAGCATCAAGGATTTATCTCATTCACTGCACAACATTTTGTTGCATGCCCATCTACAAATTCTACATCTCAATGGGCTCCTAAATCTGATTCGTCTATGTCTAATGAGCATCATGCCATCACTTCTAATGACCATTCTACATAAATTAAAGCACCACGTAAGCAACCACCTCTCAAAATCAATATAACACCTCCTTCTCTCAAGACATCTATAACATTACAAAGTCCAAATACGTAACCACCTCTCAAAATCAGTCCATATTCTTCTCCTATCAAGTCATTTGCAATGTCATCAATCCCACCTAAGATACCACCATTCAAGACTCCTCCTCATCCTACTCCACTTCAGTTTCCAATTCATTTCGTCAGGAGAAACTACTCCTACGATACCCAAGACACATTTATACCACCATTGCATGGACCTATTGTTGCTTTTTCTACGCATGCTTCCACCGCTTCATGCAAACTTGGTCTTTCGTAGGTGATTGATGTCACCTTACCTTTAATGATGCACTCTAGTCTCATGGTCCATACTATATTATTGATGGTATACATATTCAATGGACCACATCACACTCACACACTCAACCATTCAAACTTTTCCTCATGTGACATTCTTATTGAAATACATTGTAGGATACATCATCACTTACATTGGCAACATTTAGTGATATACGCTATAGGCCACATCATCATACTTCATACATAATTTAGTGATATATGCCATAGGATACATCATCACTTCCTCTATCATCATCTAGTGATATACGTTTTAGGCTAAATCATCATACATTTTCACACACCTCATGTGTATGTCGCATATCCTCACTCCACATTCATCACACCACACTCATACAAAACATAATTCAACCATGTCTTGATGATGCACTCTCATTTACTGATTCATTCTTGACTTTTGAGGTGGCATAAACAAATGAACCTCACTACATGCAACTTCATTAACTTGGGGAGCACGTGGCTTGTATCATTCACTCTACATTCCATTCCATTCATCCAAAACATGTTGTATATCTTGTTTTCTTTTAATATTTCTTTCATTTACTTGTACATGTTCACTTTATTACACATGCTTGATAGATATATTGTATGTCATTATATTTATCATACACATATGAACTTTCACTTTCTTTCTAGTTGTTATCACAAATTATACGAGTCCATTACATGAAACATGGATGATTAGCACAACACCTAGTACCAATCCCATAGTGGCTCTGGGGCATCCACTTCCATACACTACATGTGTTATTGTTTCATTTGTTTCATAACACACTACCGTATCATCCTATACATGCTTTGACATACTTTTTATCTTTTAACATACTAATGGGTGCTTCATATGCAACATTATTTTTATAGGTCTACTTTCCACCATGGTTATCTGCTACATTTTTGTACTTTCTTGTCATTCTATGTCTTTGTTTGTGGGCTTTACCCTTTATTTTGTGTGCACACTTGTATGTTTTTGATTCATGGCCTTGATTGTCTTCAACACCGTGAGTGGTGTTCCATGTTTATAACCCACTTTTCATGGTCTATATTGTTTTCTTATGTGGTTACATTATCATCTTGTGTCTTAGCTTATACATTGTTTTGCGTAGCTTACATTTCGTCTTATACATGCATTTTATCTTTTCTTGTACTAACACTTATCTCCCAACCAATTGTTTGCATGTGCTTTGGTTTTTACCAAGCACATCCCCTCCCCTGCGAGGGCACAATTTTAGTGGTTGGTCTTCTTTTGGGTTGCATAATCCTTGAATGATGTTGTGTACAACCCCAAAGAGGGGGCATAATTTGGGTGAATTAGTAACCCCATACGAGTATACACAGTAGAACATAATACTATATATTGAGTTGTGGATCTAAATGGATTCAAAATAAAATGTTTTACAAACTTGCAAGTTTACACAATAACCAACATCGGTTACACGGAGCAACTAGTATGAAATATTTTGTTTGAGGGTTTTTATGTTGACATATTTAATCACAGAGGTATTTATGATTGAGTGGGAGACAACAATGGCGGAAGATAGAAAATACAAAGTGGAAATTTTAACGATCATAATTATCAATTATGGAAGATTTAGGTGGAATATTTTACGTATCGAAAGATTTATATTTACCATTTAATGTGAGTGAAAAACCTACAAAGATGAATAATGAAGAATTGAAATTTCTTGATAGAAATGCTCTAAGATCTATAAGATAAATTCTGGCAACATTTGTAGCTTCTAATATTATCTTTGAAGAAGCAACCACGGTAGTTTTGATGATATCTTTAGCTAATTTATATAAAAAACCAAATGCTTCGAATAATTTTTATTTGATGAAGAAATTATTTAATTCAAAAATGCAAGAAGGTGGATCTATATCAAACCATTTGAATGATTTCCATTCCATTGTAAATCAATTAAAATCAGTTAATATTTTGTTTGATGATGAAGTGAAAGCACTTTTATTCTTATGCTCTTTGTCAGATAGTTGGGATAACTTGGTTATGGCTATTAGTAATACAATATCTACTACTAATATTTTGAAGTTTGATGATGTGGTTAGTATAATCTTGAATGAATAAATATGCAGGAAAATTACAAGAGAGTCATCATCTGGAAATGATTTGAATGTAGAAAGAAGGGGAAGGCAGAAGGAGAGATCCAAGAGCAATAATAATGGGAAATCAAAGTCAAAGAATGGCATATCTAAATCCAGAGGTAGAGGAATAACTTGTTGGAATTGTGGAAAGAAAGGACATGCAAAGAAGGATTGTTGGTTCAAGGAAAATAAAGAGAATGTACCAGATAAAGGTAAAGAGGAAAATGTTGCATCTTAGGTAATGCAAGATGACCTTATTCTCTCCTTGGATAGTAAAATATAATCATGGGTTTTAGATTCAAGAGCTTCTTTCCATGCTACCCCTAATAAGGGTTATTTCAAAAATTATGTCCAAGGTAATTTTGGGCATGTTTATTTAGGAGATGATGAAACATGAAATATTACTAATAAAGGGGAAGTTCATCTTAAATTGTAGAATGAAAATACATGGATATTGAAATATGTGAGGCATGTGCCAAGCCTCAGGAGAAATCTAATTTTTGTAGGACAACTAGGTGAAGTTGGTTACATGGTTACATTCACATCCGACTCTTGGAAAGTTACCAAGGGATATCTTATTGTGGAAAGAGGAAAGAAGGTAGGAACATTGTATTTGTCTACCTGTATTACTAATTCCTTTTCTGTTCTATCTACTTCGATTCAAATGCAAACATGTGGCATAATTGGCTAGGCCATATGAGTAAAAAGGGAATGCAGAATATTAAAGGAAAAGGGTAAGTTATCAGATTTGAAACATGTAGATCTTGATTTTTGTGAGCATTGCATATTTGGAAAGAAAAATAAAGTGAGATTTCTTAAATTTGGGGCAACAAAGAAGGAGCAAAAATTGGAGCTTTTGCACTTAGATGTGTGGGGACCATCCCATGGAGGATCCCAATATTATTTAAATTTAATTGATGATGCCATAAGAAAGATATGGGTTTATTGTATAAAGCGTAAATATGATGTTTTTGAGACTTTTAAAAGATGGAAATCCCTTGTGGAAAATGAATCCAATTTAAAGTTAAAATTCACGGGTTTGGATCAATTTGTAGAAAATAACAATAATATTTTCTACACAATATAATATATTTTTATGTATCCTCACTTTGTATCAAAACATTCGGAGATGATTACAAATATATAGGAAAAGGATTTCCTATAATTAGGGAGATGGAATCTCCACCAATATCTCACCTCAATCTAACAAACGACCAACGATATATTGTTATAACAATATATCTCAACAACCTATATCATAATATTGTTTATAACAATATTACTATTAAATATTAACTAACCACCCAAACTATAATGTAAACATTAATTTCCTAACATTCCCCCTTAATGTTTACATGGTAGTTAAAAAAAAATTACACTTCTTTTTGTAGCTTGCCACCCATGCTTGCTCATGATCTTGGTACAACACTCAAACTGAAGGTAGAAGAAGGAACACATCAAATTCTTATCAACCATGCACTATTAGGAACACATATGACCAACGAGGATGGGAACACGCTCAAGAATCATCTAGCTTATCAACAAGTCGACCTAGCGGTGTGGGAACTCAAGTAGGAACACATATGAGAGAAGCCTTGATGGTTTTCCGAGGCTAACCACAAACCTAGGTATGAACAGGAACACATCATTTATTCAACCTCTTTAAGACTCATGATGTTGCATTTCTCTATACTATTTGTTCTTCACTATGTTATTACATTGGGAATAATGTAGGAATAACCACATATACATGTGAACAAGAATGAACCTCTGTTCTTATTTCTCACACTATCTTTGGAAATATGAAAAACACAACTAAAAATGGAAAACACACTTCACATATGTGCCACAAAATAATTGTAGCGGCCCCGTCATTGGTGACTAACGAGAGGTCCATTATTGACCTCCGACCTCCGATGCCTCCTTCCTCCGTGTATGTGTTACTAACTCAACAGGATGTGAACATGAAGCACATTTTTTCCACATTGGGCTTATTCTTATCTTGCCTCCTATAATGTGAAATAATTTACTTTTTCGGACATTAGGTAACACCGAAAGTGCGTTTTTTTTTATTTTATGGACTTTTTATAATGACATGACTTTTGATGACAATTCACAAATTTGACAATGACACTTTTGACTATACTGAAAAACAAAAAAGAAAAATTTGAGACTCTTGATGATACAAATACTTTTCTTTTAACGACTCAATTATTTGGATACTTTACAAGACTTTTGATGATAACACCAAATGATGAAAAATACACAATTTTAATAATAACAATAACTCAATGACTTGAAATTAAATCAAACTATTGACACAAAATAATGACACTTGATGATAAACACAATACTGGTGATATATAAGACTTTTACCACTTTTGAAGGTGCAAATTTTTATTTAAATGCCTAGACTCATTCACCAACTCGAATCACTATTGATAAATAATAACCACAAGTTATAAAACTTACTTTATGTGACTCACTATTTTTCAATTGACTCTAATGGACACATTAAAGACTTAAAAACAAATTTGACCTTAATGTGTTGGTGGAGAAAAATTAATTATACCAGACCGTAGAAATAAAAGGTGAAACTTTAATGCACGGCAAGAAACTTGAAGCTCGGGAAGATAAGAAGGCAACAACATCGAAGTAGGGAGAAACGTGGTGAATTGGAACCAAGACATGCATGTAGATCTGTAATTAGTATAACTGAATATACTTAATTGATGAATCTGAAAAATCCTTCATGCATTGAAAATTATTATTCTCCTCCAAGTGTATGCAAGCCTCAATCAAGCTTTTGAACACATCATACATGTGAGACCATTGATAATGCTGAAGGATATAAACCTTGCTTTCTTGATATATTTTTTTCCTCATTGTCCCTTAATACACATGGATTAATTTGTGTAATACATCGATCTAAGCCTGAGTACACCTCGCCTTGTAAATGTGCTTTTAAACAATGACCAAATGCATAACAGATGTGCCATACAGGAGCAGAAATGTAGCCAAGATGTTAAACGTGGAGACGTCTGATCTGGTGACTACTACGATAAAATGAAAGGTAGAAACGTGTGAAGACCGATGTGAATTTTTGATGTAAAAACAAAAAAATAGGGTGCGGATCGATTCAATAGTTCTTCTCAACCAGGAAGCTTGATTCCTTATACACGCATGAAAAATTTTGCGTATCAATGTAGGTCAGCATAGTAGAAAAATTAAATGAGATAGTATTGACATATCGGAGAAAATAATGCACAACATTTTAGGATCCACCAATGAATCCTTTTAATGAATAGTAATGCTCAAATATAGTTACATGAACGTCATTTTCATAGAAAATATTGATGGATACTAAAGATATCATAAATTCACATTGCCAAGACTCTCATTTTGATTCTTTGGCTTTCATTAATTGGTAAACCATGAAAGATATGGATCGCCCCATCCTAGCCAATTTTAAAAATCCATTACAGACACAGGACCAATGAAGATCTCTCAATATTTTCCGCTTTGATACCAAATCACGGGTTTGGATCAGATTCTGAAAATAACACTAATATTTTCTATAGAATATAATATATTTTTATATATTCTCATTTGTATCAAAACATTCGAGATGATTACAAATATATAGGAAAAGGGTTTCCTATAATTAGGAGATGGAATCTCGAATAATATCTCACCTCAATCAATATGTTATAAAAATATGTCTCAATAACCCATATCGTAATATTATTTATAACAATATTACTATTAAATATTAACTAACCACCCAAACTATAATATACACATTAATTTCCTAACAAAAATTTCTTATATCGATAATGGTGATGAGTACTACTATAAGGCTTTCAATGATTATTGTTCGAGTGAATGGAATACGTAGAGAAAGAATGGTTCCTAGAACACCACGGGAGAATTGTGTAGCTAAAATAATTAACATGACTATCATGGAATGTGCAAGAATCATGAGGATATATTCTATATTACCCTTACGGTTTTGGTCCGAAGCGCATAGACACGACAATATATTTAATCAATGGTGGGCCTTCAAGTGTGTTGAATGGTGGAATACCATAAGAAGCTTGGATGGAAAAGAGGTATATCTTTCTTTTCTTAGAGTATTTGGTTCAAAATATTTTTGCATGTTGATAAAGAAAATAGGAAATATTTTGATGCTAAATCTAAGAGATGCACTTTTATTGGTTATGGCTCTAGTGATTTTGGATTCCATTTTTAGGATTTAGATGATTCTAATATTATTAGGAGTCATGATATTAAATGGAATGAAAAGAGAATGTACATGGATCAAATTTTGATACCTAAGGATGAACCAAGTGAAGAGTTTGTGGAATAAAATGCATTCTCGATTTAAAACATCCACCTACAGTACCATGTATCGTTACACTAAACCGCATCGGCATCCCGAACCGACGTCAATAGATTCGGGACCGACATTGGTAATAGATGACCGGCGTCGGTTTCTAGAACCAACGTTGGTAGCGGTGACCAAGTTCGTTCATTGTCGAGAGGTTGATACGAATGTACAAGATGTACAAAATGAGCCTCCGGTACCCCATATTTCTATGAGAAGGTCACAACAAGTAAGTAGACCTCTAGAAATATTTACACCTTCCTTATTTTATCTATTATTGACTAATAGTGGTGAACCGAAAGTTTTGAAGAAGTAATGAAAGATGAAACCCACAAGAAGTGGGAGCATGGCATGGATGAGGATATGGACTCCTTGGAATAGAATCAAACATGAGATTTGGTTAAGTTGTCGTAGGTAAGAGAACATTACAAAACAAATGGGTTTAAAGGATCAAGGAGGAGAAGACGGTGGGCAAAAGATACAAGGAAAAGCTTGTGGTAAAATGGTTTGCACAAAAATTAGTATTGCTTTTGGTGATATTTTTCTCCTATAGTAAAATTGAATTCTATACGTCTATTTTGAGTTTAGTTATAGTAGAATATTTGCATGTATAATAACTTGATGTTAATATCAATTTCCTTCATGGTGATTTGGAGGAAGAGATATATATGTAGCATTCATTTGGTTATGAATTTAAGGCTAAGGAGAAACTTGTGTGTAGGTTGAAAAAGAGCTTGTATGGGCTCAAGAAAATCCAAAGGAAATGGTATATGAGGTTTGACAATTTAAAGCTTGAGCATGGTTATATGAGATGTGAATCCATTTGTTGTGTTTATTTCAAGAAGCTTGAAAATGGAAGCCATATTATTTTGTTATTGTATTTAGATGACTTGCTTATTACAGGATCTAGTATGCAACATTGTTGAGCTTGATAAAAAGTTAGCTCATACATTTACAATGAAGGATTTAGGAGCTGCAAACAAAATCCTTGGTATGCACATTCATAAAGAAAGAAGAACATGAAATTGTGTTTGTTTCAGGAAGATTATATCAATAAGGTGTTGGAAAGGTTTAAAATGCATAATTCAAAACTTGTAAGTACACCTATGGTTGGACACTTTAAATTAATCTAAGACCAATGTCTTAGATCACGAGAGGTCAATTACATGGCACAAGTTCCATATGCTTTAGTAGTTGGAATCCTTATGTATGCTTATGGTTTTTACCATGGGAGTTGTGAGCATATTTATGGCCAATCCATGTAAAGAGCATTGGAAAGAAGTCCAATGGATACTTAGATATTTGAGAGGGACATCCAGCATGCATTTATGTTATGGAGGGTCAGATACTTATTTATGTGGCTATGTTGATTCAGATATGGTTGGATATTTTGATGGTAGGATAAGCACCACTAGATATGTAGGTGTCATGACGATTAGCTAGGTTTCGAGATTGTTGAAGGATATGGCCTTGTCAAATATAAAGGCTGAATATGTTACAGCTACATAAGCTAGCAAAGAGATGATATGGATGAGAAGGTTTATGGAAGAGTTGGGAAAGGAAAAAGATGATTGCATATTATATAGTGATATTCAAGTGTTATTCATCTAGAAAAGAACTCAACATTTCATTCAAGAATGAAACACATTTAGTTGAGATATCACTTCATATGGTAGGTGTTGGAGGATGGGCAGCTAAAACTGGAGAAAATTCATACAAATGAGAACCCTATAGATATGCTAACGAATTCGTTGGCAAAGGAGAAGTTGGAGCTTCACTCCACTTTTGGTCTTGAGCATGAGAATTGAAGAGGAAGAAACTTGTAGGTTTACCACGATGGCGACATCGATCACACAGGGAGCAACCAGACATCGGTGGGTAGCGACATCAGTCACCTAGAAAGCGAAGCTGACATCGGTTGGGTAACCGTAATTGGTTATCATGTGTTAATGTTTTTATTTTAGACATGGGATTAGATCTGACCCTTGGTTATAAAGGTGATCGGAGGGTTGTAAATGCATAACTAAGTTTCCATAATGTTTGTATATTCTTATAAGCTAGAAAACTAGGGTTAGGAAAAAAAAAGAATAGAGATTATTGTAAGAACATTTTCTTGGAGGAATCGAAGAGAAGCTTGTGAAGAAAAAGTATTATACATCTAGGAGAGGTGTGGAAGATTGCAAATCTTCATTGTATTTCCTTTGTAAAGAAAAGAATAATAGATTAGATGTTTCTTGGTAGGCGTGGCCAGACTAGGTGAACCATGATATATCTTGTGTATTTTCTTTTGGTTTTATTTACGTGTTTATTACTTGTATGTTTCAATTAATTATAGACTTGTACAACATTGGTGTGTGTCTAACCGTAACCAATACATTACATTTTCAGATTTTGGGGCTCTGAATTAGACTTGGGTCCATAACACTTTGGTCTTACCTAGATTACACGATCTTGGGGGAATATCACATAACAGTGGGTTCAATAGTTTACAAAAATACATACACAATGTATTTTACAGGGAAGATTGTCCTTAGCATTCGAGGAGCGATTCTGATTAGAGGATAAATCATACCTTCCTCTCTACACTACTTGTTATCACCAAATCACAACACCCTTATGTTTACACAAGTGTGTATACTTGAGCTCATGGTGTGATTGGATAACATGGGTACTATCTCCAAGTTGTGGGACTTACTACTTGAGATAGACCTCTAGAAAGTTGGTTCTTGCTCTAAACTACCTATAATCTACTCTAATACAAGAAAAAACTATTAGTCCTAATCTATCTTTCCAGGGACCAAGGAGAGAGAATGCATAAAAATGAAATCCTACACTAAAGTGGTGATACACCAGAAAAGGAGGGGTGTGAGAGTAGTCTTCCAATGTGTGAAAAATAGAAGTAAAATGCATACTAGAAGGGGTGATAACAGTTCTCCACAATCTGGAAAATGCATTCACAACAATATTTCATACATGCACAATAATAATGAGTCCTTGCAAGAGCATAAAAATAGACACAATATTCTTGTAATGAAGGTTGAAAGGGCAAGAAGAGTGCAAACAAACACAACATGGGAAGATGCATCCACAAACTTGTATTTTATTGCTTCATGATATGCACAGTTCAATCTATTACAAGATAAGGGCCTAGATCACCATGCAAGGATTCCACTACAAGGGCCTATAGCACATTGGCTTCACAAATCAATTTTGAAAAAGCTTTCCTACAATAAAACTACCTCCTTTTTCTGAGAGAATCGACACTCCAATTTATAGAAAAATAAGAAGAGAGAGAGAGGAAAAATGGAAATCCCAAAATCTATCCCTCAACCACTTGTAAGAGGTATTAAATGGAGTGAAATGATGGTATATTTATTGAAACATGCTCCCCATGTTGTCCCACATGCTACATTAGAGAAAGAATGATGACTATGCCTCTTAATTTGTGCTTCCACTACGATTAAATCACTCTTACACAAAATTTTATACAAAATTACTTTTAATCCTTCATCAAATCTGGAATTTCTTGATTTTTCTATGTTGGGCTCGAGAGCCACAATTCCAATTATACCAATTTCATGTGATTGCATTGAGAAATGCAAAATTTATGACCTTTTGAGAGCGGGCAACTATTTTGGAGTCTGCATGCATTTTGTCATTTGTGCGGAGATGAGCATTTAATTTACCTTTGAGTCATAAGTTATGGTCATTTGAAGTTTAGGAGGTCAAATATTATCTTTTCTCTTCCTACGGCTATTTCGACAAAATCGGTGTGTGTGTCTGGCTGTCCCAAAAAAATTCCGCATCACACGATTTGGGCTTCCTTTTCCACTGCACGCGTCCACCATTGGTAATTTTATGAGGTTTGTTGACTTTCACATTCACATGACGTATGGTTCCTTTGCGGCTTTTTCACCTTTACGCATCTTACTTGGACACATTTCTCCGTGTCACCACAATGGGACAAAATAAGCTTTTCACATCCCACACATACCTATGTCCCAAGTGTCCCATCACACATAAGTTCTACTTCAAATTTCCCTTTGACTTGATACTTTCGGAAATGTGTGCCTCACATGTCCATATTGAACTTGTGTAGTTTGGGACACATAAATCGATTTCCGATTCCTTTGTATTTTGGCTCCAAAGCTGGTACAAAGAACCTTGGTATGATCCACCTTTGGTATGATCCACACTCTCCAGGACCTGATGCATTAAAACAAGCCTGCGACTTCGTTTTTAGTTTTTAATTTTTCTAACTTCTTGGATTTTTTTCCTTGCATGGGAAGTTCTGAAAAACCAAAGGCCCCCAAAGCATTTTTGGGCCTTGAATCAATTCTACTTGCTCAAACTGAATAATTTGATGCATTTATCAAAATTACCTCGAGGGGTGAATTTTGGATAACATTACTTTACTCATGGCATCGGATTGCCCAAAAAATCGGAAAAGACAGATCTCTTCATTTTTGGGAATTTGTTATAGGTTGGAGAATAAATCATACTTTTCTCCCTACACTTCTTTGTCCAGTGGCGTGAGATCACCCAAAAACCACACTTCTTGACAAGATCCTTTTTACACTCTTTTTCTCATCATCGATCAGTGCACATGTTCCTTTTTCATTTTCATACTTTCATTACATGTTTTTTAATACATACATGCATCTTTACACATATTTTTACACATATAAATGTGTATTTGACTAACTTGAATATCTTGTCTTTTATAGGTTCTTCTATGTGGGAAGTAAGCAGTCAACATCACACACATTGACACTAACATGCAGGTACATCACATACATCAACATATACACATGCACTTCCTCCCTAGGTTCACTCTCATCACCTTTTTACACTTTTGCATCTTTATTCTCCATGCTCCATCTTTTTATCACTCCATGCTTTGTCTAGTCCCTCAGCATTCTTTCTACATCACTCTACATGGATATCAAGTATGCATATCTATCTACTTTATGTTACCTAAGCATTCTTCTCACCAACATAAAGTGGGGGTAAATGTAGACACAAAATCATGCACTTTTGGTAATTATCTAGTCTCGATCACATCTGCTATTCATATGGTTCATAAGCAAGAAGAGTATTGATTAACCCATGTCTTTGGCCATATTTTGTTTCTTTCTATTTCTACTTTCGGTCTTACACCTTTATTGGCCTAGTCTGTCTTTTCATACTTTAGTTTTACCTTTTCTGGACTAGAGTGCCCAACCAAGAACTAACGTCGGGCACCCTCGTCCCCTTTGGATGCCCCTATCCTCTTTACACTTTACTCTCACTTTTGGGTCCTTTCTATCCATTTAAGCATCTTATATTTTTGGTAGTCATCCTTTTTAGGGTTAATTACAAAATTTAAGTGAAAGAATCATAAAAATATAAAGTTATGTGATCATAATAAAGGACCAAGCACTAACCCTAGCTATCACCACCTAATGTTGCATCCATCAAGGAATCTATAGCTCCATTTGCATCCATCTAGCTCCATCATAAGGGACAAAGGGTAGTTATTCTACATCACACTTCATAGGATGGGAGTTTATTCTATTCCATGCACACATTATTTACATTCTACATCTAGCTAATTTCTCACTACTTGAAGTGTGACACGCATAAGATCAACCTAGGTCACAATTCCATGTACAAACACATAGAACTATAATGGGTCTTAGATGTAGTGTAATGCTCGGTGATAAACCACCGGTGTGGCATCGAAGAATAGTCGACACCTCATATGCATCTTTATTTTTAGGGTTTTTAATGCTTTTCTTGGGGTTTCATAGGTGATTCTTCATTACGGGTTTATAAAAACATTAGAACTAGGTGCGACATACTCATGACAATAGAAAAGGCTTAACATCATCTAAGGACCACTGTAAAGTTGGATTCTAGACCTCCCACACAAACCGAGAGTTCTTTAGGTGCCCCAATCCCTTTTCTAGGTGCCTCCCAATCCATCTAAATCACTTGAGATCTACATTTTCTAGAGTATGTGACAGGTTTCCCATTCTTGTTTATCCATCTCCACTGCAACACGGTCCCACGACATCTCCAAATCAGCTAAGGCTCTTCCAACTCTCTTTACACATTAGGGTTTTACATTTGTATTGCTTAGTTATTTGGGTATATTTTGTTTATTTTATTACTAATTTATTTATTTCATACTTGCATTATATTAGGCTAGGATATTACATTTTAGCATAATCAGAACTCAATAACAATGTTTTCCTTAAAAATTAGGGATTTTTAAATATCATTACATTTAGATAAATTTGAATTTCTTGAGCATCGAAGGTTTTCCATTTCATCTAAATGCCTAATATAAAATGCATTTGAAGATATGGTGGTTAGGACTCTAGAATTTTATTTTCCAAGACATATAGTTAGCAAGTCCATTATTTTCATAAAGTTGTGATGACTAATAAAAACATTTCTATATGCAACAATCCAATTGAATATATATTAGTGGGAAGATTGTATATTATTTTCAAATTTATTATATGTAATTCACTTTACTACAAATTGTGACACTTTAATTCTAAAAATTGTGACTTTCCATTTCAAAACATGTTTCCTTATACACAACGTTAACATCTTATCCCTCGACATAGTCTAATACTACGCATATGACAATACTAACATCTTGCCAAAACTACTCGGGTTAATAATAAATAAAAGTAACATTATCAATAAACCAAATGGTTGCCTTTTTGGATTACATCTGTCGAGTTGTATGTGAGTCTTCGTTACATCAAGTTTAATAAGTGGTTTTTGTTTTACTCATTAAGGGCATTCCCTAGTGGGGGGTCAGGAAACACTTATGGTATGCTCTCCCTATTACAACATATGGAAATATTATGGGTAGCTCCCCATGCATAATACATTTTGGATAAGTTGTGTCTTATGTAAGCTATTCTACTAAAAAAGGTCCCCCTTGAATGCTAAAAAAGTGTATGTCTTTTATAAAATTTGTTAACTCCCTTGAAAATAAATTCCCCATAAAACTCTTGTTGATGTTGTCTCTGATAAATAAATTTATCTTGTCCCCTATTATGATTTCTTCTAAGCCTTGATGACTAATAGAAACATTTAATGGAACAAACTTCCTCTTCCCATGAAACATTTAGTAATTTTTAAAAGTATTGATGCTTAGAGATGTCGATTACTATATAGCTTTAACGCCATGTCAATAAGGATCACTTTTCCACTTCACATGTTTTTCACCTATTATTTCATGGTTAATTCTATTTAGTAATTTTTTTATGTGAAGTGATTTAAGCCTAAATTATAATGGGAACAACCCTAATCTCAATATATGGTTGAAATGTGGAAAGGATATATATTTAGATTTACTTATTACATCAAATGTTCATGTACAAATTTGAATAAGAGTAAATGATTAAGATATTTAATCAATTAGTGAACATTCTAAATTAAGTAATATCATAAGAATATAGTGCACTTATCTTTTACTTTACTTAAACAAATGATCTAAACTTAAAATTAGGATAAATATGTAAGAATATTGATATAGTCGGTTCATCTCTGATAATGGATGTTTGTCATTATGGAACAAAATCAGTAGGTAGGGAAAAAATATGGAATCTATTTAGTCCTAGATCTAATGGTCATATCATGCTCTTAAAATAGATCTATAAATGTATGTCATCTTGTGACTACTAAATTTTATCTCTATATATAACCCTATAATTCGATGATCTACATAAGTTCTAAAATCATCCTTCTCCTATATAAACCCTAACTTCTTGAAAGTCCTATAAAAATGGATTATTATATAGTGGTTGAGATTCATCAATCCCCTATTGAATTGATATTTTCCTACATAGCACTACTTTGAAGAGGCCACACTAATTTACTTCTCCAAACTATTGAAATTGCAATTTCCTCATTTTGATTATATGTATGTAGCTTTAGAATTTGGCTCTTTAACACTTGATAATATTTGTTTTTAATCAGCTTTGAATACTTTTTACTTGGTTTAGATTGCTTCATATTTTCTTGGGATATGTTCCTAGTGTATGTTCTTGTCATAGGGAGGAATAGGAAAGCTTTCTTGATGTTTTGATGGCAATTACCAAGTGAAAGAACCCAAGTACCAAGTGTTACAAAGTGAGAAAATAAATGATCTTAACTTTTATTTATATTTATTTAAGGGTAATTATTTACACTAAGGCTAACCTAAAGGAGTAAACCAACTCACAAAAAGATATTCATTTTAAAAATTGATTTTTAGAGAAATAATTACATATTCATATAGTAGGGGATAGAATCCAAATTCAATTTTTCCCTACTAGACAATTTCATGTAGGGTTAAAAGTTGAATTCATGATTTGAGAGGGATTGTATAGGATTTATTAGGTTTTATGATATTATAGGGATTTGACATGTTGCGATCCTTTAGATAGGATAGGATAGTTATTTTAATCTTGGTTTATATGCACATGTCATGTATAAGGGTTATAAGCCAAAACTAACATTACCAAAATTGACCTAATTTTGGTTTCTACATTACTCCTCTTTAATATAGAAATAAAATTTCTTTTTAAGGTAATGCATACTTGAGTTTATAAAACACAATTTTCATTTTAGGAATGCTTGATTACTTACAATATTTCCAAAACCTGCAACACAAGAGTGTATTCAATGTCCATATTATGAAAATTGAAACTCTAACTCTAAAATCTAAAATTGAAATTGAAAAGAGAAAGGGAGTAAATATTTATGTGTAAAAACCAATTTATCCTTAAAGATATTGAGGCTTCTTGGTGAATTACTTGGAATATATTGTGCCCCTTAGCTAAGGTACATGAAAAGGATATTATTTTCGAACCAAATGGATAATTGAGGGTGATCATTCCCTAATTTACAAAACCAAAAGCGAGACACTAAGGTTAGGCATGTAGTAGACCCAAAAATCATGATTTAGGAGTGATTAGCTCTATAGGGGTTCTTTATAATGAGATTGTTTTTAGCAAGGTTTTTAAAGAAAATGTTTAATTGACACATGTGGTACTAATATTTTTGGGTAATAGCCACTTTCAGGATTACATTTTACGTAATAACCATTTTCATGTTTTTCTTCCATAGATAATTAATTTACTTCGTCGGGTGTTTAATTGATTTTATGTTTTGAAAATAATTAATTTTATCATCATAGGTATGATGATATATATCATAAATATATGGTTTTGAAAAAGGTAATTATACGAGTCATTGCGGTTAAATATTATTATTATTTATTTTGATATTGATTATGGTTATTTTCTTCCTACTTTTGGTCTAAGGTATTTTTGATTTCTTGTAAATTTTTAATGAAGGATATATCCATGAATTATTTCTTATTTTTCAAGGAAAAAATGACCATTCTTACGAAAAAATCCTTACATATTTCTCATTGGGCGTGGTGTTAATAACACTCTATTAATTTAGAATGAAAATTCCACACTAATAAGGGGTATATATTTTTGTGTAGTTGTACTTCATAATATTTTTTAAGGGAGTGATATTCAACATTATGTTTTATTTCAAAATATGTTTAAGGATGGATTATTTCTAGATCTATGTACTTGATTTAATATAATTTAATTACCTTTAGATCGGGTATGTTGTATTTGTAGCAAACCTTTCGACCCCTTACAAAAAAATTATACTTGTGAAATATAGAGAATAAATATATTTGATCCTGGTTTAATTCAAAATCTACATATTTGATCAACTTTAATAGGTTTTATTTGTAATTTTTTTCTGAAGTAAATTAATTGGTTATTCTATTGTTTGGTGTGTTCTGACATCCTAACATTTTTGGACATGTCTATGATAAGGTTGGGATTTATTTGAAGATATGGGCATAATCTATGGAGGTATTTTTAAACATTTACCTCCCCACATTGCTTCCATAAATTTCTTTCTTCACTACATGATTTGAGAGATAATATGGTTTTTAGAAGCTTCTCTCAAGTAGGGTCCTCGATAAATAATTTCATGTAGAATCAACAAAAATTTAATCTCTCATGATCTTATATGGGATAGGAATTGAAAACACAATTCTCTTATGTGTAAGTAATTTTAATGATTTTTTCTTGTGCTTAACATCAATTTGATTTCCCTTCATTTGTATCTATTTTTGGAACGCTCTTAGAAATGTATATGTATAATATTCATAAATTTATGACTAAACTTCACCATTTTTATATATGCTATTATCTCTAGGTACCTTATTTGGTTTAAGGTCCCTTATAAGTGTTTCCTTTGTCATTATTATAGTAGAAACAAGGGTAGATCATACTAGATTTTAAATTAATCAAAAAAATCAATCATTAGAAAATAATAAAAGAGTTACCGCATGTATATAGGCATTACACAACTTCTATCTAGACCACATAAAATGGATCAAATCATCCTAAACTAATAAATATGCATAAATAGCATATTTCCCTAACTTTCACTAGAATCTAATGTTAGAAAATCATTCGGGAATAAATATTTTCATAATCATCCCACAAACATAGGGATAGAACAATATCAACTAGACAAATAAAGATAAATCACACCTAATAACTTAAGTTAAAGTAAAAAATTAATTACTTTAACTTATTACATTATTCAAATGAGTCTAATGATGAATTAACTAGGTTTATATCCTAACATCCATTGATATCCATTTAATATGTTTGACATGTATTATTCTTGGTGTTGATACATTAATTGTTATATTTCCATAAATATGGAAAAATTATAAATATTATTTTATGGTGGGTAGGTTACATTCTAATTTGCTTCATGGTTTCTTTACTTGGAATCTAAAACTTGATAGGTTGCATTGATGATAACAAAATGAAGAAGATTTTGAAAAAGTGGTTTCTTATAGACAAGAGTGTTGGCTGATATACCAAATGAAATATTTTCTATAAATCCCATACATTTTAGATCCAAAATAAGTCTAAAAATTACAAGTAATTTACTAAGAAATATTTTTATAGCTTTTAAATAGATCTATTGAAGGATTTGTTTCTCGACTCATAATAATATTATTGTTTTTATGATGTTAATGGTATCTTAAATGAGATTGAAATTGTCTCCAATGGAAATGGAAATGATATATATCATTAGGATTGAGTGAAATTCTATGTAGGCTATCTATAGGGACTTTATAATATATATGGGTTAAGTAATAAAACATTCAAAAGGCCCTTCACATATGGTAAAATGAAATGATGAAAAATATTTGAGTTGTGGTGAAGAATAAAATGAGACCAACGATGAAGAATAATATTTGAGAGGTGGAAAGAACAAAATAAAAGCAATGACAAAAATAATATTTCAGTGGTTTTGAAAAGAAAATAAAAATACCAATGAAATAATTTGCAATACCTTTACTATCTATCTAGGTCTTTTTTAACAATTGGTGCAACTGTTAATATGTAATATACCACTTAAAAAGGTGAAACCACCATTGGTTTTCCATGAACGGTGTTAAAGTTAATGATGACGGTAAACCCAATGTAAATTACCCATTCCAACTAAATCACACTCCTTGAATGGATCCAGATTCTAAAGTTGTATGATCTAAAAGGAATGAAATATATTATTTCCCCACCATAGTTGCAATACTTTCATAACATTGAATTTTCATAATTGAAAGGGAATAAAATATACCATAAAATATTTGTAAACTATATATGTAATCAAATCAGACAATAAGTTAGCATAATGCCCCTACATTTTTAATAAAATGTAGTGTAAATGTATTGCATTATGTATCATTATGCCCAATTCACTATACAAACCAATGTGTATTATAGTTTTTTTTGAAAGAATTTAAAATTAGTTTTCTTAAATGTCTTTGACAAAATTGACAATCGATTATATATGAGTTTGATGGTTTTGGCCATTATTTATTTCTATAGTTGATAATTTTTGTGATACTATGTCCTGTGCATATACATTGTATGTTGTATCTATTATTTTTATTTTTTAAAGTGAACTTATGTTTCTATGATGAGCCCACTAAATGCACATCTTCTAAGGAAAGGGAGTTATATTATAGATCACTCCTTTCAAATGATTATGAATTGTACCATGTTAAAATACCATATAACATCATGTGGATAGCAGCCATGGATTTCCAAATCGGTAGAAATATATAATCAACCATAAAGAGGTCTCTCTCTCTCTCTCTCTCTCCCTCTCTCTTTTGTGTGTGTGTGTGTAAATCGATGGAAAACACACTAATGATGGTGCTTATTATGTTATAAAAATCATTTCACAATAAAAAGTTGTAGAAAAAACTAATTTTATTACAATTTGAAATGTATACAAAATGCAAAACTCCATAAGTGAGATGTATCCTCGAGAGACCTATATTTTTATTGAAATCAAGCTACTTTATAACTATCTGATAGCTAATATGTAAATTTGCTAAAAATATAATATGAAGGGTTTTAGATGAGAACAAAAGGTCATCCTAAATGGAAACTATTCATATCCACTTTAGTGATGGGTTCAAAAAGACATAAGTGGACAAAAATCTAAAATTTATCCTATTATTTTATTTAGTGCTTGTTGTTAGGGATCATATCTCCTAGCCCATTGACCTAATTTTCTAACCATGAGATCCATTGGAATATGATGAAACAAATGAAAAAAAAAAACATCTCTATGATAATCACATTGGTGATTATCATATAGTATAAAGGTCATAAATGCTCTTAAGACCCTAAAAATGTAAAATACTAAAAGTTAATACAAATAAATTTTCAAGACTTTCCAAAATAGATTTTCAAAAATCATGTTTTTTATTGATGGAAAATAGTTTTGAAGGGACTATACCCTGTTTACAAAGAAGGCCAAAAATCCAGATATAGCAATCAAAGTATCAGCAAAAAAAGGATCAGCATCCAGAATAGGCATTTGAAATCAACCGTAACCAAAAAGTTACATCAGGAGAAAAATAGAACAAGTGCTGCAACCATGCAGCCAGAAAACAACAAAAAATAGCAAAAACAATGGAAAAGATCGGCGCCTGCAGCGAAAAACAACCTTACTTCTTAGCTGCTCTGGTGATTTTAGATTTTATGGTTTGTAGAGAAGTGAAGAGGGCCACCGTAGTCATATGGGTGGGGTCCTTAGTATCAAGCTTAGCCAAGGTTTGGCTGCTCTCCTTGGCCGTTCCCCACAAAGTCTCTGGAATCCCACTCAACACAGTGATGCTGCGAACATGTTGTTCCAGAAAATCACTGATAGCATTAAAAATTTCCATACTATGCTCATGGTGATCCTTGGCTCTTCCCACTCGATTGTCCAAGGAATTCAACTTTTTATAGATGTCCTCCACTTGCTTTAGTTATCTATCTCAGTACCCTCATCAATCTTCCTTTTCCCTTTTTGCTTGGTAAGTTGCGTCACTTCCTCCTTCAGCTTCATCATCTCCTTTTCAAGGTCATTCAGTCTTTGTATAGTGCTATTTGCTTCGTTTTGTGAGGCCTCTTCATGGCCAACACTGCTTATGTGTAGCAGGTTTTGTGCAACTTCCATATCCTTGCTACTGCGAAGGATTCTGCTCAAAATTGGGGTTTCCAGCTTGAGCTTCTTCTATTTTCTGGTATTAGGCTTGGGGGTGGTGGTAGTGATGAGAGTGGGGGTCATGGTGGAAGGGATGTGGGTGGGGGTGGTGGTAGTGATGAGAGTGGGGGTTGTGGTGGAAGGGATGTGAGTGGGGGTGGTGTCGGTGGAGGGAGGGAGAGGAGTCATGCTGGGGGAGGAAGGGAGGCTAGGGTATTTGGAAATGCAAAGCTTGCATGACAGAGAATAAGCCCTTGATGCAAAGGGGTAGCCCGTGTATGCTTCTAGAACTCCCAGATGGAGCGTTCAAGAGAGTTCAGGAGATAGTGAGGGAAACAAACCGTGATTTGTCTACGGAAGTGGTTTAGAAAAACCAAATGCTTAGTGGGGACAGTGACATACCTCCCTTCCAAAGATATGTAATGGACCATCATGTGGGTTATCTCATCAAAGGGCGGTGGAATTGAACTAACCCGTAGCCCCGCTGTAACAAACATCAACACCTCGTCCTCAGCAACAAATTTCTTCTCTTCCACCTTTTTGTCGACTCTCTTGCTGAAGAAACGGAGGCCTTCCATCTCCAAACCAGTAGCTTCAGCAATAAGCTCTTCATTCACTTGTAATTTTATGTCCACCATACTCAACTCTGTGGTCCTTCCAATCCATGGTGAATTGAATTGAAATGCTTTGGTCGTGACCTTGAATGCGATCGATGAAATTTGTAATCCCACCCTGCTTAAGGAGATTCCAGAGCTCTGCATTTTCCTTCCAATCTAGATCACTGCAAGGTTCAATCTGACACGGGGCTCCTCCCATTTTTACCTCTCTGTAGTGTTTTCCCTTCTTGCCTTCTAAACCCTTGTTTGAATTTTTGTATGGAATGTCGTTGTGCTTCTGTCTGTCCCGATTATTTAGAATCCCGCACATGTTTTGGGAGTGATGAGAGTAGTTCCCGCATGTGTGATCTTTGAGCTTCACTAAAGCCCACTCCAAGTCATCATTATCCTTACTCCACACTTGAGTGCCCATAAATTTCCACTTGAATGCTGATTTGTACCTTCTCAGGGATGTAAATAGCATCATTCCAAATAGTTAAATTATTATTTATGCCATAATTGGCCAATTCATCAGCAACCTTGTTACCTTCCCTGTAAGTGTGCCTAATACGGCTATTTTTGAAGGTTTGGTAGATGCTTATGGATTCCATGATGAAATCCTTGATATTCCAGCTAGGGGGCGAGGATTGATTAAGATGATTAATAATATTAAGTGAGTCTCCTTCCAGGATAATATTCTGTATGTTCTGAGTCTGGGCTATTCTAAGCCCCCATAGAGCAGCCAAGGCTTCAGCATAATGGTTAGTTTGGACCCCCATTTTACCAGCATAGGTAGCAATCAGATTGCCTCTATGGTCACGAATCACTCCTCCCCTACAGCAATCCCAAGATTACCCTTAGAAGCCCCATCAAAGTTCAATTTGTGCCAGTTAAGATCAGGAGGATGCCAATGTATCAGAGACCTGTCAATATTAGGGCGTGTGCTATTCTGAATATTGTCAACTCCAATTTTCTAGTTGGACAAGATATGCTCTTCATTTTCAGGATAGTTCTTGTTCTTGGGGGGTTTGAATCTGGCAATGTTCTCTTTGACAACATTAGTGATCTTCATAAAGCTGATCTTGTGATGTTGCTTAATGTTTCTGAAAATGATGTCATTTATGTCCTTCCATATTCTCCAAATGATATGGGGCATAACCAATTTCCAGAGTCTTCTCACAATACAATGCTTAAAAGGGGGATTCCATTGGGTCCAAAACTGGATAAAGTCCTTCGGCACAGCCCAGAGAACTTTGAAATTAGAAAAGGCAATATTCCAGATTTTAGTGGCATATTCACAGTGCACTAGAAGGTGTCTGATATCCTCAGAATCTTTTTTACAGAGATGGCATCTATTTGGAATAATGAAACCTTTTCTAATCAGGTTATCAGTGGTAAGAATTCTGCCCCTAAGTACCAGCCAAAAGAAAAAAAAGTTGATTTTCAAAAATCATGTTATGTATGTATATATATGTGTATACATATGTGTGTGTTCATATTTATATGTATAATATTATATATATACTTATGTATGTATGTATGTATGTATGTGTATATATGTGTATGTATACATGTGTCTGTCATATAATGATATGAAATGTAATAAGTACAAAAAACACACATACTCAACGTCAAAAGTTATATGTATTGCCACATAAAATTCCAAGAGACCACACACAAGTGACACAATATTGTAACACAAACAAGGGCGAGGGCCACATTCAAGAATACAAGTAATAATGAATCCATTGTGCGGGATAGAAAGCATCGACGAGATGTGCATAAAAATATACAACTTTGATCTATATAATCCATATGTGTTAGCATCAAATCATGGTAGAAGTATATCATAATCTAAGCCATAAACATGAGAAAGACATGTTGGAAATAGAAATATTTCTGAAATAATATAGAAATATATAACCTTGTATATTTTGATTTAAAAAGAAATATGCCTCGAGAAAATAAAGACCACTAGGAAAAGGCAAGTCCAACATCTAAAATATAGACATCATCATGTGTTTCTTACATCATGCTCACATACCATGTGATATGCATATTTGTATATAAAAAATAGAGTATTTTATCTACCAAATCATGTGATAAATAACATATGTAATGTAGAAAACTAGTAACTCAAGTCATACTTTGATCCTAGTTTTTGAATTTTTGAATTTATCTTGTATTGCGTCATAGATATTCCCGAAGAGCCATATTAGCCTTTTTGTACCAGCATCAAATACCCGGATACCCAAAAATTGTTATATTCCCAAAGAGCCATATAGTCGGATTTTGTCTGCGGAAATTTGTATTTAATTATTTTGAGCCCCGTATGAGGCTATTTGCGCTCCGTTTTAACTCTGTTATGATCGAACATATCATTATTACCTTGTACCAGAAGGATTTTAACTAGGAATAAGTTTTGGGCTTTATTTGTGACTTTTGGCAATTTTTCGTGTTTTTGTGTTGTCCCGTTTCGTTTTCTGTGAAATTTCTCTAGAACAATTCCTTTGCGGGTAAGCCCGATTCTTGGCTGGAGCGGTTGGAGAACATATCGCACATTATGCCGAGAGGAAGTCACCATCGGAGTGCGGATCAGGGAAAAAGTGAAGTCGTGCACAGAAAAGCCCCTGCGGGGTTGGGCGCATTTTTGAAAACAAAGGATTTAAGGCTGCATGGGAAAAATAGAAAGCGGAGGCGGGTGGGAATTTTGTACCTGCCTGGGAGCAGGTACTTTTTCCCATGATATAAAATTCACTTAAGGCTGCGTGGGAAAATTAGAGCGCGCGAGGGGGGGGAATTTATTGCCTGCCTTGCAGGGTAAAAATTCCCATGGTGAAATAAAAGAAAAGTGACTTAAGTGAAATCATGGGATTTTATTGCCTGCCTTGCAGGGTAAATAATCCCATTGTCAAAGTCAAATCACTTAAGTGGATCATGGGATTTCGGGGCTGCCTTGCAGGGTAAAAATTCCCATTGCCATGTGTTTTAAAAATAGAATTCTATTATGCTAAAAAAGTGCGACCCACCTTGGGTGAATAATAATGCATTAAATAAATATTTGTTAATATTTATTCACCCAATTTTGGCACCCAGGCTTGTGGAAAAGTCAACAAAGGGAAGTGGACAAAAGGAATTTAAAAATAGAATTCCAAAATTAAATAAATTTAATTTATTTAATGCAGCCCCTTTTGAGAAGGAAATAATACTTTTTAAAGTATTAATTGATTAAATTAAATTCTATTTTCAGTGGCTATGGTCAAAGCACACTGTGAAGCTTAAGTGAAGTGAAGTGTGGATGATTAAATTGATTAATTTAATTTATTGGATGGTTGTCCTTAAACATGCTATTTTTAAAGAGAGAAGCATGATTTTTAATTAATTAATTGCCAGGAATAGGAAGGGCAATTATTAATTATAGAATTGTGAGGGTTATATAAGCATGGGCTGCCATATGGGTGAATTATTTAATTCACAGGTAAAGAATTGCAGCCAAGAGGAAAAGTGCGCCCCATTTGAAGAAGGATTTTGCTCAGGCAAGGTGGAAACAAGGCTAAAAGCTTCCAAATTTGGCGCATGCTTTGAAGGAGGTTGATCTTTGTCTGCATAATTGTTTGCATAGGTGTTACAGGTGCTCAGGTGTTGTTGAAAAGGATTCATGCTCTCTTTATGTGCAAATTAAACATCAATTTTTGGGGCGTGAGCTTGAAAAGTGCAGATTTTTACAATTAAAATTCACTTTCATGCTCGGTTGCCATCTTTATCTGAATTAATTACGGGGAGTTAGATACGGGTGCTTTTATAAAGAAAAGGAACTTATATCAATGTCGATACATTGAATATTTCCTCGAATCTAAAGGATTATCCAGATCTACACCAGTTTTGAAGAATTCCAGTCAAATAAGAAGAAAAAGAATTGTTCAGACAAAGATAGACAAAGCTATGGCGAAGAAAGATGAAAAAGAAAGCACAACGAGTCATGCATCACTTCTAAATTTGCAGATATTGGAGACACGGATCTAGGCTCGGAACCTCTTGTTGAATTGATAGACAGATCCAGAGCAGGAAAGACTTCACTCATGCGTGCAGGAAAAACTTCACTCATGCGTGCAAATTAAAAGCAGTGGAATTATTCGAGTTGCAGACTTTTCCATCCACAACCCGTTTGCAAGGGTTTGTTATGCGGTGCAGATCCATATCCAGATGCGAGATCAGATGCGAGATCGAATCCATATGCGAGATCCGAGATCCAGATCTCATAGTTGAAAAGCTTCCGGCAAAAAGCTTCATCCTCTTGTTTCGAATGCAGCCCGTGAAGAAGTCAGTGCGTGGAAAATTCCTTCGAAGATCTTGTGCAAAATGCTCCCATCTTCCGATTGAAGCCTTCATTGAATTTTCATTCATCGGAGTGCTTTCAGAATTTTTAATTGCTCATATGCGATTAAAAATAAGGATGATGATGAGTTATCTATGAAAAACATTGCATTGATGCATGTATCTGAGAAGAAGCTGCAAAAGCTTGAGGATAAAAGAAAGACAAGGCGAAGGCAAAATCCGGCTTGCTTCGAATCAATTGCTTTCCAGATTGTTTCCAATTCCAGCTTTCCAATCCAGCTTTTGCTCCCGATCCAATACTCCCAGATCCGATTTTGGTGAGAATCGAAAGCAAAAAAATCAGCTTGCATGCTGACATGAAAAAGGACAAAAAGGCTGCGGCTTTCCTCTTCCTTCTTCTTTCCTCCAACAAAGTAATTGAGCGATCAATTAAATTATACAACTTAAGTGATTGGTTTAAAAGCCATTACTTGAAGAAGTCAACTACTTGGAGATAGGTGGCGGGCGTGCAAAATAGAAGGTTCTATTTTCGATTTGAAATCATACATGTCATGCGAAATTCGGGATGGAGATTGCCGTTGTTTCTTTCCTCCGACTTCCACATGTGCCAATTCAACTAAAAGCTTCCACTTGTAATTGCCCCTCTACATTCTATAAGTAGAGGAAGAACCTTCGGTTAATGATCGAGAATTTGTAAGCAGCAATCTTGTGTTCTAGACTTTGTGTTGAACCCCTGAGAGCCACTTGGAGCAAAGGAATACAAAGGAGCAGGTTTCCGGAGAACTTTGTGTCACGGTGTATTGTGTTTCTTGCTTTTAATCTTAGATCTCTTAATAAACTTTGTGTTATTTTAGATCTAGATCTAGAGCTGCCTTTGTTTTATAATTATGTGTGTTATATCTATTAAGTTTCTTATGTGTGCATGCGATTAGCTCTGCTTATCTACTAATTGGGATGCACATCTTCCCCATTTCTTCTATGTATTTCCTTTACTTCCTTCTTCTATAAAATACTTCCTTTCTTTAAACAGATTTGCTTACTTGCTGCAAAACTTCTTAGTTATGGTTCATGAACTAAGTGGTTAAAGTAAAACCCCACGATAGATAATAACACATTTTTAATTGTGACAAATCGACACGGGAGCCTCACCGGTTAAATGAGGAGATTTATCTCATGACTTACCTAGGTTTTGTGCTTTATGCGAAAAATCTAGCCAACGATTTTGCGACTCATTTGAGAACAACTATCTTTGCAGATCAAAGCTTATCTATTGAAGATCAGAGTGTTTTCCATACAAATCTCAACTTGGTTGAACGTCCATTCACCCGATCCGTGAAGGCGCAAGGAAGGACTGATCATTTCTTGATTGCAGGGAGCAATTCAATTTCAATCATCCTCCTCAAGTTAGAAGCCGCAGATCTAGTCTTTCACCAGGAAGAAGAGTGCAAACACATCCAGATCGGATCATCTTCAGCATAATCCGGCAGTTGGAATTATTCATCAAGTCTATTCTCAAAGAAGATGTGCTCCTTTCATGATGCAGAATCATCCACTTGCCCCTGCAGCGCTTTGTTCCATGGGGTGCAGCCTTTGGACCTCTGAATCTGACTCCTCCTGCATGATCTACCTAAAGGGACGAGAAAGAATTTTCCAAAATTCTTTGGAGATGGAAAGTAAATCTAGATGACCACTTGGCTGCATTTTTCATATCCTGTGGAGTGCTTGCAGTCGAACATGAAGATGTATCTGTCAGACTCTTCATAGAGACTCTGCATGACTTGGCTGGAGAATGGTTCTATTGGCTAGCTCTGGCACCATAACCAACTGGGCTACTATGCGGGATGCGTTCCTGAAAAGATTCAAGGTAGCCGAAGATTCCAGCACATTGATAACTCAACTCACTCAGTTGAAGAAGGAACCACATGAGCACATGCGGGATTTTATTGCAAAATTCCAAAGATTACTATACAAAATTCCAGCTTCTGCTTCTCTGAATGATGAGAATCAAAAGGTGTTCTTCATCAATGCTTTGCTTCCTGAAGTAAGCTATCAACTACGAAGAGCACGTCCTGCTGATTTGTTAGCAGCTCAAAACATGGCGGTTGAAATTGAAGATGACCTCATCATGGCTGGAAAGATAAAGAGCAACACTTCTAGAGCTGAAAGTTCATCCTCTGCTACTACTTCTGATTCACTACTGCAAAAGTTAGCAAATGAGATGATGCAGATGAAGAAACAAATGGCTCAAATGGCTCAAGGCAACAATATTGCCCCTGCTCGGAATTTCAACAACAACAACAACCGAACCACATTGTTGGTTCCCAAAGATTAACAATTGAAGCTGCTCCCAAAAACAACGTGGAGATGAATGAAGAAGACCAGGAAGCTGACGTTGATCAGCTCGAGGATGATGATTTTATAGGACCTGCTGGCGACTCCAACATTAATTACCTAAACTACAAATTTGAACATGACGATGAGAAACTTCATGAAGATGATCATGGTCATACATATGCAGTACTTACAAGATCACAAACTCACCAAGTGAGGCATTAGCTGACACAAAGAAGGGCATCCCTTTGCCTTCTTCCTTAGCTCCTAGAAGTAAGCATGCGAGTTCTTCATCTCAACCACAGAAAGCGGCTCAGGTATCTGAATCTATTTCTTCTTTTGACATTATTGATCATGCCAAGAAAACTAAAGTTCAAATGTCGAAGCCGAATACCTAGAGAGCTTTTCCTGAGCAATTAAATAGGCTAGTCAAATATGTACAATCACTAGGACAATCAATACATCAAAGGCCTTTTGCCTAAGCCCAAAGATACTCCTCCACAAAACAACACTTTGCAGTTGTTAAATCCTCACCATCTTCTGAAAGAGTGGAACCTTTCTATGTCTCCTTATTGCTTAATGGTTTCAAGTTAAGCAATTGCATTTTAGATTCGGGTGCTTCTGACAATGTCATGCCAGCTAAAGTTGCAGATGCTCTTGGGCTTACCTTGACAAAGACCATAAAAAGGTGTTACTCCATGGAGAGACAAGTCCCTTTAATCGGACAAATCAAAGATGCACAAGTTGTTCTGGCAGCTTTTCCTGACAAAAGATTAAAGATGACAATTCTAGTTGCAGATATTCCTGTCTCCTACGGGATGTTGCTGAGTAGAAACTTCTGCAAAGAGTTGGGAGGAGAAGTAAAGATGGATTGGTCCTGTGCACATATTCCTATCAAAGGGCTTAACCATAAGCTAGAGCCGGAAAAGAAGTCCAGGTACACGGTTACAAAATCTGAGGATCCTAGATCTCAGATTCTTTTTCAGGAATCTGACCATGGGGTCTATTTCTTGGAAATGGATAAAGACATTCCAGAGCAGAACTTGACAGAGCCAGCAGCAAAAAAGAAGAAGAAAAAGTTTGGACTCTGGAGTTTAAAGGCACATGTTGTTCTTTTGGATCAGGAGTTGGCGCTCTACTAATATCTCCAGATCATGAGATATTTCCATACTCCCACAAGCTGATGTTCGAGAACACCAATCATACGGCGGAGTATGAAGCATTGCTTCTAGGAATGGAGCAAGCTAAAAGAAAGGAGTAAAACTCCTCAAAGCCCAAGGAGATGTTGAACTTCTAGTAAAGCAGGTTCGAGGGCAAAATCAAGTCAAAAGAGATAAGCTAGAGCATTACAGAGATAAAGTGCTTTCTACCACATTTGATTTTGCAGCCTTCTCTATTGACTTCATTCCAATAAATCAAAACTCCAAGGCAGATTCTTTGGCAGTCACGGCTGTACTATTGAATCCGGATAGACCACCATCCATATTCAGACAAGGAAACTATAAAGTGGAGATGGTCTACCACCCCAGAGTCCTGAACAAACATCTGCATGTCTGCATGTTGAAGGGAGTAAATCACCACCACAACAAACAGTCCGGAAAAAAAGTTGATCCAGGTTATGATGACAATAGTGGAATAGTCCAACCAAAAGGTAACAAAATCCCCAAGGGTTTAGTTTCCTTAGTGGAGACTTTCAACAAGCATGATCAGTACCTGAAGAAGAACAAAGAATATGGTGATAGTTCTTCCTCAAAAATGCAGCAAATAAATCTGGAACGAGAGAAGTTGATGCAGACTTACCCACCATGGAGAGAAGAAAGGATGAGCCACCACCAGATGAAGTTGATAAGGACTTGCCCAAGTATTTGACAAGAAGGCCAAAGAAAGGAAGTTCGAGATCGGAGATTGGGTACTCTGGTGGGACAAGAGATATGAACCGAAGGGCATACATGACAAATTTGATCCACTCTGGAAAGGGCCCTTCGTGATCAAAAGAGCTGCAGGAATGGATACTTTCTTCCTTGCCTACTGGGATGGAATTGAGTTACCATTGCCTTTCAATGGGCAACATCTGAAGTTGTTCAGGAACTAAAAAAGTAGGTTAAAACCTGTATGTATATAAATAAAACTTTGTTTGTTTTTCCTTGTTTTGTTTTTTTTTTGTGTTGTGTTTGTTTGTTTGCCTAACCCTGTGCCCAAAAGACAAGATACGAAACCAGAGATGTTGGGATCTCATCTTTTCCCTTGTCATTCTGACAGAAAAAAGATGTCCACAGATGGAGCCAACTGGTGTACCCAGATTTCATCCTGAAATCTGTGACTACCCTATTCGAAAAAAATTTCGTACTTTTAAAATAATGGGTCGTTTTGTGTTTTTATTGCCTGAAAGTTCTTGTATTGTGTCAAGATATTCCCAAAGAGCCATATTAGCCTTTTTCGCCAAATACCCAGATGCCCAAAATTGTTATATTCTGTATCGTCGGATTTGTCTGCGGAAATTTGTATTTAATTATTTTGAGCCCCGTATGAGGCTATTTGCACTCCGTTTTAACTCTGTTATGATCGAACATATCATTATTCCCTTGTACCAGAAGGATTTTAACTAGGAATAAGTTTTGGGCTTTATTTGTGACTTTTGGCAATTTTTCGTGTTTTTGTGTTTTCTGTTTCATTTTCTATGAAATTTCTCTAGAACAATTCCTTTGTTAGGTAAGCCCGATTCTTGGCCTAGGAGCAGCTGGAAAACATATACGCACATTATGCCCGGAGAGGAAGTCACCATCGGAGGTGCAGATCAGCTTTGGGAAAAGTGAAGTCGTGCACTAAAAAGCCCCTGCGGGGTTGGGCGCATTTTTGGAAAACAAAGGATTTAAGCTGCAGTGGGAAAAATAGAAGCAACAGGCAAGGTGGGAATTTTGTACCTGCCTTAGCAGGTACTTTTTCCCATGATATAAAATTCACTTAAGCTGCAGTGGGAAAATTAGAGGCAGCAGGCAGGCGGGAATTTATTGCCTGCCTTGCAGGGTAAAAATTCCCATGGTGAAATAAAAGAAAAGTGACTTAAGTGAAATCATGGGATTTTATTGCCTGCCTTGCAGGGTAAATAATCCCATTGTCAAAGTCAAATCACTTAAGTGGATCATGGGATTTCGGGGCTGCCTTGCAGGGTAAAAATTCCCATTGCCATGTGTTTTTAAAAATAGAATTCTATTATGCTAAAAAGTGCGACCCACCTTGGGTGAATAATAATGCATTAAATAAATATTTGTTAATATTTATTCACCCAATTTTGGCACCCAGGCTTGTGGAAAAGTCAACAAAGGAAGTGGAAAAAAAATTTAAAAATAGAATTCCAAAATTAAATAAATTTAATTTATTTAATGCAGCCCCCTTTTGAGAAGGAATTAATACTTTTAAAGTATTAAATGATTAAATTAAATTCTATTTTAAGTGGCTATGGTCAAAGCACCTTTGTGAAGCTTAAGTGAAGTGAAGTGTGGATGATTAAATTGAATTAATTTAATTTATTGGATGGTTGTCCTTAAACATGCTATTTTTAAAGAGAGAAGCATGATTTTTAATTAATTAATTGCTAGAGAATAGGAAGGGCAATTATTAATTATAGAATTGTGAGGTTATATAAGCATGGGCTGCCATATGGGTGAATTATTTAATTCACAGGTAAAGAATTGCAGCCAAGAGGAAAAGTGCGCCCCATTTGAAGAAGGATTTTGCTCAAGCAAGGTGGAAACAAGGCTAAAAGCTTCCAAAATTGGTGCATGCTTTGAAGGAGGTTGATCTTTGTCTGCATATTGTTTGTTTGCATAGGTGTTACAGGTGCTCAGGTGTTGTTGAAAAGATTCATGCTCTCTTTATGTGCAAATTAAACATCAATTTTTGGGGCAGCAGGCTTGAAAAGTGTAGATTTTTGTGATTAAAATTCACTTTCATGCTCCGGTTGCCATCTTTATCGAATTAATTGCGGGAGTTAGATACGTGTGCTTTTATAAAGAAAATGAACTTATATCAATGTCCAATACATTGAATATTTCCTCCAAATCTGAAGGATTGTCCAGATCTACACCAATTTTTAAAAAATTCAGTCAAATAAGAAGAAAAAAAATTATTCAGACAAAGATAGACAAAGCTATGGCGAAGAAAGATGAAAAAGAAAGCACAATGGAGTCATGCATCACTTCTAAATTTGTAGATATTGGAGACACGGATCTAGGCTCGGAACCTCTTGTTGAATTGATAGATAGATCCAGAGCAGGAAAGACTTCACTCATGCGTGCGGGAAAACTTCACTCATGCGTGCAGATTAAAAGCGGTGGAATTATTCGAGTTGCAGCTTTTCCATCCACAGCCCGATTGCGAGAATTTTGTTATGCGGTGCGAGATCCATATCCAGATATGCGAGATGTGAGATCTGAAATCCATATGCGAGATCCAGATCCATCTCATAGTTGCAAAAGCTTCCAACACAAAGGCTTCATCCTCTTGTTTGAATGCAGCCCATGAAGAAGTCGGTGCGTGGAAAATTCCTTCCAAGATCTTGTGCAAATGCTCCCATCTTCCAGTTGAAGCCTTCATTGAATTTTCATTCATCCGGAGTGCTTTCCAGAATTTTTAATTGCTCATATGCGATTAAAAATAAGGATGATGAGTTATCTATTTACGACAAACATTGCATTGATGCATGTATTTGAAGAAGAAGCTGCAAAAGCTTCAGGATAAAAGAAAGACAAGGCGAAGGAAAAATTCTAGCCACTTCCAAATCCAGACTTTCTTGTTGTTTTCAATTCTAGCTTCCATTCCGAGATCATTTCGAACTCCGATCCGGTTTGGTGAGAATCAAAGGCAAAAGAATCAGTGTATGCGAGACATGAAAAAGGACAAGACTTGCTGACTTTCCTCTTCCTTCTTCTTTCCTCCGAAAAAGTAATTGAGCGATCAATTAAATTATACAACTTAAGTGATTGGTTTAAAAGCCATTACTTGAAGAAGTCAACTACTTGGAGATAGGTGGCGGGCGTGCAAAATAGAAGGTTCTATTTTCAGTTGCAAATCATACATGTCATGCGAAGAGAATTCGGATGGAGATTGCCATTGTTTCTTTCCTCCGACTTCCACATGTGCCAGTTCAACTAAAAGCTTCCACTTGTAATTGCCCCTCTACATTCTATAAGTAGAGGAAGAACCTTCGGGTTAATGATCAGAATTTGTAAGCAGCAATCTTGTGTTCTAGACTTTGTGTTGAACCCTTGAGAGCCTTTGGAGCAAAGGAATACAAAGGAGCGAGGTTTAGAGAGAACTTTGTGTCACGGTGTACTGTGTTTCTTACTTTTAATCTTAGATCTCTTAATAAACTTTGTGTTATTTTAGATCTGGATCTAGAACTGCCTTTGTTTTATAATTTTGTGTTCATATCTATTAAGTTTCTTCTATGTGCATGCAATTAGCTCTGCTATCTACTAATTGGGATGCACATCTTCCCCATTTCTTCTCTATATTTCCTTTACTTCCTTCTTCTATAAAATACTTCCTTTCTTTAGATGTTTATATGTATTTTAATAAATTCCAAGAAAACCTCTTTTTGCATAAATCTTAGTGAATTTTTCATAAATTAAAAAATACCATTCTTAGTAATAAAGGCATAATAAAAAACATATACACTTTTTCACAACTTCCTTGGAGGTTTTTACTCCATGCATTAATGTTATAAAATGCCCCTTTTTTGTTAAATTCACTTTATCTCTATAAATGGTTCTTTTGTAATTTAATGATGATCATTTTTGTCAAACATCACTTTTGGGTTGTAGACACCGGGTATTTGTCACCCTTTACTTCCTTGTACATACACATTATTTTATCAAAAACATAACATATTCCTAAGTCATCTCCCCTCATCCCATAAAATCAACTTTTTACTCCCTTACAAATTACTATTTACCCATCTAATTACCTTAACCCCTATAAAACCACCTAACCATTTTCAAACTATCCCTAACCTATTTTACCCCAACCTCCTAACCTCCCCAACTCATATAACCTCTTTACAACCATTTTCCCTTGTCCATAAACCCAAAAACTAGTTTAGGAAGTGGTTTCAACCACTTCTAAACATTCTCCCCATAATTTCTAGATCGTCGATGATTCTAACAAATCACCAACGATTATAAATAGGATTTTCACTCCTATTTAAGGTATCTTCATAATTATTTCACGTTCTTACGTCTTGTTTTCTATAAATGAGCGAAGCCATGTCACTCCATATATCCTCAATACAAGAAGAAACTATTAATGCAAATTACAAGCACCCCCCGAATGGCCCGATTTTGAATGGGGCATCCGGTGTAATCTACATAACATGGGACCATCTCTCAAGTTTTGGGATTTACAAACTTGAGATCATACTCTGAGAATTCCATCTTCCATTACCTAATCCTAATGTTAAACTAATCCTAATGTAGAAAAGATGCCTAACTACAACTATCCTAACAATTCCAAGGAGATAAGGAGAGAGAAAGTGTGTGAAATGGGAAATCCTACACTAACGAGGTGATAGCACTAGAAAAAGGGGGTGAGATACTCTACTGAGGGAGGAAGAAGAGAAAAATTAGAGCTGGGAGAGGTCAAAACAATAGTGACACAGACCCAAACTCCATTTTCCATCATGCTCCATGAAACACAACATCTTTCACCTGCAAGTGTGAAATACATGCATAGAAAACAAACACGAAATGGAGAGGCACAAAGAAACAAAAAAACATGAGAAAGGGTTGAAAAACACCACAAAAACACAATTTTATTTCTCTATAAGGTGCACAAACCATTACATTGATTCTTAGAGGCATAAATATGCTTGTCAGGTGCAGGAGAAGGCTTACAACTCAAGTGGAGTTGAGGAAACTCTTCAAAGAATTTCCCGGCTCAGAGAATGTCTCCTATAAAAATGAGGGGTTCAAGTTATTTTATAGACAATTTTCACCCACCCTCATTAAAGAGGTATGGGAACCCATAAAAATTCACTTCCCAAGGGTACTTTTGTCAGATGAAGACATTGGCACTATATCACATTAAATCCAGGATATTGAGTTGTTATTCATCCACCTACCCTCGTCGGCTTGGACTTGTCCAACCTCTGGGCGTCCCAACCACCATTGTCCGGCTTCCGGGCATCCAACCACCAAATGTTCAACCATGAGCCATCCAACTTGCGGGCATCCAACCTCTAGGCATTCAACCACCGGGCATCCAACCATGAGTCGTCCAACCTACGGTGTGTCTAACCACCGGATTCCAACATGTAGCTCTCTAACAGCAGGTCGTGCCCAACCCATGACCCTTATGACCCGTCCAACCTCTGACTATCTAACCCTTGGTCATCCAACCTTGTAGCCATCCAACTCACGAGATCATCCAACTTTGTAGTCGTCCAACTGTAGTCATCTAACCTTGACCCAACACACCTATCCATACCATCGAACTCTTATGACCCATCCAAGCTGGTCATACCATCCAACCCTTAGCCGATAAATCTTGAGTCGACCAGACCTTTTCATAGTGACCAACGGCCAGTTGACTTTTCCAACCTTGAGATTAACTATGGCTCACCAACTTGCCATGAGTAAATACCAAATCGAGTTGAGCCAAAACACGGCCTTTCTTTCTCTTCTAATGGGGTTAAAATTTGGTGGTCGATACGCACGTCCAAGAATTATGAATGGCTAAGTCCATTTATGATGATTTATCAAAATTAAATCGGGGTAAATTTGGGATAATAGCACATCCATAACACCAAAAATATCTCTAAGCATCCCTCACATATCAATTTTTGTAGCTTGGTCCTCAACATACCTTCAAGCGATAAAAAATCAGCGATATCAACCTCAAATCACAATTTGCAAAAAAATTGTTCCTTCTTATCACTTGAAGGTACTTATATTTACTTCATTAGTATTTTTATAACATCAACTTTAGCCCAATCAATCATTTTGATCTCTCCTTTACATCAACTTATCATTTTTAGAGAAATCAAGCTATTTTGACGAATGATTCATTTTAAGACACCCCTATAAAATTGAAGGTGGAAAATACCTGGCGAATATCCCCGTAACCACTTTCAGCGAAAGGCGAATTTGACAGTATTAAAAAACAAAATTTTCGCCTGGTTTTTCAAGGCTAAATCAGAATCCTTAAAGACGCACGTCACAGGCGCGACAATAGCTCCTAATGACGTGCGACACTGGAGCGACACTAGATCGTAATGACGCGCGACATTGTAAACAAATGACGCGCGACACAGCCACAAAATGACGCGCGACATTGTAAACAAATGACGCGCGACATTGTAAACAAATGACGCGCGACATTGTAAACAAATGACGCGCGACATTGTAAACAAATGACGCGCGACATTGTAAACAAATGACGCGCGACATTGTAAACAATTGACGCGCGACATTGTAATCAAATGACGCGCGACACTGTAATCAAATGACGCGCGACACTCTAGACAAATGACGCGCGACACTATAACCAATTGACGCGCGACACTATGAAGAAATGACGCACGACATAGCAACCTATTGACGCGCGCCAAAGCAATCTATTGACGCGCGACACTATAATCAAATGACGCAGCGACAACGCTTCTATTGGTGCGTCATTTGAAGCGAAATAATACGCGTCGATAAGGCGATGGCGCTTATATCTAGGTTATAAATACCCTTATTCCGCTCATTTTCTCGTTTACGTTTTCCTATTCTTGAATTTTTGCAGGTCGAAATCTTCTTCAAAGACGCAATTTCAGCTACAATGTCGACTTCACATGCCTCCCAATTGCAAGTTCAGCAAGAAAATGAAGAGAATCCAAGTCAATCGATTTCCAAGATAACCTACAGGAATCCCTTATGCCCTCACATCCATACGGCTTTAAGGATGTCTCCAGAATATCAAGGTATAATAGAAGAGTGTGGATTTACCGGGTTAGTTAATATGCCCCATTTCGAAACAGATCCCGATATTTTGAATTACCTTCTGTCATGCTACAATTCAGAGGACGGTATATTTTATGTGACTCTGAACGATGGCCACATGTTCCAATTCTCTATCGATCCGAATGACATACATCGGTTTACCGGCCTTCCTATCAGAAACTTACCAAATGTTACAACCAAAGCAACACTCGTGGAAGAAAACAAGAAATTTCTCGAATCAAAGTACGGTTTCCATGTTGATTGTAAGTAATTTATTACATTTTTATTACATTTTTATTACATTTTTATTCTATTTTTTATTATTTTTTATTCTATTTTTATTACGTCTGATTTCTTTGTTATAAATTGATGCTAATTTTCACTGTTTCGCATTTGCAGCCCATGTCAATAAATCCAGGCGTGGTGTAGATACACAATCAATTGCACACCACTTTCTTGCTGCACTTATTGCATTTTTTCAAGCCAGAATTGTTATGCAGGGTCGCCAAACAGATATCCCAAATTGGGCCATTGCATACATTTGTGCCACTATCTCAAAACAACAATTCGATTGGTGCACATTTATATCAAAAAAAATTAGAGCTGACATATCAAATTCGAAAATGTCAGAAAAACCTTTCATTTATTCAACCAACTATCTCCTCGGCTTCTACTATGAGGCACTTTTAAATTTAAAAGCTAAAGAAATTCCTACTTGCTCTGATGAGGCTTTGATGAAATTCTCAATTCCATTTGCAGAACAACAGGTATAAACTTTTTAGTTTGTAAATTGTATTACAATTTTCTTCATTACAGTGCGAAGTTATTAAAACTTAAATTTTAATGTTTTGCAGAGAAGATATCTTGAAGCCATTCCCAAAAAAAAAAAGATGTCGAGAGGAAGAGGCCAACTACACGCGGAGGCTTCGGGGGACTCCCATTCCGAAATGGAAGCTCACTCCTCTCCAGACCCTCAACAATTTGAACTCGTTAAACGCCAGAGAAGTAATACATTCTCATATATTAATTACAAATTCCAAAGTTGCAGATTTATTTTTCAATTTAAATTTTATCAAACTGAATTGACAACACTTAATATTGATGAATAGCAGGGACTATGGAACCTTCTTCCCCAACTCACTCAATACAGTCCCATGCATTGATATCTTGAGCACGACCAGAGTACAACTCTCTGAGGCCACCGTAGCACCGAAAAAAACAACCCCTCGACAACAAGGTACAATTTTTGTATAGAACGTTTAATTTCGTAGTTTTTAGTTTATGAAATGTTTTAATATTTTTAATTTTTTCTTGTACTTTTCAGCACATGTCAGTCATGAGCAAGCCACGGCACCGACACCCACTCAACCATTAATTTTTAAAATGCCAACCAGAGGAACAGTGAAAAAGACCATTGGTAAACGAATGCCTTTTGCTCCGGCCCCTAGTGGGACACTGAACCTTGACTCCTCGTTTCGAATTCCATCTCTCTCACTTGGTGGCTTGCCCGATCTGGCGCATATCTGTTTTGAACAATATAAATTTAGATGAAGATTATTTGGGCATTGATAGCAATGACCCAAGCTGGTTTCGATACCATGAGATGATTCAAGGCCAGCAGGTATACTTCAGTCTTCAAATTTCAATTTTAATATTCTTTACAATTTTTAATTACATTCTGATTTATCTAAATCTAAATATTCAGTTTTCAAATTTATTTATCTAAATCTTGATTTATTTTTTCAACAACAGGATCAGCCCACCCAAAGACAGAAACAAGGAGCAGTTGATCTTGGTCATGGTGAAAGCCCCCACTCTTCTCCAGCAAGATCTTCTGCATCAGATTCAGAAAGTGAAGAGTTTCCACATTTTCCTTTGGAGAACCTAATTGGTAATGATTGTCAATCCCATGTCAGTGAGTTTATAATTCCTCAAATGCAACAGCTTATAGAATGGGAAAAAAGGGCTAAAATTCTTATCAATGAGATTATTAGTCGTTATGAAAATTATTGGCAAAGGGATAGTTTATACGCTGCAGTCCAGAATCAACCTGCAAAGATGGATTCCCTACTTACCCAAGTAAAATGTGGGACTGTCACTTTTAACAACGACTATAAAGATGGCATTTTAGATAAAGCACTAAACAGATTGGAAAATATTAGTGCCGAGGCCCAGGCATATTTTAACAAATGGTCAAAGGACAAGGATTTGGTATCAATCGCAAATGCCGAAAGAGATAGAGCGGTTGTAAGTACTATTACATTCTAACAATCATTTTTGTTAATTTGAAATTTTGAATTTACATTAATACTTTGAATTGACGTTACTCTTTTTGTGCAGTTGAAATATGAAAATTTGAAGAGTCAGGCGAAGGTTTTGCAAGTTCACTTGGAAACAGCAAAGAACAGCTTATCCGCAGCAAAAAATTTGAAGCAAAATATTGTTTTGGTTAACAAACAAAACAATACACTAAAGCGGATCATTAAAGAGCACGGTCTCGACCCTGACATCTTGTTCAAAGCCAAAGCAGTTGCTGATCCAAATTTGCTGTCTCATGGAGATGCAACAAATCAAGAAGAAAGAATTATAAAAAATCTGGACAGTGCTGCAGAAGATCTTATAAGTTCAGGGGTTATTTCTGCTGTTGGGGAAAGGGTTACAACCATAGTGGAAGAAGCCGTTGGGGAAGGGAGCAGAGTTGTACAACTGGATAAAGAAAAAGAGGGTTGAAAACTAGAAACTTTTATTATTATTGGGGAAACTATAAATATTGAGTTTGAAAACTTCTAATATTGAGTATGGTATTTGAATTTAATTATATACAATCTTAAATTTTGATTACATTAGATGGTTGTGAAAATTAGAAACTTTTATTATTGACTAAACTTTTAATATTGAATTTGAAAACTTCAACTATTGAGTTTGTACTATGCTATTTGAATTTAATTATATGGTGATTAGATGGTGATTATCATGAATTATATGTATGTTTCTTGTTTACTTGCATTGTCATGAATAGTATGTGGACGTAGATGATGAATGATGACAATTGATAATCAATGATAGATGATGATGAAATACGATGATCGATTTAATGTGTATAATCTAAAATTTAGTGCCTGAATATCTTGTGGGACTTTAATTATCTTTAAAATTATGTCGTGGGACTTTAATTGTATCTGTGGGGTTATACTGTCTATGAAAGTAGACTTAAGGTTGATAGGTTAAGAATCTACATTTGTACTTATGATTTTCAACGTGTTGAGGACTTCAAAGTGTGTTTGGATTTTATGAATGACCTTTATCAGTCTAAAATAAAGATAGCCAAGTCAATGATGCTAAGGTCTAGCAATCTGTCCTGTTATCTAGTTGGTAAAGCTCAATCAAATGCAAGTTACTCTGTCAGTGCTTCAAGCTGACTCAGTCCTAGTTGGTGATGAAAATTCTCTAAAAGTGGTATAAGTGGTAATTGGAAACAGTCTCTTCCAGTACAAGAAGATTCATGGTGTATGGTCAGGTTATCTAAGATGAGCTTTGTAACTTTGTTTGACCTGAGGAGTGCAGTGGAAAAGTTTAAACAAAAAAAAGATCTTAAGAAAACTGATGGAACCAAGAAGGGGAAATTAATTGATGTTCCCAAACTTGATGCAAATCAGCGGGAGGAAGAATTCGATCAATGTACTTTAATATTAACGGAGGGTGACTCAGCCAAGGCTCTTGTGGTTTGAATCAGGGAAATGTGAATATTGAATTTGGTAGTATTGTGACATGTTTCGACATCACTTTCCAATTTAATTTTTTGTTATTTTAGGTATCCTTATCCTATCAGGTGGCAGGAATATCTATTTTTTGGGAAGCTACCACTCACCAACAAATGGAGAATAAAGAGATAGTAAATAGAAAAAAAATCCTTGGTCTACAGGAAGATAAAATATATTAAAAATAAATAAAATATAATTCTAAGAAATCAAGAAAGAATCATCACTGGTAAGAAATTAAACATAATTGCAAATATGCTAGGATTTAGCTTACCTCTTGCGTATTAGATTGCTGTGAAATCATCAAGGGTAACGTGCTAGATCTTTGTTTCACATGACATTGTAGATGGAGGGGTGAGTTGCTTGACATTGTCAGTCCTGAGAAGTGCCAGCAACATCTTTAAATATATAGACCAACAATATCTTTAAAGGTCAAGTAAATATAAATATTATGTTGAAGAAGATACCTATTTAAAATTGAAATCATCAACGGTAATGTGCTAGATCTTTGTCTTAAAAAATTCAACACAAAAAATTGATTAGTAGATAGATGGGTGAGTTGCACAGCGTTGTCGATCCCGAGAAGTAAAAACTTCCTCGGACGGATGTCAACCCACGTTTTCAAAAAATAAAAATTTTGTATTTAACTAAATGTAAATACATACACCTGTAACATTTTTAATTATAACCAGAGTTGAAAAAATGAATAGTAACAAACAATAAGATTAAGGGGAAAAAGATACCTGCTTAAAGTTGAAATCATCACTGCCACTGGTAACAATATAGATCTTTGTTTTAAAAAAATCCAACACGAGAAATGGATTAGTAGATAGATGGGTGAATTGCCTGACATTTTTAGTATATAGACCTGTAACATCTTTAATGATAAAGATAAAAGATAGATAAAGAAGATACCTACTTAAAGTTGAAACAATCCATTATCAGTAGCTTCATCAAAGTCGATGTTGTCTTCTGTAGAATGTGACGAAGAGCCAACTACACTCTCAAGGTTAAGGGGAAAAAGATACTTGCTTAAAGTTGAAATCATCACTGCCATTGGTAATGAGCTAGATCTGTGATTTAAAAGAATCCAACACGTGAAATGGATTAGTAGATAGATGGGTGAATCGCCTGATATTTTTAGTATATAGACCTGTAACATCTTAAATGATAAAGATAAAAGATAGATAAAGAAGATACCTACTTAAAGTTGAAACAATCCATTATCAATAGCTTCGTCAAAGTCGATGTTGTCTTCTGTAGAATGTGACGAAGAGCCAATTACACTCTCAAGGTTGGGTATATTTGTACTTGTAGCTGTATTATTTACACCTCTTCTTTCGCAAAGGGAATTCCAGTGCGCAATTGCTCTGTCAAACGGAAAGGTTTCGAGGGAGTATCGTGAAACGTAACACCTCATGCAACTTTCCAGATTTTTATCCAACCTGTTTCTCAGTTTTGATTTTATAAATGACAATGCACTGAAAACTCTTTCATCCTCCACAGACCCCAAAATCATTGTCTGGCATAATTCATATAGTCTGAAATACTCATTGATATCTTCTTGTAAGATAGAACTTTGATAGATTCCTCTCCACAACCTTGTAATAGCACCACTTTCAGAAGGTTGATCTAAATTCTTATATTGGTTCCTCATTGTTGTTGCAAAATTGGTTGACTGAAACTTTAATAAATCGGCATTCAGTATACCTTTGATTTCCGTACCCTTGAGCTCTGACGTCTTAGTAAATTGTTCCATTATTGTACCCATTGATTTATGGAAATGCTTCTTGACAAAGTACTGCGGCCACCTTACGTATTCCAAAAATTCGGATTCATCACACCCATGGCTTCCAGAATTTTATCTTTCTGAAAGCGTTCCTAATTTACGGCGACAAGGTTTACGAAATTTTTTAAGCTTTATTCTGGTTTCAACTATCACAGACTCAAACAAATTACGTGTTACAGGAACATCTTCTCGCTCCGAACCTGTAATATCTTGACGTCTTTGCAAAATGTGCATAGGTATTTCCTTCCCATTAACAGAGATGCATAGGTGATCGTGAATATTAAATCTCAAATAGGTGTTAGGATTTTTAAGATCTAATAAATCTCTCCAATTTTTAAAAACAGGTGCATCAAAACTATCCTGCGAACAATACAATATATCAAGACTTTGACATACCATTTTCCTCATCCTTATAAAATCCACAATATAGATCAATCTGCCCTGTGCATGCTTCATCAGTGTATTGATCTCCTTTAACATTGGAAGAATACCAAGCAATGTAAGCAAAGTCTCCAAATCAGTTAAGCGGAACAACAGGTCCCTTGCCCTATCAACTTCATGACGGTATTTGTGCATGAAACCAACCAATGAAGGATACTCCTCACGAACTCTGCATGCTGGTTCATACAAAGAGATCCATCTAGTCTCCACATCCTTGAAAGTTTTTGCCGTCTGTAATTCCAATTGCAAATTTTTGGAACTCCAGAAAACGTTTTGGGCTGCTTGACATATAGGCATGGAGTTCTCTTATTATGTCTTCTAATTTAGCAACATTTTCATGGTTGCTTACCATTTTATACGCTAAATTCATTACGCAGAGCCATGCGGTGAATTGGTAGCATATATGGGGCCACTTGTTGTTTGTAATCTAACACAGAGCCACTGTTTCGGTGACCTGCATGTGCGGATGCACCATCTGCTCCAGCATACCAACCGTAGCAATTTCATAATCGATCATACCAATGACATCTTTCAAATGAGAAACAACTATTTTGTATAGGTTTTCAGCATTGCGATTTTCAACCATTTTCATAACACCCAGCGATGAGGTGTCCTTATATGATTTTCTAATGTATAGATGTGGATACATACCCATGCGGTGTTGTCATTTCTTTGTCACTTCATCAATTGAAACAGAGATAAAGTTTGCTTTTTTACATTCTCTTTCAAATCTTCCTTCTCTATCATCGAGAGGCATTTTGCCATTTCCCATCCACTACTCTCGGACCAATGATGAGGCGAGGTACATTCAACATTCCGTTAAATTGATACAAAACTTTGAAATCAAGGAAATCGACATCGCCCTTCCTTTTTAAGTATTTGAAAAGAGTAGAGAATTGTATGAATTTTGCATGTAGATTTGTTTCTTTCATCTTACCAATATGTGATGTGATTGTTCCTCCCTTTTCCAACGAGATATCTGTGTTTTTACTCTGCCTCATATTCATTCTGCTATATCGACATGCATGCACTCCTTTTCGATTTCCACCTATGTGTTTTGATTTTACGCCATCCGCCCCTATTACTGATTAAATATTGTTTTCCACATATGTTTTTCTATTGTGTCGACTTGATTGCATTTTTGTTGCTTTCCCAATTTCCACGTACATATTGTACATGTACATTCACATGGGATTTCTTGAGAATTTGATGATTGTACGGGTTGATAAATGGAAATTTAGTGCCCAATCAAACTTGTATGTCTGCCAATGGTCCACATATTCTTGTTTGTTTTGATGCTTTACTTTTTTGAGTCGAATTTTGAGCAATATCGCATCACTGGTTTCCTCTTTCTTGGACGAGTTTGATATTGATTTACATCTTCCATTTTGCTCGGTGTTTGTATCTGTGATATCTATTGCACTTACAGTTGCACCCAACCCAGAACAATATCTTCAAGATCTGGCATATTATCGTAGGTTTCATTTGTTTGGTGAATCTTGTGATCATGCGAGAATGCATGTCCACCTCAATAATGCCTTCCACACGATCGATTCGATTCTTTTTGGTGGCATCTATATGATTGGTATTTACATTATCTGTATCCGCAGAGTTTCCAAAATACTTGAAGAGTGATTTCTGAGATTTCTTACTTACTTTTAGGTTATTCGTATTCTTTGAGGTGGCACCTTCCATTATTCTGAAAAGAGTCGTGCGTCAGCAAAAGAACCAAGAAGCGACTCTGTACAGTCTCTGAGGTCTTGTCGCGCGTGAACTGTCAGATGTCGCGCGTCAATACTGCCAAGGTCGCGCGTCAAGCCTTCATCTGTCGCGCGTCAAGCCTTCCTCTGTCAAGCGTCAGGCCTTCCTCTGTCGCGCGTCAAGCCTTCCTCTGTCGCGCGTCAAGCCTTCCTCTGTCGCGCGTCAAGCCTTCCTCTGTCGCGCGTCAAGCCTTCCTCTGTCGCGCGTCAAGCCTTAGCCCAAGTCGCGCGTCAGTATTTCTCTTGTCGCGCGTCAATAATGCATTTGTCGCGCGTCAACAATCACAGGATAACAGTAATACGAATCTCTGGTGCAAAGGGTATGCGAGTTCAAATTTCACAGTATTGGTAATTTGGTAAGCTACTTGAGGTATACTACCCGGCGAATCAAATAGGTTTTTATAGGAGATGTTTTCAAATGAAGGCGAAGCCGACCCCCCAAAAAAAATATACTTTATATTTTAGGCGAACAGGACACCGACCCACTCCGAATAATTCGCCTTTTCAAATTTTCCTAAAATGAAATTTTCGCCATATTACGAATATTATTTATGACCTTCCAATTGTCCAAAAACCTTTCTTCTAGGAACAATTTGACATCCTTCATGAGCTAACATTGTGTGTCATCTATTTTGTAACCCACATCGAGGATATTGAATATTAGTTCAAGTTCCTCCACGAGATCAAATAAGAAACAACAGACTATTAGGTATGATTATTTCAAACTCATCCAAGATAGCCTCCATATTAGCTTGGGCTACATTCAAAGCTGAAAAGGAATCACCTTTCAATATTGAGTTCTAGCTTCCTATTTTTATCATTAACTATCATGTTATCTTTATCTCCAATCCATTTAATTTTTAAAAACGAGTTGACATCCTCTAAGGAAGTCCCTTTGGATTCTTGGAATTGGCCTTTGCAAAGATCGCATAATGCAGAGCATCACTTTTACATTTGAAAATTTTGGAATTTATATTCATTTTATGTGTGTTGAGTCCATTTGTTGTCCTTGAGGTGTTTCTAGTCCATTTGGACTCATGTTTATGTAATAAGTGACCATTTGGAGTTTTCCCTCCAAAATGGTCCTTTTGAATATTTGAATTAGTATTTGTAATAAGTTAGTAATATAGGAGTTAGTATATTTCAATAAAGGTGTAATTAGGGTCAAGGAGCATGTATACACTTGTGATATGGTGTATTTGATCCTAACTAGACATAAATCCCACTTAGGTTAGTCTAATCTTAGTTGAGTTAGTAGTCTAAACCCTAACTACCTCTTTTCCTCATCAAAATGTAATGTATTCGAATGAGAATAGGTTGATGAGAGTTTGGTAGAGAATTTGAGGAGTGAATAAAATCTCATAATCATAACCTATATGTCTCATGAAGCTTTGCAATTTTATTGGTCTTATCAAATAAAGGATTCTTCTTAGCAAAATTATGCATAGTTGCTTAATGAGAATGAATATTTGAGATTGTTTTGATGAAGGATTATCATTTGTATGTGTTGTGTGTGAATTAATATGGTTTATAATGTATTATTGATTGTGTTTACAATTTTTGAAGGATCTATGAAGGCTTATGAAGACAGGTAGTGGGTATGAAGGAGGTATGCCAATTGTTTGTGATATTTCATATTGATGTGGGAGAGGAAAAAAATTCATAAGTTGAATTATATTCAATATAAAGGTCTAAAATTTGGTGTGAAGGTATTTTGAGGCATGAAAAAGGTTTCATAAAGTTTCAAGGAAATGAATAAATTTGATAGGTCAAACAGAAAACTTATCGGTCTCAAATTCTCATTTTATGTAAGAAACTAGTCACCAAAAATCTTGTAAATCATGTTGATGAAGGATTAATGACTCAAAACACTATAAATATTAAATTTTATTCTCATAAAACCATAAATTTTTAAGTGGAATGAGATTCTGAGTGTGTATAAAACACGAGATATGATCTTTTTAAGCTTTATGCCCTATGACTGTCCCTATTTTGACAAATTTCTAAAAACTTCATAATTTGAGTTTTATCAAGTGATTTTCTATAAAATTGTGACTGTAGAGTCTTTATACCCATAAACATATGTGTGTAAATTTTATAGATAAATTCAAATGTGGAAGAAAGATATGGTCAATTTTCAATTTTGGTTCTTGAGAGACCTAGCTAGAACAAGCCTAGAAAAGGGAAAGTGTTGTTGGGTGAGTTGTATGAGGAACTAGGGAATAAAAATTGGTAGAAATCACAATATCCATAAATTTTATTAGGATATAAAATCACTTTTTCATGAAAATTTTCATGTTGTTCTAGACATGGAGGTTAGAGAGCTAAGAAGGGCTAAAACTAGACCTAGTCAAAATGGTAAAAGGAGAATAAAATTGCATGGGCTTGGAGTTGAGTGCTGAAACTTTGTATTCATATTAATGGTAAAAAAATTATCTATAAATATTACCAAAAAGTTTAAGTCCTTGTATTTTGTTAGTTTCATCATTTTCCTTTAAAAGGGCTATAAGCGAGTATAAGGCCTAGAATTGGAGATTGATAGAAGATGAGTGTTTGGAACTTTATGAAGTGCTTAATAAATTTTTTCTGATATATTTGATCATGTTAGAATAATTCCTATCCTTTGGTACAATAATTTGATGTATTTTTGCCTTTTGAACAAGTTTTGGGCCTCTTGAGATAAAGCATAGTTCATGGTTTTGGTGGTTTTTGCTAAGTGAGTATTCTAACTCTTTTTGTTGATTGAATTGGTGTAATAAGAAGGATGTATGCAGGGTGACTATATTGTAATGGTATCGGAGCAAGAGATCAAGGCAGTTGAAATAATTTTTTGGTAAGAGAAGAAGACATTTTTGATATAGGAATTTGTATATATTTGTTTTGATGAATTTGTGTGAGTTGATTGTGGTGTTTTGAGTTGTGGATGAGTTGATTGAAGTTGTTGAAGCTGAAATTTTCATATTTGAGTTTTTGGACTAAGTGACATGTTTATCCTTGAAGAAGAGAAGAATTAAGAGTGAGAAAAGTGAAGAAAGTAGAGAAGAGATAGAGAAGAAAACAAGAAGTCAAAAGACTAGGTGTGAAACAAAACCTAGGTGAGACTTGGGCAAGGTGAAATAGTATTGTTTGAGGAAAATGGGTGAAGATAGAGTGAATTTGGTTAATAAGTTTCTTGATTTCATAAAAAATGAGAGGAAAGAGAAAGAGATGAGAGAGAGAAAGAGAAAGAAGAGAGAAAGAGAGAGAAAGAAGAAAAGAGAAGAGTGTGGATGGAGGAAGAGATAAGAAAATTGAGAGAAGATGTGGAGCATCTGGAAGTATTGATGATGATGAAGTAAAGATAAGCACATAAATAGTGATGAATAAGGTAGTAAAGTGGCCCATAAAGTCACTCATGGAGAAAAGAAAGAAAATGTAGGCTGAGGAGGAGGATAAGAGAGGAAGAAAGAAAGCTAAGGATGATGGAAAAGAAGGCAAACAAGAAAGAAGAAAAAGAAATTAGAAAATTGATGAAGTAAGAATATATTTGTGAAGAGAAAATTGATGAAGCATATGTGAAATCTGAATTTCAGTTTGTATATGTGAGCAAAGAGCAGATAGAGGCTGAAATACAAGCACTACAAAGTGCTTTGAATGGTGAAGGAATGAATTGTGAGGAAGATAAAGTTGAGAAGATGAAGGAGGATACTAACAATGTGAAGAGAAAACATGTGAAGAGACTCAAGAGTCTCTTGTTTTTACTTCTAAGGTTTTGTGTATTTTTTAATGTGTAGGTATTCTTGATGAAGAAGTGAAAAACGTTGAAAAGGAAGCTCTAGAAAGAGATCAAATGAAGAGAATGAGGCATGAAATCCTCATTTTTGAAGACAAAGAAATGAAGAATAAGTTTGAATATAAAGGATTAAGACTAAAATAAGAATGATGTTGATGAAGATGGAAACAGAAACAATAGTAAAGAACGGGATCTTACAAGTGGAAAACAATTGGAAGAAAAAAAAAAAGGGCCTAATGTATAGAGCTCAATTCGCTCCACATGGGGAGTATGATGCAAGAGCATCACTTGTAAATTTGAAAATTTTTGGTTTTTAGTCATTTTAGGTGTGTTGAGTCCATTTGGTTTCCTTGAGGTGTGTCAAGTCCATTTGGACTCATGTTTATGTAATTTGGAGTTTTCCCTCCAAAATGGTCCTTTTGAATATTTGAATTAGTCTTTGTAATAAGTTAGTAATCTAGGAGTTAGTATAGTTCAATAAAGGTGTAATTAGGGTCAAGGAGCATGTATACACTTGTAAAATGATCTATTTGATCCTAACTAGACCCTAAACCCCACCTAGTTAGTCTAATCTTAGTTGAGTTAGTAGTCTAAGCCCTAACTACCTCTTTTCCTCATCAAAATGTAATGTATTTGAATGAGAAGAGGTTGGTAGAGAATTTGAGGAGTGAATAAAATCTCAGAATCAGAGCCTAGATGGCTCATGAAGCTTTGTAATTTGATGGTCTTATCAAATAAAGGCTTCTTCTTAGCAAAATTGTGCATAGTTGCTTAATGAGAATGAATATTTGGGATTGTTTTTATGAAGGATTATCATTTGTATGTGTTGTGTGTGAATGAATATGGTTTATAATGGATTATTGATTTTTTTATAGGTTTTTGAAGGATATGTGCAGGCTTATGAGGACAGGTAGTGGGTATGAAGGAGGTATGCCAATTGTTTGTGATATTTCATGTTGATTTGGGAGAGGAAAAACATTCATAAGTTGAATTATATTCAATATAAAGGCTAAAATTTGGTGTGAAGGTAGTGTGAGGCATGAAGAAAGGTTTCATAAAGTTTCAGAGGAAATGAATAAGTTTTGATAGGTCAAACAAAGAAAACTCAGTCTCAAACTCTCGTTTTGTGTAAGAAACTAGTCACCAAAAATCTTGTGAATCATGTTGATGAAGGATTAATCACTCAAAACACTCTAAATATGAAATTTTATGATCATCAAAAAATAACTTTTTCAAGTTGAATGAGGTTTTTAGTGTATATAAAACTTGGGATATGAGTTTTTAAGCTTGTTTCCTTATGATTGTCCATGTTTTTGACAAATTTCTAAAAACTTCATAATTTGAGTTTTATCAAGTGGGTTTCTCTAAAATTTGTAATTTATGTATTTATACCCATAAGAATATGTGTGTAAATTTTTATAGCTAAATTAAAATGTGGGAGAAATATATGGTCAATTTTTAGTTTTGGGTTCTTGAGAGACCTAGCTTAGAACAAGCCTAGAAAAAGGAAAGTGTTGTTGGGTGAGTTGTATGAGGAACTATGGAATAAAAATTAGTATAAATAAAAAAACACATAATGGTTATCAGGATATAAAATCACTTTTGCATGAAAATTTCCATGTTTTTCCAGACATGGAGGTTAGAAAGCTAAGAGAGACTAAAACTAGACCTAGTCAAAAATGGTAAAAGGAGAATAAAATTGCATGGGATTGGAGTTGAGGGATGAAACTTTGTAATAATATTAATAGTCAAAAACATTATCTATAAATATTACCAAAAAATTTAATTCCTTGTATTTTGTTAGTTTCAGTAAATTTTCCTTTAAAAGGGTTATAACAAGGGTAAGGCCTATAATTGGAGATTGATAGAAGATGAGTGTTTGGAACTTTATGAAGTGATTAATAAAGTTTTATGATATATTTGATCATGTTAGAAGCATTCCTAGCCTTTGGTACAATAATTTGATGTATTTTTTCCTTTTGAGAAAGTTTTGGGCATCTTGAGATAAAGCATAGTTCATGGTTTATGGTGGTTTTTGCTAAGTGATGATTCTAACTCTTTGGTTGTTGATTGAGTTGGTGTAATAAGAAGGGTATATGTAGGGTGAATGCATCATTTCATCTACCGATATTATCTAATATTTATTGTTTATTTGTCTTTTATTTCAGGTTTCTTCTTCAGGTGAAAGAAGAAGGGCACTTATTCAACTGTGACATCTAATCATCCATATGTATAAACATTAGTCATCATGGGTATTGATAAACCTTGCCGTATTCTGATGTCAATTTGTTTTTTTAATAAATTTTATTAATTTAAAATAGGAAATATAAAAAGTTACATTCTAACACGCTCGATCGGGCCTTGTCCAATTTTCATTAAAAACTAGCTTATAGCTATTTCCAAGGTCTCTGCTCTATAATCATGTACAATTATGTAGAATTGCTTGTGATTTTGATGAATCACCTACAACTCCTATAAATTACTTGATCTTTGTGAACTTCTTTGATTTCTCAATTAGTCTACCTTTAAGACTCGTGTTTCTTTTTTATTTACTATTTTTGGATAACACTTATAACTCTCGTCTGGATCATTTTCTTACACAAAAATTAAAAAAAAAAATCTAAAATATAAAAAAAATCAAAAGAAAAATTACATGCATGCTCTCTTTTTAATTTTATTTTTGTCACATCGTATTTTTTTCTATCCTCATTGAACTCACATTTCCTTTTTGGACTTAAAATGAATCATCTAGTCTAATTAGGAAGTTAAAAAAATTACATCCACTTAATTTCCCTCACACACAACCAAACCAATTTCAATACAAATTGCATCAAAACATTCCTACTAGGTGGACCCACTTGGATTTCATCACCAAGAGGATAATCCACTTAGGTGTTTTGAAGTATATAAATAATTAGTGGGTGGTATATTGGCTAAGCACTCCACATATTATCAAGATCGCTACAAGACCATGAAGTGAGGGGGTAGGCCCCAATACCAACGCCATGTACCAACACCAACATAAATTTGGGCCTCACGTACCTTCATGTATATCAAGGAACTCCATCCTTTAACATCACATGAAACCAACCATAGATTTCCATTTCTAGGACCCTGTTATTCATTTTTCACATTTCATATTTTTCTAAAGTTAATCAAGATAAAAACATTACTTGTGTGTGAATTCTTTCTTATAATCAAATCTATAGATTTATTTTTCATTCCATTGATTTTTTCTTTCATGGTATTAACATGAAAACAATCCCATCAAAAAAATCCAAACATGAAAAATTTCCAGTAGTCTATAGAAAAATCCAAACCCATTGACAATGCTATACATTTAATCGATCAACATCAAGCATTAGATATTCTATCACCTCACCACCAATGATCAAGTACCCCCACATTCCCCAGTATTCAATCTTCCTCATCTAAAATACCCGATCCACCTAGTCCTCATTTCTTTGATAGTGGGGATCCATATTTTATGAGATCTTAGATTCAAACCTCATTTCCTCAACACATATCTTGCTTCCCTCGATGTCCATCTTTAACAAATCACACCTAAACCATGACCCTCTATATCTAACACCTCATATGAATTCTCCCAGGCTTGTTGATCCTAACCATGAGCTCGGTCATCCAACAATTACATCCATATCCCATTGTCATTAAATCAAAGAAATGTAATGTCATGTCTTCATCTCCTATCATCACCTTTGACCTCAATGTGGTCTCCTCACAGGATATCACTAATCAACAATCATCATCTTCATTGACCCCTCATCTGGTTCCACCTCATCCCAAAACAAAAACCTACATGACTTCATCCACAACAATCCCCTTAGTTTCCTCCACCATCCAGACTCCTCTTTAAGTTTAATATCTATTCCATTAAACATATCTCATCCTACTCCTCTCAAACAACCCACATCAACTATCCAAAATGTAGTTATGTCTATCCTAACATCAATACCACCATTAACACAAGTTTTATTTCTACTATCCATCCTTCCTCACAACAATCATCCACCATCCCTACCTCCTCTCAATACATACCTCAACAATCTCAACCTCTCATTCATACCTCCATTCCTTTCCAATACATACCTCAACAATCCCAACCACTCATCCACTCCTCTACTCCTTTCCAACACATACCACAACAATCTCAACCTTTCATTCACACATGTCAATCCCTTTCAACACATACCCCAAAAATCAAAACCTCTCTTAATACATCCATGCCCCTTTAATATCAATATATTCAATCTTCACAAACCATAGCTTCATAACCTACATATAGTATTCCCATGAATGTCCCCTCTCAACATAATATTCCTTCACAATATCAACCATATCAATAGTCAAACCTATCTACATATAATCAACCTGGTTCATCCTCATCCAATCCCCAACAACAACCATTACAAAATGATCCTTTACAAGCATTAATGAATAGGATATCTATTCTTGAATATTATTCCATGGGTCCTAAAAACACATTATCCTATGAAAAAATCTATAATAAACCCATCCACCCATCAGTACCATACAAATCATATCCTCCACACTAGGAACTTCCTAAGTTCCTCAAGTTCTACAACAAAGAAGACCCTCAACAACATATCTATGCCTTCCGACATGCTATTACCTCATAACACATGACTAGGACCTCATGTTGAGGACATTCCCCATGTCCTTAGCTAGCCCTACCTTAGATTGGTATAATAACATTCCTCAATATTCACTTTTCTCATTCACTCAACTCATGCAATTCTAGAACACTTCTTGATCAACATTGCATGTAAAATCACTATCACCAACTTATATGCCATCAAACAATTTGAAGATGAATCCATCACCCAATTTCCACACCCTTTGGAGGGTGTTATTAATCAATTATCATTTTCCCTCCCACAGACCAAGAGTTAATCAAGCTATTTTCTCACTCATGTGCTAAACACATTTCATCCACATTACAAATCCAATCCTTCCAAAACATTTGATGAAGCCTTCACTATGGCTTGTAAACTCAAGCTTCATGCTCTCAAGATGGTAGGGTTAAACTTAGATCAAATAAACCTAAGCCTAATCTTTTATTCAAACCATCCTCTAGCCATGAAAAATAAAAAACATCAAACACAATGGTCATCATGTAAAACTTCTTCCAAAGAACGTTCAACCTCTGAACACTCTCATCCTCAACGTACTTACACTCCTATTAGGTGAATCTTATAGTGTAGTCTTTGAAAGATCTTGGTCACCTCCAATATGATCACTCTTCCTCCCATCCATCCTATCGATACATCCATCTCAAATCCCTCTTGGTATAGAGATAATGATTATTGTAAATACCATAGGGTCAAAGGCCACATGACATCAAAAGGTTTCATTCATTCAAAACATCCTTCAAGATCTTATCGACAAAGGTGAATTACAACTAGATAACCCAAATGCACCCCAAATCAAAATTTGATGTTTTTAAACAACCATTTCCAAATCACTCCCCATCTACTAGTCAACCACAATCCAATCTCATCCATTCCCATCACACTATCAATATAGTCAAATATCAGTCATCTGTAACATCTAAGACTCCCATCACAGAATCCACATCCGAACCATCCATCAATAGCTCTATCACAAAAACAACAAACAACATACCCATCAAATTAGGTATATCCTATGATCCCCATTAAAAATAAAAAACTTTTATCTACATCTGCTTTGTCCTCTTCAAACCCATCTACAAGCTCTTCACAAAACCCACAAAAGAAACCCATCTTACAACTTGTGAAAATATCTTATGATGACCATGTCACTCAACATTATCTACATAACCTTCAAAATCTTATCACACGACCATACACCCCTTCATCTAAGAAGGAAAAATCATAACACATGACCATATGACTTCTTCAACACAAAAATAAAACCTTTCCTTCCATTTTAGGGCCACACCCTTCATCCAAATTACAATTACTATCACACAATCAAAAACCATTCCTCAATGCACATCTAAATAAATCACACCAAAAGTGACCCCTTTACCCTTGTCAAATCAAAGAATCACTACTTTCCTTCAAACATCTTCTTGAAAAGGACATTATGCACTAATCCTTGAAAGGCTTATTCAACAATCCATCATAACATTACCTCTCTTAATCATTTGGCTCTCGAGGGTGGAATCCTTCCTAGTATAACTTTGAAATCCTTTTTTGATTACCATCACACTAGGACATCATACAGAGGATTAAAAATCCCTCCATGCTGCTATCAAAATCCTTACAAACAAAGGCCTCCTCCCTCCGATCTAAAACATAAAAACATCTCACAAAACATCTACAACATCTACATATAAATCATCATCTACTCTCATGACCACTAAAAGTGGGGATTCTTCTAAGAAATTCCCTCATCAAATTGATGTAGTATGTATCACCACTAGAGCACATGTACCCAAGACCCTAACACTACCAGATAAAAAAAATCCAAATCTCTATCCCACTCACTCATGAGTCATCTAATCCAACACCTCCTACTAAGGCTAAGGTATTCCATCCTTTCCACCCCTCATACACAAGCCACTACCATGGTACAAAAATACCATCATCAAACAACTTCACCAAGCTCCAGTCAAATGTCCTTTATGAGTTGGTGCAAACCTCACCTTCACATCAAAAAGCCATGATCAAAGCACTCCAATCCATATCAATTCCCTTAGAATGATCCAAAACCTTTTAAAAACCTAGTAGGCACTCAAAACATCCATTTTATCTCCTTTGACAAATTCAAAATACCATCATTACAACCAGAGACCATGACTCCCACTCTTTATCACCACCCAAATCAATGACACCCTTGTTAAAAGGGTCATGATTGAAAATGATGCCAATATTAATATCATCTCATCACATGCCTTTAATCAAATTCAATTACCTAACAACACATCATCCCAAACACTAGCCATGCTAGGCTCAAGCTTTTAATGAAACCATCACCCCCACATTGGGCACAATCATCTTACCACTCAAATTTAGCATTTAAAACTCTCCATAAAATCTTCTATCTGGTAGAAGGAGAGTTCTAATATAACATGTTATTAGGCCAACCTAGGATACGTGCTATGTATTTTGTATCCCATCTATGCTCCATCGATGTCTCAAATATGAGCATGAAGGTAAAATTTTATGGTTCCCGTAGATCCAAATCCTTTCAAATCTTGTCACATGACATATCATCCAAAATGACATGCTCATTTCCTAAATCAAACTCAGGCTCCTCTAATGAAATCCTCCACCATTCATCCATTCCATCATCAAAATTACTAGATGACACTTCCTTTGATGACGTTATGCAACACCTTTCACTGGGGGAGTATCATCTCCTCACACTTAATTCACTTCCTATGCCAAACATATGGAAGGCCTAAAAAATCCCATGTATGAACCTAACATTAGAGATTTCATCTCCTACGGTCCACCACACCTCAAAACAAATATTTTCTATGGAGGGATCAACCACCCCTCTACACATCCTACTTATCAACGTCATGCCAAACCATTCATATCAAACTTTAAATTTTTGTATAACCAAGTCTTTGCACAAATGTATCTCCATCATTGCCTAGAAAGGATTTGAGACTTGGATGTTATGAACAAGGAATCCATGATTTGATCCTTGATTACTCTCATAAACCACATGAAAAATATGGGTTAGGTTTTGAAAAACCATCCTCTGAGTCTTCAACCAACATTCTCTCTAAACCCATCATAGAATCAAAACCATCCTCCTCATCTATACATGATGACCCCATGGATATTGATGACACCATTTCCATCCCACCTAAAAAAATTTTTAAATACTATTACATTAGGACCATTGACTTATCAAACTAATCATGGTATACTAAAACCCTTCCTCTCATAGCCTAAAATGATAGAAGAGGATTCATCCACTGTTGACATCCTTCAATGCCAAGATGACCAAGCCATCCTCTCTCGCACATGGGAGTAGAGGACCATTATCTTCAAAAACTTTACCACCTTAACACATCAACACTTCTCAATGAATCCACTATCAATGTTAATATAGGACTTCACATGAACCTCACATAGTTAAAGTTTTGGTCAATCTTTAGATTCACAAGAATTAAATGACTTCACACCTTCCTATCCAAAATATAGTCAAGCCTTTGCATGGTCATATAGTGATATGTCAAGCATCAACCCCAACATCATCATCCATAATATCATCACCTATCCTAATGCCAAAATTGTCAAACAAAATTACGTATAGGATGCACCCTCATATAGCTCTTCTCATCAAAGAAGAGTTACAATGTTTCTTTCCACTAATTTTATCATACCCATTGATTACCCACAATGGGTCTCTAATATTGTACCTATCACCAAGGCCTCATGAAAGTTACATCTGCACTAACTTCCGAGATCTCAATCTCACTTTTCCTAAAGATGAATTTCCCTTCCAAACATCGACCAACTTTTCATCTAACTACCAGCCACAAAATTCTCTCCCTTATGGATGGCTTCTCTGAGCTATAACCAAATCCTCATCACCACCGATGATCAACAAAAAACATCCTTCATCACTCCTTGGGGACTTTCTACTACCGTGTTATGCCCTTTGGACTTAAAAACATGTGGGGGGGCACTTATCAACATGCTATGACATACATTTTCCATGATCTTATCCACAAAACCATAGAAGACTACATTGATGATCTTTTAGGAAATCAAAACAACGTAAGGATCATCTCTCCATCCTTGACATGATCTTCACTCATCTTATTCAATACTTTCTTCATCTCAACCCCATTAAGTGTGTGTTTGGTGTTCTCACCGGTAAGCTCTTTAGGGTTCATCATGTGTCTATTTGGGGCATTGAAGTAGACCCCACTAAGATCAAATCCATCATCAAGATTCCTCCTCCATCAAACCTCAAACAGCTTCATATCCTTCAAGGTAAGCTTTAATCAATCCATCACTTTATCTCACAACTTTTAATCATTTGTCAACCTTTTCACCACCTCCTTTGAAAGGATGTAAACTTTAAATGGGATCACAACTGTCAAAATTCCTTCATGATGACCTCAAACAATACCTCATATCACCACATGTGCTCATACCTCCATGTGAGGGGGAGCCCTTCTACCTTTACATATCCACTACTAATCATGCCTTGGGTGTCCATGCTCACTCATCAAGATGAAAAGGTCATGAACAAGTCATTTATTATATAAGCCACACTCTCTCATGACTACAAGACTCATTATACTGAAGCTAAAAATTTATTGTTGTGCCTTGTACTTTGCAACTTCAAACTTCATCATTATCTACTCAATCATAAGACTTACATCATCACCAGTTTTAATCCTCTTAAAACCATGCACTCTAAACCATATCATAGTGACCGCATCACTTGATGGCTTATGCTTATGACCGAGTTTGACCTTGAATTCATCTCACAAAAATATATCAAAGGACAAAGCTATCGTCGATCAGCTCATCAAATCCCCTCTTCCTAACAATCAACCACCTCATGAATAATTCCTAATGAATCTATCAACATTATTGATCATGAATACACCCTCTCAAAATGACACTTTTCTTTGATGGATCTAAGTGTCAACAAGGGGGAGGTTCTAAATCATCATCATACCTCCTGGGGAATCTCTATCCCCTCTATCATTCAAACTAAATTTTGAATGTACTAATAACATGGCTCAGAATATGAAGCTTTAATCATGGGTCTCCAAACCACCATCATGCTTTGGTGTTCAAATATTGGACATCTATGGAGACTCATAACTTGTCATCAATCAAATCAAAGGAATTTATCAATGTAAAAATGAAATTCTACAAAAATATAAATCCATTGTTGAATTCCTCTAGAATCCTTTAATCATTACACCATCCAAATAGTTCCATGATCCTCTAACAAATTCACGTAGACACCATGGCTTCTCTAGCATCCCTCATCCCTTTATCAACTGATGATTCTAAATTATTCATTTATTTTTTTGCATAGACTTGATCAACCATCCCACAAGAATGAAATCCCTCTATATCAACATCATTGTAAAATCAATCAATGACCTCTATATACCCATAATTTTGACTATCTTTCAGAATCCAAAATTCCTTTTGGCCTATCTAAAAACTAAAAAATATTTTCTCCAATGTGTCACCCGATATGTCATCATAGGTGGTGTTTTATATAAACATGGATTTTGATGGTCTCTTTTAAGATGCCTAAAATCTCATGAATCAACTAAATCCATTTAGGAAGTCCATGATGGCATATGTGGTGGACACTTTAAAGGACAATCCATCATGCTAAGCATGTCCTTCGATGGGTTACTATTGGCCTACTCTCAACCAATATTGTTGTGCATATGTTAATAAATGTATCAAATGTCAACAACATTCAATCTCACTCACATTCCCAGTCAAGATTTATAACCCTCTCAAGACCTATGGCCCTTTTCATAATGGGGGCTTGATCTTATAGGTCTCATCAACCCTCATTCATCACAAAACATCACTCTATCATCACAACCACTAAATATTTCACTAAATGGGTAGAGGCCATTCCTTTAATCTCTACTAAAGCTAATAAAATCATCATTTCATCTATCAACATATCATATGTCACTTTGGTATCCCTCATAAGTTAGTCATTGATAATGGAAAATCCTTTAAAATAAAGAAGTTAAGAAATTATGTGACACATTCAACATCAAAATAAGATTCTCATCACCATATTATCCATAAGAAAATGGACAAAGTTGAGGCTTCTAACAAAACACTTAACAAAATTCTCATGAAAATCTATTGATCAAGTAGGTAGGAATTGGCACCTCCATCCCATTCACTCTTGGGATTATCACACTAGCATCTTACTCCTACAAATGCTACACCTTTTCTCTAGTCTATGGATCAAGGTGGTTTACCCCTTGAAGTTCAAATCCCATCACTTCGTATCCCTAAAATATTTTATCCCTGATGAGGATTATCATCAAGACCATCTAACACAATTAGAATTTCTAGATGAATGATGTCTAACAACTCTCTCAAACATCATCATGTCTATCAAGAGCATCAAAAATGCATATAAAAACATGTAAAAGAATGTGACTTTAATATAGGTGATCTCATTCTCAAAGAAAATAAAAATGTCACTACTCTGAAAGGAGTAAACGTGGAAATTTTTCCCCTAACTAGATCAGTCCATATGTCATCACTCACAAGTATGGGTTAGGAGCTTATCATCTAGCCTCCCTTGATGGTACACCTAAAAAGGAACCTCTGAATGCCTTGCACTTTGGCCATTTCTACTATTAACACATCAACATCATGATGATAGTAGTCACATCAAAGATCTTAATCCATCATCATCCTCTCACTTCATCATCGTAATGATTTGAAAGCATGTGGTTTATGTCACTATCCTCAAAACCTTAAAGATGAGCACCATGGATATTTTTCATCACATATTTCACATGGAAAAGTTCCTCCTTAGTAGGAACCCCACAATCATTACATCCATCCACCTTATATACCAACCAATACATGTCATGGGGCACACATGTGTAGTTTGTGTACACATCTCTTCCCCTCCTCAAAATGGTCTATTAGGATTTCTCTCAACATAAAATAAAGTCAAAAATATCTATGGATGCATCTTATCAAAATAAAATAGACTGATCCCTCAAGGAAAACTATCAAAATAAAAATCATACTATCAAAAAATAAAGTAGATTGATCCCTCAAGGAGAATACTCATCAAAATCATAGACCATCCCATCAAGGAAAACTATTAGAAAAAGAAAAAAAAATCATAGACCACTCCCTCAAGGATGGCTACCCATGTAAAAAGGCTTCCACATCAATCAACCTTCAAAAATTCAAAATATCAAAAACATCCTAGGAAATCTTCCCGCATCGATCAACTTTCCCATCAAAGTAAAACTTCCACATTGATCAATTTGTGTCAAAATAAAATGTATAGTTGGGGCATCTCTCTATGAAACCATTGAAAGGAGAACCTACTCTCCCACACAACCTACATATGTCAACCCTTCCCATGTCCTAGGAAGGTATACTTTTCACTTCCATATATATCCAAGATCCTACATGTGACTACCCATTGTTATTCATATGTTAACATTTATTATAAAGGCCAAAAAGTGCAAGATCCTTCACCATATTGATTCCCATCACATATGTATCAAATCCAGTATAAAGAAATCATTTCACATTTTATTCTTATTCAAGATTAAAACACATTTTGATATACATTTTGATCACGTTAAATTCAACACATCACATCAACATAACACCATCATCTATCAAACATCCATATAACATCAACATTTTTAAACATCTATACAACATTAAACATCCATCAATATCAATTACAATCAAAAGCACATCTCAATAACACATCACATTAAATTAAACACATGAATCATGAATCAAAATCATCATCATCATATATATAAACATATGTCACATCACTATACATCATTTGGAGTCTCACAAGCTCCGTATATCAAAAACATATACATATCAAAAATAGGCTTCATAAAGAGTCGTATACATCAAAAATCATATCTACTCACCTCGTAATATTCCTCCTCACAGGTGGATGACCCACTTACTCCACTAACACTAACACTAGGACCATATGCTTGTCTTTGAAGCTGATAAATAGAAAATGAGGCTTGTTAGGAAGCCTCGGTTAATGTCTAATATCCTCACAATATCCAAACTCCTCACATAATGATTGTTGTACTTAGCTACCAATCTAACACTACCAGTGGACACATTTCTCTACTAAATTGATCGCCTCTGAGTAATAGCATCTAGAGCTAACTCTTTTAGCACTTTCACCATCTACCTCACCTCCAAGAACTTATCACCTCCTTGAACTTCCTCCACATGATCCCACACTAATCCCTTCTCCTCCCATAGAGCCCTTCTCAAATACTTTGTGGTCTCTCATCTACAGAGACACCCACTCATCCCCTCCTCATCGGGCATATAATGAGGCACTTTGTAACCACCGTAGATGGTGCCTCTACATCTCCATCCTCATGCCTATATACCACTTGTTGCATCTATCACGTCTTGAATCAATCCACACCTACATGAATAAATCATATCGGATCCTACTCTCCCAATCGTCAACCCTGCACCCATAGATCCTATTGGGTGGCCCTAATCTCACTCTCCTCTCCCTCCGACACTGTAAACCCAATATATGGTCTCCACCTGATACCACCTTCCTCTAAACTTGATAGGAGTTGTTAAAGTAATCCTCACTCCATATTGTCCTATATCTCCCCTATCATAATGACATCATACAAACCCAAGTGATCTCTCCAATACTACTTTTTCTCCCAACAAAAACATCTAGGCCATGAGCCATTGTAATGTGCTACTTTTCCCAACACTATAGTAGAAAACTAACATCAATCCAAAACCTCATCTTGATCCTCAATGACCAAACCTCTCTATAACTCAAGCTTAATAATGCAAGGGCCCATGCAAACACAACCCTATGCTCAATCATATTAGCCAATACACATATCATCATCCAAGGAAATTTACCCCCAATAGAGTCGGAAAAGCATAACATGTGATCCCTATCATCATCAAGTTCATCAAAGCATGACCCTCTATCTCAGGAGCATACAAGGCCCCATATGAGAATCCATTCGATGAAAACTCTACACCATCGGCATCACCACCAAAAATCTCCTCATCACCCCAAACCTCTCCATCTCATCAATCAAATAGATCCCCTCTCCATACATAGGAAATCTCATAATCTTATGTACATCCTCTAGGGTGATCATCATCTCACCTATCATAGCCAAAATGTACAAGTAGTGGATCCGACCTCTAATAATGTGAGTAATAATCCTCACTTCATGTGGATATGTCTATAATGACATATAGCCCCAAACCCACATCCTCCAAATGCAACCAATCCTCATCTAACAACCAAGCCCTCACATCCTCTAAGATCACAGGAATCATGTCTTTGATGCTCAATTTATCCCTCACCTATATCCAAAAACATAAAACCTTCATTATAAAAATGTTTCATCTAAATTTTATCAATTTTACACAAAAAAACCCATTCACCGGCGTTTTCATCCAAATTACAAGTGATTCAAAAAAATTGTCAAATTCTAGTGACTCGACAAATATGCCCCATAAGGGCCCTATAAGATATAACATCAATAGTTGACCTTCTTCACACTAACCTCTCGAGGTCATGCCAAGACATCCGTGTGGAATTGAAATGGAAGTGAAAGTGATGGCAGCGATCAAGTTAATGGGAAAACCTTATGTCTTTGACATGCAATACTGGAATATAAAAATCTAAGGAAAATAATGCTCTCCTAACTGAAGGGGTGTAATGGTATGTCCGATATGATAGATAGTCGAGAATCCAATCAATGTCTAGTTCTTTTGAGATTCTATTGACTAGTTATGGAACACATGGAAAGTACCCTGTAGGTGCCTCATATGGGTTTCTAGAAAAGGTCATGGAAATGTAGACAAGAGGTGTAGTGGAGCTGCAAGAGACTATGGGTAATTTTCTAGTCTTGTCCATAAAGTCTTAGCTTGATCACTTCTATGTTATGTTCAACAATGAAAGTTGTGTAATAATATTGGGTGGAAGTGGTGAAGATATGAATACCAATGTGTGTAAAATAGTGTCAATATGTAATTGAATTATAAGCCCATTGGGTTGCGGGACCTGTGGGTCACAACCAAATACTTGTTGAGGTTGAGGCCCTTGTATGGTCATGCATGCAATCAAATCCTATTTCCAAGAGTAGTCCAAAAGTCATAGGCTTGATTAACAGCTATGTTCAATGTATCTAACTATCTTATCTTCTCAACATATGTTGCAGGTGTGCATAAAATTGTTAAATGCAAGCTTGTGTCAATGTCAGTTATTAGCTCTAGCCCATTGGGTTGTGGGACCAGGGATCACAACTGTAAGTCTTTTCTTGTTGCGGACCATTGATGGTCATGCAAGATGAATTGATTTGTTTTAATAAATAAACTATCTATCAAAGGAAATATAACCTATATTTTTGGTGTTTTCTCAATATATCAGAACAAAGCAGTAAAACAAGCTAATCTATGGAAAATAAATGTTTTTGTTCTTTTCTAACTTTTTAGATAATGCATCTAATCTAATAAACTAGTTAAAAACAAATAATTAGCTAGATGTAGCTAACTATCTGTGCAGATGTGTGAATCTAAATCTAAGATCTATTCTAATTCAATCAAAATCTTTCCAACCCTACCTCAGAAGTGAAGAACAAATCATGACTCTAACAGAGCTATTGTTCCCCACGACCTCCAGCAATGTTGAAGAGAAGCTTCCATTGATTTTATCTACTTGCAATTATCCTAGCTAATTGAAATGAACTGCTTTCTCTACTCTATTTGATGTAATTGACAATTTAAAAACATACATAATTCCAACTTGGAAGAGCAAGAGCTTTGAAAATCCTTTAGTATCGTATATCATCCCCTCGATTCTTTCCTTTCTTTCTCTGAGTGTTCATGTGAGTCCAAAGGATTGGGAATGCAAAGAATAGCAAGCAAGAGGATGGTGCTTGAGAAATGGCATCTTTGAAGAAATATGGATGCAATGCAAGTAGAAGAGAGGTAACAAAGAGATTTGATATTTTCTATGTAATTCTAGCAAGATTGTGGCAGCACAACAATGCAAGATACACAAAATTCTTAAGCCTTTTTCTTGAATACAAGCATGGAATATATAGGAATGAAGGATAAGAGTTTACTTCATTCACAAGGCAAGAAGAGGAATTTCCAAATAATTAAATATCATTAAAAATAGGAGCAAAGAGAACCAAAAAACAAAGCTATTTTTTTAGCCAATTCGGCTCACGGATGCATGAAAAAGAAAACTTAAGTGAACCATCGCATGTTTAAAACACATGTGAAGATTATGGAAAAAGTGGTCAAGACCACTTTGCCACCTTTTGCAAGGCGGTGGTCTTAGGACCGCCATCCGATCGAGGCGGCATCTTAGATCTAAGGCCAAAACAAGCACAAAAAAATGGGGAAATGGAAAATTGTATGGAAAATTTAAGCTATCTAGGCTATAATACATGTTGGGAATGAAATTTTAGAGATGGAATACCTTCTTGAAAGGATTTTCAATCATCACTGGGGAATTTTATAACCTTTTTCCTGAAAATGTAGCACGTGAAATTTTGGGTGCGTACATATATGCCCCCTCAGAGAAGCGTCTTAGCCATGAAAGAGGCATAAAACGTAGAGTCCGAGTATGGCATTCCTGAAATGGGGAGTTAGAAGCTATACCTGACATGCCCATGTGTCGAAATCTCACCGTCCAAGCTCCCACTTCCTGTAAGAAGGAGAAAAGAATCAAGTACAGATAGATAAGACATTGGAAAATAAACACTAAACCAAAATGACAAGAGAAATTACCATCTGCATGGGGATGTAGAAATATACATGTGCCAACACTCCAACCCTGTAAACACATTCACTCAAAATGAGTCTAAAATAACATATATATATATATATATATATATAAAACAAACTCATTTTCCAATTCATTTTTGCATTGTTGATTTGGTGAATTTGGGGCTCTGGACATACATTGACCATTTTTGACGTAGAGATAACTGAAATGACATTTGTGAGATAGTGATCATGCCTCCACAAGCGGGAGATCAGCCGGTGCGTTCCTAGGTTAGTTATTTCCTCTTTTGTCTTTTTGTGCCCTAGATGTTAAAATGTTGAAAATTTCACCTAGGGGGGACATTTTCAAATTTTCTTATTTCAAATGAGTCCTTAGGGGGCGCCCATAGGGCATTCTTTTATTTTGTTAGAAATGATCAATTTTTCATTTTTAAGCATTTTGGGGTTAAGGGCACATTTTGGGAAATCGGGTCAAGACCACCACCCAAGATAGGACTGGCGCTCACGGATGTCCCGCCACCTACATTGGGCGGCGTTTCAACAAAATGTCTAAAATGCTCCTTAACTTGATTTTTGTGTTTTCAATGTTTTTCTATGTTTTTGATGAGCTTATCATGTGATGTACATTACTAACTTTCTCTTTTCTCATGTTTTGGTGGATGCGAAGAAGGTGGAGTACATACTACTGGAGTAGAGAAAGAGAAATAATCCTGGGTTTCTGGATCAGCTGACCTAGGATGAGACCAATCTTCTTTAGAGGGTGGGCATTTGGTGGATAGCATGGGTGCCCCATGTTGCTCCTACCAGTCACATTCTGTGTGACTTATTCTCTTATTAGGATGTAAACCGAACACCTTCTAATTTCCAGGCATTAGGGGTGAGTGGACTATCACTCTAGAGGATGTATACCACATCCTTGGACTCCCAGTACTTGGTAGGAGACTAACATTGGAGATAGCGGGGTCCAGGGCCATGATGACATAGTGGGCCACATACATGGGAGACACCATTGTCTCATCTAGCTCAAGAAGGGAATGAAGGTTTGGTCCATTACTACTACTCCCATTCCTATCCTTCGGAGAGCCATCATGGGTATCCTATCCTCAAGATTAGTTAGGGACAAGGGAGGAGATACACTTTTATACTATTGGGCCCCCATCATTGCATAGATTGAGGCTCATGGCCGTAAGTATGCTTGGGAGTAGATATCCTGGGACTACATACCATGATTTATACAAAGTGGTCAGATTGCAAGGACAGTCTTTGAGCCACCCTACTCTAGTTATGAGTTGGGTTTACAGTGTTTCATACCTTATGGTGAGGTGGGTACAGTATCGAGATCCAGAGACTGCTTCGAGTAGCTAGATGGACAAGCATGTCAATGCTTCAGACACCACATTAGTCAGTGGCCTCCCTGACTACAATAGACATGACTACCACACCCTATCAGGACATGGCAGGGGTATGGGGTGAGGAGGTTATGATGATGGTAGCTTGCTCTTCCATGAGCCAATTAGTTGATAGAGCTAGGAGAGTAGAGATTCACCCATTTGACTAGGTACCTCAGTAGTTCGGTCTTCCATACCCTATCATGCTTCCTCCAGTGGATCCTATTTATAAGACTATTCGAGAGGCTCGGAGAGGGGTCCTAGAGGGGATCCCGGTTGACAATTGTTACTCTCGGTGTGCCTATTATAGTTAGGCATGTAGTGTGCCTTTTTTACTTTCAGATTGGGGTGGCTACTACTCACAGTGGGGAGAAGGATGAGCCAATCGATTTGGAATCTAACCCGAGGAGGATGTGGGGGATGATACAAGGGGAGTCGGTTGGAGAGGAGGATGAGGTGGTAAGACCTTTTGAGGGAGCCGACAATGACCCCGAGGTTACATGATATTCTCAAGAGATCCTCAAAGCAGCACACGAGGAGGTGAGCATGGAGAGAGAGACTCTAGTCTTAGAGGAGGCACTTGGAGGGGATGATGAATTTGTGATCGATAATGCCATGCCTCTAGATTCGGTAGTGAGGCTCCACAGCCACCAATAGACTCCGCTACGGTAGCCACTAATCCCACATGGATGCCTGAGACCCGAGTATGTTCAATACTCCTTTCTCAATTTTTTCTATTAATTTTTGCATGTTTAGCTTAGCATTCTCCTTTTGATTTGTGTTCTGTGATTTTCTAGCTCACTATCTCTCTTTTTTTTTTAGCATCCACACATGAGTGGCAAGAGCTTATTCATCAAGTATGTGTGGACACCTATTGATCCCCTCGGGAAGACTCGATCTAAGTTGACTACGGATTCAAGACAACCCTTAGCCACCACCGACATACCAACATGTTTTCTCCCATCTAGAAGGTTATAGAGATAGTGACCTCCCTTCGTACCATGGTAGCTAGATACAAGGCATGTCGAGCACCTGATGAGATGGATCCATTCTCATAGTGAGGCTATGAGAAGTGGGTGCTACCATGAGCACTCACACCATTCATTCCATTCTCAGTGTCATCACAGCCATAGTAGGAGCCCTAGACGTGGTCGCGCACCATCTGAGGGATCCCATAGGGATTGATAGGTCATTGAGCCTTTATTGCTTTGATATCATTTTTGACATTATACAATTTTTTTGTGTGTATATTTTAGGCTCATTGCGAGCATTTTGACCATGCCTAGCACATGATGACATTGTATGCAAACTTGATCTACTATGATATATACAGACTCTATTTTTGGTTCGGCATTCCATTGTATTCGAGTTAACTCTCTTTGGATTATCTCTCATGTGTACTCTAGATATTTAGAACTTTCACTTTTCAATACTTTTTAGAATGTATGCAATGGATGTGGAATGATAATAGAATGATTTCTTTTTGTATTTCATAATTCGATATATGACGATGCAAACACAATGTGATCTTAAACTTAGTTTCTTTTACAATCTTTGGTACTTCATATTGTCTTGATAAAATGTGATGATATAATGATATGATAAATAGATGTACTCTCCCTACTCCTAACCCCACAACTAACTAAGATATGCAAGGGCTCAACACAAAGAGTTAGAAAGGGCACAAGCTATGAAATTTGTTGAATGGCAATGATGAGAGAAAGACAGAGGTTTGACAGAACCAAATTGGGATGCTACAACCTTACCCTACTCAAGCTACTTCATAGTTTAGAATGTGAATTGCTTTTCATTTTATCTAGACTTGGATCCATAGATGGCCACTTGGTTGACAAAATATGGTTTTCAGGTTTTAAACTCTCTTGGAATTTTGGACATCTAACTCACTTTGTTTTTTATTTATGATTTCACAATGTTTGACTAGTTTGTAACTTTCAAGTTTATCAAAGAGACCCCCTACGCCTTGCCCCATGCTACTAGTAGGAAGCGTGGGCTCATCACCATGGAAAGGCACGATGAGTAAGGGCATCTCCCTCCTTTCCCAACCCTACGTCACTAGTAAGAGACACGACTCAACACCGAAGGTTGGTAGGGCAGAGAAATGTGTAAAAATAAAATTTTCTATGGATTTGCATTTGACTTACTTATTTGGGAAAAATGTTTAGAATGCTCTTATTTCCAAGGAGATGTATATGGGATAGATGTGACACCATGAAGCTTCTAGAATAGACCATGAACAAAAGACACCTATCCTAAGAAGAGACCAAAAGTAGAACCAAGTATGTAGGCCTTGGTATGGTTACCATCAAAATTTTGTCTTATCTTGTTTGGATTGATAAATGATTCAGAAACAATTGATGATATTATGAAGGTTTGAAGAGACATGATTTGAATGTTTTGCCAATATTTTCAGAAGTTTTTAGGAATTTCTATAAGAATAAGCTCCTTGATCACACTTTTTACAAAATGAATGAACAGATGAAAATGCAATGCAGATGCAATAATGTACATATGAGAATGCTGATGGATCATGCATAGTATCTCTTTAGGTGAAGAGAGTTTATGGATTCACTAAACTCCTCACCTTCTAGTGTACACAAGTGAAATGCACCATTTTTGTAGTCTTCCACTACTCGATATGGACCTAATCACCTAGGTCTGAAATTTCTTCTCTCATTGTTCTACTTGTCTATTCGGCTATCAGTATTAATACCAAATCTCCTTCATAGATCTCACGTTCGTACACCTTCTTATTTATTGCTCCATACGCTCGGCGTAAACATTGCGCCATTATTCAATGTTTAGTCTAGCTTTTTTGAGACTTTATAATTAAGATAGTCGCACTTCTTGATAACCCTCCTCTCCCAGGATCCCATGTAGCGAAATGGCAGAGACTAGGTATTTTGACTTCAAGTGGCAAAACTACCTCAGCACCGAATACTAAGGAAAAGGGGTTTTCCCCGTTGGTGTTCTAACCAACATTTGGTAGGCCCACAAGGCTAGAAAAATATTTAAGTGTCAATCTCATTTATTCTCCTTAACAGTTTTTAGGAGAATGAACTTTAAAGTCTTATTGGTAGCCTCGGTTTATCCATTATCCTCAGGGTAGAGAGAAGCCATGTGTGATGGCTTATTTTCAACTTTGTACACAACTCACACACCTCATTTTTTAAAATATGTATCATTATCGAAATAATGACCTATGGCACCCATACCTATAAATGATCTAGTTCAGGATGAACTTAGTGATTATAGATCTAGGAACAATAGTAAGGGGCATGGCCTCTACCCACTTGGTAAATTATTCCATGGCCATGATTATGAAATTATGGCCATCTGTTGACGAGGGAGAGAACTTCCCTATCAAATCCAGGCCCCATGTGGAGAAGGGCCATGGGGTTACAATTGGTTATAAAGCTTGTGTCGGTATGTGGATCTCGTGGGAGAACTCTTGACATTTGTGACATCTACACACAAAATCTACCGCGTCATGCTCTAGGGTGGGCCATAAATATCCCATCCAATGTATCTTCTAGAAGTGGCATGGCTGCCAAAGTGACCTCCACATACCCCGCTATGTGACTCATAAAGAATATTTTTGGATTCTTCAGCATCAACACATCTCAATGCAACATTATGTCAAAGGTTCTACGATAAAGCACATGTTCTAGGATAATGTACTTAGCGGAAATGATGTGTAACCACCTTCTTTGTTGTGATGTTTCCCCTTCAGGTATGTGTGATCCATGATGAAATTGATAATGTCAGTGTACTAAGGGCATACAGAGATAGGGGCTCATTTCGATGAAATATACACACTCATCGAGAAAGTCTAGATCTACCAAATCACCCCCATCTAATGGATTATCAACCAACCAATCTGCAATGATTTAACCCTTAATGGATTTTTGATTTATAAACATTAACTCGAACTCACCCATTAATGTAATGAAACACCTAACCTTTTTAGAAAAGGATCCCTACATGAGGAATGTTTGTAAGTGGTTTGACTTGATAATGACCCTTGTTTCTTGATTGAGCATATAATGTCTTAAACGCTTGGTTGCAAAAAATATGGCAAGGAATTATTTTTTGCCTACGTGTAGCGTGTCTCATAATCAAGTAGCATCTGAATAATAAAGTAAATTTCCCATTCCTCTTATCATCATCCTCTTGAGCCAACATGCAGGCTAGTGAAACATCTGTAGCCCGTGAATACAAGATCAAAGGGTGATCTGATCTAGGCGGCATTAGCATGGGAGGGGATAACAAGAATCATTTAACTGCCTTGAAGGCCTCATTACATTCCTTCATCCAATCAATGCTATAATACTTTTTCAACAAATTGTTGATTGGATGAACAACGGTCAAGTCAAGGATGAACCTTCAGATTGCACCAAGTTTCCCAAGAAAAGATCTAATACTAGACTTGTCTGATGGCGGAACCATTTCTAACACAACCCAAATTTTGGCTGGGTCAACATCAATCCCTCGTGAAGATATAATGTAACCCAGAAGCTTACCTCATGTTACACCAAATACACATTTCTCTAGATTCAATGTGACACCATACTCAATTAAGTGCGAGAGGATGATACGAAGCACCTCTGGGTGATTATAGCACTTCCTGGCCTTGGCCAACAAGTCATCTACATAGGATTCCACAATCTTATGAATAAGATCATGGAATATGTAAGTCATTACTTTTTGGTATGTAGCACCAACATTCTTAAGACCAAATGGCATGATGACATAACAATAAGTTCCCCAAGGAGTTATAAATGTAGTTTTAGCTTGATCCTCCATGGAGATTTTGATTTGATTATATCCCAAAACCCATCCATGAGGGATAACAACTCAAATCTAGTTGTTGCATCAACAATAACATCAATGGATGGTAGTGGGAAGTCATCCTTGGGACAAGCCTTGTTAATGTCCCGGAAGTCTATGCAAATATAGATCTTTCCATTCTTTTGAGAATGGGGAAAATGTTAGATACCCATTGTGAATAATTGATTGGCTTGATGAATCCTACCTAGAGAAGCTTCATTACTTCTTCTTTTACCATAAGGGCCACCTTTGGCTTCATAGGTCTTGACTTTTGCTTAATTGGTTTGGCATCCAGCTTGGTGATGAGATTGTGAACTGCGATGTGTGGTGTAATTCTCGTCATTTCCTTGTAACTAAATGTGAAGGATTTTTGATGTTCCTTGAGGATTTGGGTATGAATTTCTACTTCCTTAGGAGTTAAAGAGGACCCTAGTTTTAAGATTTTTGGCTCCTCCTCTGTTTGATGTTTATATCAATCATTCCCTTAATTAAGGAGGCATTTCCCTCCTCAAACTCAGGTGGGGCTGGAGGCAACTCCAAGTCCCCTTCTTCTTCTACTTCATAAATCTCAAGATCTTTTCCCGGAGAGGACTCAATCATTGGATTCCCAAAATAAGAAGAGGAACGTGGAATTAGGGAAAGGTCTACCTCGTGACAGGTAAGATGCAGTTCTACCAAAGCATTTAAATAACTTAAATTTGACTCATCCCCATCAATAGGGTCCGAAGAGTCAAGCTGATCCTTAGCTTCCACGTATGTCAACATTGACACTACTGGCACTTTGCGAATCAAGGATTCAGGCATGGAGTGAAACCGTGAAGTTGGTGTCCTCTAAGTCACTACTTGGGGTGAAGCATGAGGCGGAAGTTTCTATAGAGTCTGCCAAAAGGTTCTTTTCATGTGGAACTACCTTGATTGATATAAATTCAAACCCCTTAGTTAGGCCCAACACGGTTGTTTTGTAGAGTTGTAGGTGTTCATCCCTAGTCTCGTATACCTCGGATATCTGATTTGTGACTAGTTGTGAGTCACCCAACACCCTAATATTGAGGATGCCCATTCTCTTAGCTACAATGAGACCTAATAGGAGAGCCTCATACTCAACCCCATTGTTTGTGCATTCAAAATTCAATTTGAAAGAAAAGGTAAAACCCTTCCTTCGGGTGAAGTAAGGATTGCGCCTGCCCCGGTGCTAAAGCGACACTTGGCTCCATCAAAATGGAGGGTCCAACAACTACTCGGAAAGATGGATGCTGAGTCATCCTTTGTAAGTTCTCCTTTTACCTCGGTTACCTCCACCATGTAAACCTCATCTGCTGGAAGGGAACCAAGTCCCAAGGCATGTCCCATACCCATAGAATCAAAGGGGAGAAGGATAGGAAAATCCTTTTCTAATAGCTCAACAATATTTGTTGTAGTTCCTAATGATACCATCTCTACAACAATGTTTTCATCCTTGACTGTCAGAATACCCTCGATCAAACCCGTAACTTCTAATTCCGTTGTGGGAACCAACTTTTCTTCTGGTACCACGTGCTTGCTCGGTTTATTTAACTAGTTTGTAGGAAGTTTGAATTCAGAGTGGACCCCTGGCTTTTTCTTCAAGTTGGCCAAATGTATATCAAAGGGCTTTGGATCACCTTGAGTGACAAAGACTTTCCCTAAATGTAAGAATCTGACTTCTTGGAATAGAGTGGAGGGGATTGCTTTCATGTGGTGGATCCAAGGATGACCAAGGATCATATTATAGTTGGTTTCCCGATCTATAATATAAAACTTAGTAAGCACCGTCTTGGGCCCAAGAGTAACCGGTAATACTATGGTTCCGATCGAGGTTGCCTTGAGACTATCATAACCCCTCAACATGTTTTAGCGTCGAGGAGAAATTAGTCTCCCCATATCCTAACTTCTGAAGAAAAGAGAAGGGGACTATATTAACCACTTCCCCATCATCGATCATTACACATTTCACATAGTTGTTGTAGATCCAAACCTATAAAAATAAGGCCGGATCACCTCTACAAGCTATTTTAGCATCCATAGGCATCTTACTTATGTCAAATACAAACCCAATATCCCTTTTGGGTTTCCCTGGAGGAAAACTTCAAAGTCTATATGGTTTATCTATGCCTCTAGTAGAGGGGTAATGTTAATCAAATGGTTGAGACCTAGTGCTTCTAAAAGAGTGGCTTGATGAGCGGGGAATTCTTTAGTAGATCCAAAAAGGAAATGTGTGAAAAGGTCTTGGTTAGATCACTGATCAAATCATAAGCCCCTATTGGCTTGCTTAGCGTGTCATGAGCATTATTTGACACAACCGGATAGATCGAGATTGGTTGTGAAAGAATAGTCTTTGTTCTTGTTGCGGCGTTAATTTGGGGTTCAACATCTAACTCAACCAAACCTACGATCTTCATTTGTTGGCGACCATCCAAAGGAGGTGCCACCTGTGGGTTTGATGAAGTTGAGGCTTCATGATCATGAGTCCCTATTACAATACCTTTATTCAAACCATTGGGATCTAGTCTACCATCCTTTGGACATGTGGGAGAGGATCATTGAAGATTCCCAATGGTGTGTTTTGCGAGACACCGGTCCCATATAGGCATTTTGACTGGGTGTAGTTGGGTTTGCTAAAAACATGTCAACAAATAATTATCTTTGGTCTTCTAAAAAATGCTGCAAAAACTTATTACAATCACGACAAGTTCTTGCGTCATGCCCACGAGACCCTATGGAAACCGCAATACAAGTCAAGATCGTAATCCCGAGGCCTTTGGTTTGTTCCTTGTTGTGGTCCGAAACTATGGTTATTGTTTGTCCATTGATTGTTATAATTAACACTTTAGAATCCTTGCCCTAATTTTGGAATTGGTTAAGGTATTGACTAGGGATTAGGGTCGCATTTTTCTTTGTTGTTGAGGTTTTTTTATTGTTAGGGATGATTATTAAATCCACTATGTTTACCGAGGGTGATAAATTGTTGTTTCTTTGATTATTGACATTGTTGTTGTTATTTATAGCACTTGTACTAGTGGGATTAACAACATTAGGCTTTTTGGGTTGGTCAGTTACACCATCGATCATGACTCCATGATTCTTATTAAGGATCTTTGGTCCTTGATTGTTATTTGTGTTGTTGGAGTAACCGGGAGTGCTTTGAGCAGGAGTGACTAACTTCCCATTTTCTCCATAGGTCTTATGACCACTATCAATGGCCGCTTGGTCAATCCAAAGAGCACCCTCTAGCACCTCTTCATAGCTCTCTTGTAGCAGAATTTTTGAACCTCTTCCTTCATCTCTCTATTGAGAGAGTGAAGGAACAAATCACAAAGTTCTGTTTGATCCATGTTTGGAGCACTTACGGAAGAGTAGAGAACATGTCACCACCTCTAAATGAAGTGGGCTGTAGATTTGTTATGTTCTTGTTTGATATGAAGGAATTCCCTTATTCCTGTTCAAAATCTTGTTCATATCAAAAGCTTTGATAAACTTTGATATGAGTTGTTTGAATGAGTGTATTGAAGCCTTTAATATCCTATAATACCATTTGAGAGAAATACCTTCTAGTGTCTTAGGGAAAATATTTACAACGACTGCATCCCATGGGAGTAGCTCTTAAATGGTTATTGCATAAGCCTTGATGTGGGAATTAGGATCACCCTCCCCTTTGAACTTTGGGAGATCAGGAAAGGGTCTTGGGAGCATGACTGCCTGAATGGAGAAATCTAGGGGTTCCTTGAGATATTTATAATAAGTCCCCATTGCATATGTTTCCACCATTGAAGACCCTTGTTGGGGAGGTGGGGGCTACATTGGTTGCTAAAATGGGATAACATAGACATTTGGTGGGGCGTATGACATCCCCTGCGGTTGTCCATATGGACCTAGGTAGGTGTACATGTCCCCTTGTGGAGATTTAGAATACATGTGTATATAAGGGGGTTGATTACCTTGATATGGAGCTGAAGGCATAAAGCTAGGGAACATCACATTTCCGGTTGGTATAGCATTTGAGAATGCACTTCCGGATGGCGCCTGTTGTAGGTATCCATATGTGGCTTGAGGAGGCATACCCAAGGTACCTGTCCCAGTTAACAAATCCCCATGGTTTGGAGTATTCATGTAGACTGGAGGATTTTGTGTGGTTGGTATTTTCCCATAGTTCTATGGGTAGGAAGGAGTCCATGCTTTCCCTACATATGAATTATGTGTATTTTGGGCAAGCTCTAACTCCTTGACTTTATCAACCAAAGCTGAAATGACATCGCCCGTTGATGGGGCGGTGCCTTGCTTAGGTACCTTTGGTTGAACCCTTGGAGGTTGTTGAGGAGTATGGTATCCTGCTATGAATTTTTCATGATGTTGCCACCCCTCATTGGTTGTATTATCAGTTGGTGGTGGGGTAGTGTTATTGTTTTGAAGTAAAACAACACATTGTCCTTGTAACCTATCGAAAGATTGGTTCATTTTTTGGAATTTCTGATCACTCCTAGCATATCATGCTAAATACTCCTCATCAAGATGGGGGAGTTGATCGGATTACACTAATGGGTTGTTGAAACAATACCGAGGAGATGATCTCACCTCACCAAGTGAATTTCATGTTATTTGAACTTGATTGTTCATGGGGGTAAGTCTAAGTGACCTGATCTAGTTCTTCAATGCGTATAGAAGAACCAACATTAGTTCCCTAAACCCGAGAGGGTTTTAAGTAGATGAGCGGTTTTCTGCCCATGTTGAAAGTGAAGGTGATTGTTGTGGGATATTTGATTGGTAATGGTACATGTTAGAAACCCGGGATGGGTCGACCATACTCATCATATCCCGACATATTCGAGGGGTATAAGAATACCCAAAAATAAAGGATGGATGAAAGTGGAAATGCTTAGAGACTAGATCTTCACATTGGGTTCACCAATTTGTATGATAGAAAATCAACACGTGACCTTCTTCGCACCCGACTTCCCGAGGTCATGTCGAGATAGCCGGTGTGGAATTGAAATGGAAGTGAAAGTGATGGCGGTGATCAAGATAATGGGGCAACCTTATGTCTTCACACATAATACTACAATTTTTGAATCTAAGGAAAAGAATGCTATCCTAACTTGAAGGGGTGTAATGGTACGGTCTGATATGATAGCTACTCAAAGAGACTCCAATCGATGTCTAGTTCTATCGAGATTCTATTGATTGGTTGTATAACACGTGGAAAGTACCCTGCAGAGGCCTCGTGTGGGTTTCCAAACAAGGTCATAGAAATGAAAACAAGAGGTGTGGTGGATCTATAGAGACTCTGGGAAATTTTTGGTCTTGTCCATAAATTCCTACTTGATCGGCTTATTATGTTCAACAATGAAAGTTGTGTAATAATATTGGGTGGAAGTGGTGAAGATATGAATACCAATGTACGTAAACTAGTGTCAATATCTAATTGACTAGCAGGCTCATTGGGTTGCGGGACCTGTGGGTCACAACCAAAGACTCGTTGAGGTTGAGGCCCTTGTATGGTCATGCATGCAATCAAATCCTATTTCCATGAGATCAAAAGTCGTAGGCTTGATTAGCGGCTATATTGATGTATCTAATTGTCTTATCTTCTCAGCATATGTTGCAGGTGTGCGTAAAAATGTTAAATGCAAGCTTGTGTCAATGTCAGTTATTAGCTTTGGCCCATTGGGTTGTGGGACCAGGGGATCACAACTATAAGTTTTTTCCTGTTGCGGACCGTTGATGGTCATGCAAGATGAATTGATTTGTTTTCAATAAATAAACTATCTATCAAAGGAAATCTAACCTATATTTTTGATGTTTTCTCAATATATCAGAACAAAGAAGTAAAACAAGCTAATCTATGGAAAATAAATATTTTTGTTATTTTCTAACTTTTTAAACAATGCATCTAATCTAATAAACTAGTTTAAAACAAATAATTATCTAGATGTAGCTAACTATCTGTGTAGATGTGTGAATCTAAATCTAAGATCTATTCTAATTCAATCAAAATATTTCCAACCCTACCTCAAAAGTGAAGAACAAATCATGACTCTAACAGAGCTATTGTTCCCCCACAACCTCCTTGCAATGTTGAAGAGAAAACTTCCTATTGATTTGATCTACTTGCAATTATCTAGCTAATTAAAATGAACTGTTTCTCTACTCTATTTGATATGCAATTGATAATTTGATAAAAAAACACACACACACATACACAATTCCAACATAGAAGAGCAAGAGCTTTGGAAAATCCATTAGTATCGATGTCTGTCTTTTCAGTTCTTTCTTTTCTTTCTCTGAGTTTTCATATGAGTCCAAAGTATTGGGAATGTAAAGAACAACAACAAGAGGATGGCGCTTGAGTAATGGTAGCTTGGAAGCAATCTGGACACAATGCAAGTAGAAAAGAGATAGCACAAGAGATTTGAGCTTGGTTATGCAATTCCTAGCAAGATTATAGTAGCACAACAATGCAAGATACACAAAATTCTCAGGCCTTTTTCTTGAATACAAGCATGGAATATATAGGAATGGAGGCTAGGAGGTTACTTCATGCACAAGGCAAGAAGAGGCAGTTCCAACTAATTAAATCTCATTAAAAATAGGAGCAAGGAGAACCAAGAAAACAAAGCTATTTTTAGCCAATTCGGCTCACAGATGCATGCAAAAAGAAAACTTAAGTGAATCATCACATGTTTAAAACATGCATGAAGATTCTAGAAAAAGCTGAGTAAGACCGCCGCTCGGGCGGGGTGGTGGTCCACAGGCACTTTGAAGGTCAAAAAAGCACAAAAAGAAACGGGGAGATGGAAAAATGCATGGAAAAGTTAAGTAAGGCTATCTAGGCTACAAATATATACTGCGAATGGGTTTTTGGAGCTCAAACACCTTCTTGAAAGGATTTTGAATCATCATTGGGGACTTTTATAACCATTTTCCCAACAATGTAGCACGTGTAATTTTGGGTGCGTACAGGCCCCAAAAAAAAAAAATAAAAATGACCTTAAAACACAAGGACTTCAAAAAGGTACTTACTTCTCCTGGGAGAGCATCCTTTACCTTCTAGACCAACATGCAGCCTCCATCTCGTAATTATCCCTCACATATCACTTAATTAAAGCTCTAAATCTCACAAATTGCACAATAAAAATGAAATTATTGTGATCAAACCAACTATTTATATGGAATCAATTATCCCACCCTAGAACCACTTGTGATTCTTATATTCATTAACGATTCCTCTAAATTTTTATGATTGGGTTAAATAGCCCATGATTCTTAATAATCGCTCATGATTCCCCTTAATCATCAAAAACACACATTTTTCAACATCAACAACTACTTCAACAACATTATCACACTTGCAAATCACGTTTTAGGATCCCAAAATCCTCGTAACTAGCACTCCTTCATGGATTTTTTGCAACCTCAACACTAGTCGACCATCCGTCTACATGACATGAATCCTTTGGTTCCCTATCACTTGATTCCATGGCGACACCCATCTTATTTTGATACCTCATCTTGGGGAAACTTAAAATGAAACACACATGTAAAACTATCCAATCAAATCAATCAAATTGGTGATCCTTACACTTCATTTCAATCACCCCAATTTGAGGGGGGATCAACCATCCAAAGACAAAACAAGCTATCTCAAACCATTTTTGTCTAGCAATTTGGCTATTACAAACTACTCGAAAAAAAAGGGGCAAATGTAGACACCGGGTTTTGTCACCCACCTACTTCCTTGGACATACGCATTATTTTATCAAAAAACATAACATATTCCTAAGTCATCTCCCCTCATCTGTAAAATCAACCTTTTTACTCCTTTAAAATTACTATTTACCTATCCAATTACCTTAATCCCCTCTAACACCACCTAACCATTTTCAAACTATCCCTAACCCATTTTACCATAACCTCCTAACCTCCCCAACTCATATAACCTAATTACAACCATTTTACCTCATCCATGAACCCGAAAATATAGTTTAGGAAGTGGTTTCAACAACTTCTAAATGATTTCCCCATAATTTTTGAATATTGGCGATTCAAACAAATTACAGTGATTATAAATAGGAGTTTTCACTCCTATTTCAAGGATCTTCATAATTCTTTCACATACTCTTGCATCTTTTTTTATGTCAAGAAGTGAATCCTTGTGACTCTAGAGATTCTCAAGACAAGAAGAAGCATCCATAGCACCAAAATATCTCTAAGAATCCCTCACATATCAATTTTTGTAGCTTGGTCCTCAACATACCTCCCAAGAGATCAACAATCAGTGATATCAACCTCAAATCACCACTTGTAGGACTTTTTGACTTCTTATCTCTTCAAAGTACTTATATTTACTTCATCATTATTTTTATAATATAAACTTTAGCCAAATAAATCATTTTGATCCCTCTTTTACATCAACTTATCATTTGTAGAGAAATCAAGCTCTTTTGTGATGATCTCTTAGGAATTAGAGAACAAATATGTGGAAACAATTCCTCAAACCACAGCAGTAGGAAACTATATAGTAGAATTATACATGCAGAAATATAACAACATAAATGAATAATGCACAAAAGAAGACAAGACAAGATTTAACATGGTTCACCCAATGTGGGCTACGTCCACTAAGAACTTGCTCAGATTTTATTATCAACAAGAGTAAAACAAATCTCACAGTCTTCTCTTAGTTATGAACTCACAATAGAATTCCAAAGATGCTAAACCACTAAACCACATTGACATACCCAATTGCTAACCTTGATCACTCTTGATCACCTCTTGATCATTAAGACTCAAGACCTCTTGAACACTCAAGATATCTTTAAGATACCCTAACACCTCTATTTATAGGATTACAATCCTTTTAAGAAGCCATAAAGCTAACCCTAGAAGATTGAAAGTCATGATCTTTCAACTTCCCATAGCTGGAAAAATAGTCTCTGATGTTGATAGCTAGTTAACAACATGTTAACAACATGTTAACATGATAGGCGTACACACGTCCACAAAAATGACCTTGTAAAATGCTCTGAAGTCTCCAAACTTAACCTGTTCAAGCTCCACACTTCAACACTAATTTAAGAAGACCAAAAATAGGTTCCACACCCCAAAAATCTCCCACTTGGAGACTGTTTTTCACTGAAAAGTTCTTAACCCTTCATTATCAACCATGAAGGCCAATCAAAGTTGAACACAATTTCAACTTCTCCTTGTGACCACCTTGGTCATCATATCCATGGGATTGTGGTGGTATGAATCTTTTCCGCTTGACTTATCTTCTTCCAAAGTTGTCTGATGAAATGATATCTCAGTTGAATGTGCTTCATCCTAAAGTGGAAAGCGGAGTTCTTCACCAAATGAATAGCACTCTGAATATCACTGTGTAGTCTCCCAACTTCCTTCTTATGACCCACTCATCAAGTAACTACTATAACTAATCATCTCCTTGCTTGCCTCTGTGGCAGCAACATACTCAGCCTATGTGGTTGACAAAGCCACAACCTTTTGTAACCATGAAATCCACTCACTTTGTATCACCAACTGTAAATACATAACTTTGTCATGCTCCTCATCTTTGTCCAAATCTCCTACCATGTCCGAATCTACATATCCACGTAATGTAGTGTCGATCCACCAAAACACAATGCTTTCTCCCATGGTCCCTCTCAAATACAGAAGGATCCACTTTCTTGCTGCTAGTACTCTCTACTGGATCACTCATAAACCTTCTCACTTTGCTCCCACTGCATGGGAAATATCAAGCCTAGTGCATACCATAGCATACATCAAGCTACCAACTGCTGATGAGTATGGTACCTAGACATCTGGATTCTATCCTCCTCAGTCTTGGGACTCTACTCCTTTGATAATTTAAAGTGACCTGCCAAAGGAGTACTAACCGGTTTAGCATCTGCATACTAAACCTCTCTAAGAGCTTATTTATGTACTCTTCTTGAGATAATACCAGCTTCCTCTCCTTCTGTTCTAAGTTATTCTCATACCAAGGATTTGTTTTTTCCCCCCAAATCCTTCATAGCAAAGGAGTCACCTAGCTACTTCTTGAGTACCTTTATTTCCTACATGTTCTTCCTTGCAACAAGCATATCATCTACATATAGGCACAAAATAATATAAATACCATCAAGAAACTTCTTGATGTACACGCAATGGTCTGAGTGACACCTAGAGTAACCCTGCTCCTACATAAAACTGTCAAACTTCATGTACCACTGCCGTGGAGCTTGTTTCAAGCCATACAAGCTCTTCTTCAATTTGCACACTAACCTCTCCTTCCCTTTGACCTCATAACCCTATGGCTGCTACATGTACAATTCCTCCTCCAACTCACCATGAAGGAATGTAGTCTTCACATCCAATTGTTCTAAGTGCAGGTCTTCTACTGCAACTAAACCAAGAACAGTCCTAATAGAAGTCATTTTAACAACTAGAGAAAAATTTCATCAAAGTCTATACCTTTCTTCTGTGTAAATCCTTTGACCACCAACCGGGCCTTGTATCATTTCCTGCCTCCATCTTCCTCTTTGATTCTATACACCCACTTGTTCTGCAATGCTCTCTTGCCCTCGGGTAGCTCCACCAGATCCCAAGTCTAGTTTTCCATAAGAGATCTATGCTCTTCATCCATGGCTTGCTCCCACTTCTTCCTGGCATCCACCTGTACTACTTCCTCAAATCACTCTGGCTCTCCACTGTCAGTGAGAAATAAATAATTCAAAGATGGAGTAAATCATTCAGGTTCCCTTCTTACCCTAGAAGACCTTCTCACCTCAGGAGTTTGGGGTTCCTGATGAGTAGGTACCTAAACTGGTTGTGCTAGAACATGTTGTACCTAAACCGCCCCTTGGACACCTTGTTGTCCACAATGTCCTCTAACACTTGTGTATTATTTCTTTGATTCCTCTTTTTGTTCCTACTAACTAATCTTTATACATGAATTTTTCATTAAAGACAATATCTCTAGACCAAAATATTTTCTTGTCTTTAAGACTCCAAACATGGAAACCAAAATCATCTTCACCATATCCAACAAAGGTGCATTTCTCAGACTTAGCCTCTAACTTGGTCCTATCATCTTTATCAATGTGAACAAATACCTCACATCCAAATACTCTAAGAAATGAGTAATCAATTTTCTTACCAGACCAAGCCTCCTCAGGTATACCTCCATCCAAGGCCATAGAGGGTCCTCTGTTAATCAAATAAATAGCTATGCTTACACTTCCCCAAAACATGAGTGGCAACCCACATGTAACCTCATGCACCTAGCACACTCCATGATTGTCATATTCATTCTCTCTGACACTCCATTTTCTTGTGGAGTATTTGGAACCGTTCTTTTCCTGTGGATCCCATTTACCAAATAGTAATCAATAAATTCATTGCTGCAATATTCCCCTCCATTATCCAACTGAGACATTTCAGCTTGAGACCTGTTTCATTCTCAACCAAGGCTTTCCATCTTTTGAAAGTTTCAAACACATCAGATTTCTTTCTAATGCAATATACCCAAAATTTTCTAGTTACATCATCAATGAAAGTGACGTAATAACATGAACCACCAATAGAGTTTACCTTAGCTGGCCCCCATACATTTGTATGCACTAACTCCAACTTACCCTCCTTCCTGGTAGGTCCAACCTTGAGGAATCTCACCCACTTCTATTTCCCATAAACACAGTCCTCACAGAAGTCCAAATCTAACTCCTTTAATCCGGGTAACTTGTCCTTTATAATTTGCATGCCCTTATGACTCATATGACCAGTCTCTGGTGCCACAAAGTTACATCTCCATCTGCAGCAACTAAATTGCAATAATCAGCACCACTGGTTAAATACAAAGTACCATTTTCTTACCTCTTACAACCACAAGAGCTCCCTTGGTAACCTTCCAAGAATCTACTTTGTAAAACTAACCGTATAGCCATCACTACCCAGTTGTCCCACTTGATATCAAGTTCTACCTCAACTTAGGCACATGTCTGACGTCCTTAAGTAGCCATGTGTTCCCATTCTATTTTCACCCGAACATAACCTTTCCCTACTATGTTGCATGGTTCATCATCACCAAGATATACATGTCCAAAATCACCTTGAACAAAATCAATAAAGTAATGTCTATGTGGGGTGGCATGGAAAGAAGCCCCTAAATCTAACACCCAAGATTCAACAATATTATCTAAAGAAAGAATTAAGGCATCTTGACAAACATCACCTGCTTGCCACATTTACCTCTTTAGTTTCCTCCTTCTTGTTCTTCTTATCCCAAAGAGCCCAACAATCTTTCTTAGCATGACCAACCTTCCCATAGTGCCAACATTCTAACTTACTCTTGGACTTTGACCTTCCATGATCATTCGAATTCCCATGGTTACCTTTCCCTCTGTTCTTTTGTCTCCCTCTACTCTCCATCGTTAAAGCATTTCTAGAAGTAGAAGAATCTTGATGCTCTTCCTTCGCATTTCCTCACTTAGGATCACACCTATTACATCCTCAAACTTCAGCTTTGAGTTATTAGAGACTAAATTACTTACAGCCATAACCAAGTTGTCCCAGCTATTTGGCAAGGAGCACAAAATCAACAAAGCCCTGACCTCATCATCAAAGTCAATTTTTACCGAGTTTAACATACTCACAACCATATTAAATTCATTCAAATGATCAACAACAAAACCATTCTCAGACATCTTCATATTAAATAACTTTTTCATCAAAAATATTTTATTAGAGGTAGAGGTTTTTTCATATAACTTCCCCAACGCACTCATGAGACCTTTCAGTGGTCTTCTCCTACGATATGTTGAAAGCAACCAAAGATGCAAGGCATAAATGAATTGCCCCAAGCACCTTTCTATCCAGCAACTCCCAATCCTCATCCGACATGGTTGTAGGTTTCTTTTCTTTTCCAGCCAAAGGAACATGGAGGTCCTTTTGATATAAGTAATCCTCCATTTGCATCTTCCACAAACCAAAGTTCTCCATTGAACTTCTCAACCCTCGATCTGCCCTCATCTGCCATAGCTCCCACTCAAGCTAAAATTTCCCTATGATTTACAACTTCAGCAAAAAAACCACCAAAGCTTTGATACCAATTATTAGGAATTAGAGAACAAATATGCAAAAACAATTCCTCAAATCACAACAGTAGGAAACTATATAGCAGAATTATACTTGCAAAAATATAACAACATAAATGAATAATGCACAAAAGAAGACAAGACAAGATTTAACATGGTTCACCCAATGTGGGCTACGTCCACCAAGAACTTGCTCATATTTTATTATCAACAAGAGTAAAACAAATCTCACAGTCTTCTCTCAGTTATGAACTCACAACAGAATTCTAAAGATGTTAAACCACATCTAAACCACAATTGACACCCAATTGCATAACCTTGATCACTCTTGATCACCTCTTGATCATTAAGACTCAAGACCTCTTGAACACTCAAGATATCTTTAAGATACCCTAACACCTCTATTTATAGGATTAAAATCCTTCTAAGAAGCCATAAAGCCAACCCTAGAAGATTGAAATTTGTGATCTTTCAACTTCCCATGGCTGGAAAAAATAGTCCCAGCGTTGTGACTAGTTAACAACAATGTCGCAACAATGTCACAATGAGATGACTACGAAAAGCTCCTAAAGTCTCCAAACTTAACCGTTCGAGCTCCAACACTTCAACACTAATTCAAGAAGACCAAAAATAGGCTCCACACCACATTGTGTTCGATTCAATTTTTCACCGACATTAAGGATATCGAAGATCGGTTCGCGTTCCTCCATGAGATCCAATAAGAAACAATAGACTATTGGTATGATTATTTTGAATCCGTCCAGATAGCCTCCACATTAGCCTAGGCCACATTCGAAGTTGATCAAGACTTGCCTTTCAATATTGAGTTTTAGATTCCTATTTTTCGTTATTTATCATTATCATTATCTATCATTTTATTTGTATCATCAATCCACTTAATTGTTTAAAAATGAGTTGACATCCTCCAAGGAAGTCCTTTTAGATTCTTGGAATCGGCCTTTTCTCGAGTAGCTCGTCTACCCATATTATCTAATATTTCTTGTTTAGTTGTCTTTGAATGCAAGTTTATTTGTCATCAAAATAAGGAGCACTTATTCACTCGGCATCTAATCATCCATCAATATCAACATCGGTCATTACGAGGCATCGATAAACCTTTCCATATTACGAGGTAAGTTTGGTTTTGTTAATCCGGTTTATTAATTTAAAATAGGAAATCAAAAATCTTTGGTACATCCCATTGAGTTCATTAGATGCTTTTAATAAGTGGTCATGGGGAAACCTTGAGGTAGGGGTCGAACCTCTCCATATGGACCAAGTGGAACATAGAAAGGTGCTCCTACTATGGATCGTTTAGTGGACATTAAGGACCCAATCCAACCCCATGTCCTACTTAGAGAAGGTGCTTCTCCACACTCTAGTTTATGGCTCTAGTATAATAAAAGTGTTTACAATCCAAATTTTGAACTCAAGGTCTGGGCTATTAGTGAGTTAAAAGTATTTTGTAATCATCAACCCAAGTTCCATTCCTATTGATTTCATTAGATGCTTTCAATATGTGGCCATGGGGGCACCTTGAGGTAGGGGTCAAACTTCTCCATATGGACCAAGTGGAACATAGCGGGGTGCTCTGAATACAGATTGCTCGATAGACATTAAGGACATAATCCCACTCCCATGTCCCACTTAGAAAAGTGCTCCTCTACCACTCCGTTCATATCTCTACTATAATAGAATTGTTTACTACCCAAATTTTTTCCAATGGGGCTTGGATGTAATGGTTAAGTTGTATGGTTTTTTTCTACCCAACCCAAGTTCAAACCCCACTATGGCACAATTCCTTATAGAGGGTGGATGGATTTGTATGTGGGGTGCATAGGCTAGTGTCACGATAGTGGTTCATGGGTTTAGGACCTTATAAAGAGGAGCAGAACTCCTCATCAACTTGCCCAATAATTAAAAAAATATCTCTGAGTACATGGGCCTACCTTCATTACTAAATTTGGGATTGTTCAAATTCATCTCTAACCATCGTGTTCTTTGTACTATATTATATAATTATATAATCTATTTTATGGTGTATTTTCCTTATTCATATTTTACATCAATCATTTTATTTTTTTCCACATTTCCCATACATGAATAAGTCATTGTGTAAAATGCTTTACATGGTTGATCTAAATTTTGTATCTAGTCTTCTAATCTTATGCCATCATGCCATGTACATATTTGTATGACTGATCCCATTAGAATTTGGGGAAATTAATATGTGGTACACTTTCAATATCCTTAACCATGTTATAACATCATCAAATATCTAGATAATAAAATGAATTACATCATTATTGGAATTGGAGACATAGGAACAATTGTTTGCTTTACTCCATCACAAGCTGAAGAACCTCTAAATGATCTTCCCATTTCTTATCAAGTTCCACCTTACTCTACACAAATGATTATATATGTATATTATTTTCATCCTAATGTCATCATCCATGTGCTCTAATATGGCCGATCTTATCCATTTATATACAACTACTTGCAGTATGGTAAAAACTAAAACAGATTAACATTTCTTGAGGCATATGTCCTATGGAAGAGACAATATCAAAACCTCACTAAATACCTATTAGTCATAATAAATCTCCTACAAATGTATCAACCCAACCAATCTCTAAACTTCCTTACGACACATCCAAACTAAGGCTTCTTCATATAATGGCCTAAATCTACCACACGATCCTAATATCATGATTATCAAGTTCTTAGATCAAATATCCACTATGCAATATTATATCAACTATAACATATTTCAAATGAAAAATCAGATTTTAATAATGGCTTCCCAATCATCAAATTTTTTTATAGGTCCTAATCAGCGTTTAATATCTCCTTTACCATCTGATATTAATGGGAATCCCATCCCTCCTCTTCCAATCTGAATTAAGGTTCTCCAAATATTTAAAAAATAACCCCTAGATCCTTACATAGATTTTATTGATATAGAGGAGATATCTCCTACCATTTATTATGATGGGTCAATTGATCCAACTATCTATCTTTAAAAAATTGGAAACATCTACAAGGAATGGATTTAAACTAATACCTATGCTATAAATATGCTCCTAGAAAAACATTTTGTATGAGATTATTTATAATGGTATAATCAACTCCCTTCACAATCTATCATTGATATATATATATATATATATATATATATATATATATATATCAATGATAGATTGTGAAGGGAGTTGATATACCATTATAAATAATCTCATACAAAATGTTTTTCTAGGAGCATATTTATAACATAGGTATTAATATATATATATATATATATTGTATTCCAAGACTTGATGAAGGGACTTCAGCAACATGATTTCCTTGATAATACATTACAACTTAGTTAAATTGAAACAATATACAAATGAGTCAGCTCATGATTTAATCAAGTGATGGAAGGTTTTATCTAATCATTCCAATCATCATCTTGACAATCAAAATATTTTCCAATTATTCCTTAAGGATCTTGTTCATGATATCGATATAATGTCTAGTTCTTATCTCCCACCATGTTCAAATTGGATCTTGAGTATGTTAAGTGATGGGAATACCTTATGCAAGAATTTGAACAACTGCTACACCATTGAACACCCTCATATAAATTTCTAATGTCATAAACCTATCAATCCCTTTCTAAAGGAAACAATATCCCACATCCATCTTTAAAAAATGAAATCAAATTGTTATTTCTCATAACCCACAACACTACCTTTATCACTTGGTGAACTATTACAATTTCTTCACATGCCTCACATTGTTCCTTCTACCAAGCAACCATTGAATTCCTTCAATCTTGGCCTCTTTTTCATAACACCTATGGCAAACTGTTAACTTTTCCTCTTTTGCATTGCAAGCATTGACATGTGATTTGTCCTAAGAAGGTGTATTCTTTTGACTATTGGAAATCATGCTTGCCATGGATAATTTATTTCTATTCTTGGATTCATTTTTCTGAAATGTTGTTGCTTGCAAGGAATCCATTATGTTGAGATAAGAAAGGTTATAAATAGGTAATGATTGTTTGCAAATTATCTCTTTATAATAACAAACCTTGATCAATTTCATTGATCTAAGGTATGTTTTAATTCTTCTTACCGATCATGTATGGTAAACTGACATTTAGAGGTTGAAGGAAATAAAGGACTAAACTCTTGTATTTATATAATTTCATTGATCTTATTGGAAGTTCTTACTTTGCATTCTACGTTGTAAGTAGTGTGCTCATATCTTGCTAATTTCTCCAGGATGTTGAATGGCGTAAAGAGGATGGAGGTCTACTTCAGGACTATTGAGGGTAATAACCTAAGTCCTAGATCTTTAAGATCTATCCTAATGGGATTCTAACCTAAGGTAAACTAGACCTACCTTATGTCTATGTTTACACTAATCTTGTTGCATCCTAACCTAAGTTGTATGTTTTACAAAGTGGGGATTTGGAAATAACCTAAGATAACTATAGGTTTATTTCTAACCTATTACCTAATGCTAAATTGGTATGGGGTATGGTCTATCCTAAGATGGCAAATTTACCTAAGGAAATGTTTATAAACCTAAGGTAAATACTTTCTAAACTAACCTAAGGTTGGATCCTAAGCTAATGATATCTATCCTAAACTAATGCAAGGATAGAAAGGGACCTAAGGGGAGTCACATGGAAAGTATGAGATGGTGGTGACGTTTTCTAAGTTATTTATTTGATTTGATCTTGAATTTAAAACATTGTGGTACTATCAGTTGGACAGAGGCATGGAAACTAGAGGGAATCCTAGTTGGCACCATCACTAAAGTTAAGTAATGCATGTTCTCTTTGAATTTGGACTCACCAAATTTAGATGGTAGTGGCATGGAGATATAGGTGGGAGATTGGAAATTAATGAAATTTATGGTCATCATTTTGGCGAAAAACCACCTTGGAAACCATGTGAGCGGATTTGTTGGGAGTTGTTTGGTATTTCATGCATTCCAATTTTTTCTCTGCATGGAGCTATCTAGTTCTTCAAACCAGCAGTTCTATTTTCAGTTTGTTACTATTTTTAACTCCCTTGGACTATTTTCGATCCAATGGAAGTATATGAGGCATTTGAGAAGGAATTTTTGGTTGTTGATTTTGTTTGGAGAAGGAGTTGTGAAGGCTCGACTAGAAATATTCTTCAAAATGACAAGCACTATTAGGAATGATAGGCTCTATCCATTAAGTTTCTCTTCTTTTCTCTAAGTGTCTTCATTAAAACAACTTTTCTCTCATGTGAAATATATGGGTCTTTTATTTTGTTATGATTACCATGCTTTCTTGCTTGATAAATCTCTATTTTTATTTTGAGGAATCTCTACTTGATAAGGTTGGAGATGGGTTGTTTTCCTATTTATTTGATGTTGAATCCCACCTTAAATCTTGTGGTGATTTGAGTAATGAAGTGCATGTGTGAATCTTTCTTGTCTATTTGAAAAGGGTTTATGGAAATGAAATGTGGCTTCAAGTTTCGAACTGAGTTGTAGTTTGGGTTGTTGAAGGTAAATGAATACCCTTCACTGTCGCTTCTTTGTTTAGTTGAAGTTTTGTTACTCCTATTGGAACTGTATGATTATGCATGCTTGGATTCAGAGTTGTGTGAACTCGAATTTGTATAGAGAAATAGTAAATGTGTGCCTTCTTCTTGAACTTACTGTATAATCTATCAGTTCTTTAGAATTCGGTATTCGATGGGAGCTGGGAAGATATTGGGTGTTTGGAATTCTCTATTTTTGTGGATTCATCTTGTATGGAAACAAGAGTGAATGTTTTATTATTCCTATAAACTTTTCATTAAAAACTTGAGTCACTCGAATTAAGTTCTTTTATGGAAACTATGAGATAGTTGTTTCTTGGACCCTTGGATTTTGATGTTATCTTGTTGGGAATACCTGTGTGTGAAGTCTTTCCTTTTGATCTTATTTATACTGTGTCTTTCTTTAAGTTCTTGAGGACTGAACTAAAGGATAAATGATGAGGTCCTGTTGGTTGGGGACATTGTGATAGTCAGCTTGTCTGAGTCGATATAGGGGTCATTCTCATAGTCTTGTTTGAGCTTTCATTAAGTCAATCATGTTGTCTACTTCTAATTGAATTTGAAGTTGTTGATTTTGAATACCTATTCCTGATCTTGGTTAACCACTGGGTAACTTGTTGGAGTAAACTTGTTAAAATATGATTGTTGTAATTTCATGGAAATTTGTTGAATGGGTATTCAACTTTTGGAGTTGATGGTTACTTAATTTGGAACTAACCAAATCAGCTTAGTTTGATAGGTTTTCTTGATCTCTGTGTGAGTTGTAATAAATAGAATGTCTTGTCAATTTCTTAGATGTGTACAATTAAGCCTGTCCATGGAATTGAAATGAAAGGAATTTAATCATTTCTTTAGCTGACTTGAGCACATGTTGCTAAGTCCTGTTGACCTTTTGTTTTGCATCTTCTTGAAATTGAATCTTGATGGATTCTTCTCTGTACATTCTATTGATGTTTTCTTCCGAATGGTTACGATTATGAGTCGATCATTCTACCATTTTATCTTCACCTAGAAGAAAAGAATAAGCTTAGTTTTCATGACTGTAACTTTGTCAATTTTGAATGACTATTGAAGACTGTAATTACCCTGTATGGCGATTAGAACTTTTTTTAATGCATCTCCTTTTTGATATGGGTATAATATTACTGTCAATGGTTTTCCATGATGGGGAACCTTGCTTGAAATCATTTCAAATGCAACAATCACACATTCTGTTTAATCTCTTCTTATATGTGTTTTCTTTTATAAAAGAGTTGAGGATGTTGGGATTGGGTTTGCATCTATCCTTATGAACCTTCTTCATATTTGATAGAGGGTAAGAATTCCTTTGATCATGTCATTTGACTCCTTCTCTTTCATTCTCTGAGGTAAAGTCTAATCACTACCCCTTTGGAAATTATAAGAGGTTTTGTGTAGTGTTCTCTTTTCTGAGTTGCGAATGGGGATTTGGGTTAACTAAATTGTAAAGGAAGTTCTAAACTATTTTATCACAGTCATTCTTCTTCTTTTGGGTAAATATTGTCTTAGATTTAATTGGTTCAGTTGCATTACTTTCTTTAATGCTCTTGGGTAGTTGTCATTACTACTTGCTTATCCTCTTGACTTGTATTAAAGGTTCTTAATAATTGTGATAGTAGATTAATATGGGATGTTATGCATTGAGTAAATACTATCCTAATGTTAATGTTTGGCCTAACTTGAGAACTTAGGCTATGTCTTGGATTTGAATTAGGATGTCACATCTGATATGTGAAACTCTTATTTACTTATATTGTTAGATGATTCATCCTAAATCCTTTATGAAGTTGGAATGAGCTTGGTTGTAGTTGTCTTTTTATGAAACTCTATAAGCTAAGTTAGAAGGTTCCTACTTCTGAAAGTAACTCTATTTCGGTTAAATTGTGAAGTTAATTTTTGTATTTCAAATTCAAATGAATTGTGAAGGAAATAATTAGAAGGTACTTTTATTTGATATAGATAAGTGTTTTGGGTTGGAACATTATTTATCTAACATCATGCTGGAGAATGTTGATTTCATCATGATCTTACCTTAAATGTTATTCAAATTGTTTAATTGTTCTTATTTTATGGTTGATACAACTTATGAATTATTTTCTTCTTGACCTCACTATTTCATAAAAGTAGAGTTGGTTTAATGAAATAGTTAGTTGAAAGCACATCGTTTTAATGCTTAGTGCTTATCATGCTTAGTTCAATGAACTGACCCGTGCTAGCAATTTTTGTAGATGGACTTCATAAGTGATAAAGGAAGGCAATAAATTTTATGATGTATTGGTTGCTTAAAATTCTAGACCATTTATAGAGAATTCTGATTTATTATTGAGATGTATTGAAGGAAGGAAAGTTGTATTCTTAAATGATCTTGATGTTGTTGACATGAAATATGTCAGTAATGCATAGTCTTGTAAAATGTGTATTTATCATGATGAATTGAAAAGACTGAAGTTACTTAAATTGATTATGTCAATTCTCTTGTTCATAATATGAAGGAAATTTGTAATCCTATCTTTGATGTTGTCATTCATATCTGATTGGATCCTTATTTCTGTTGTCATTAAATAGGTTGGATAAATGGGAATTAGTACAATTTCCCTTACTTGAATGCAACTTACTAAGTTTCATGTATTGTTGTTCTTTACCTAATCTTGTATGGTTTATTATGATGTTATGAATGTATAGTTAAAATATCGGATGTGTGAATTGGATAAGGGTATAATAAATCCTAATACTTAACCATAAAGAGGAAGGTTCTCCTCCTCTCAAAAGGATACAAAATAAATAAATGGTATATGAGTTCGATAACCATTTAGACTTCATACCTATGAAGTCTACCGTAACAGAACTTGTTTTGGTTCTTATACATTCCTTGAATGGTTGAGACACATTATTTAAATCTTATGATGGATGTTGTTTCTATTTTTGATTAATTACACGTTAAGAAAAAGTTAATGAACATAAAAGAAATCATAGGTTATGAGGTTTCATATTATTTAATCAACTCAAATAAGGATGGAAAACTTAAGGATTGTTGGGATTAGGGTTATGCAAGGTTGTTGTGATTTGAATCTTAATCCAATGGTAATTAAGTGGATATGACCTCTTGAGGTGTGTAAATCATGATGAAGTAGTTCTGTCAGATGTTGGCACATGCCAACTGCATAACTGTACCTTCGTGAAGAATTGGGTCTTCACGAGGATACAATGTTATAGTTGCAGACATGTTACAACACCCTTCAGCATTGGTTCATCTAGATCTACTCAAACCTAGACTTGAACTTAGTTTCTCTCTAGATCAAGATAAGGACATGATTTAGAATAGGAAGTGAATCTCAATGACTTATGGTAACGTGTCACATTCAATTGAATTGGGTCGAATGAGTATTCCCATATACCCTAGGTCATCGTGAGTGGTTCCCTATACCAAATTATATCAATAACCTGGGTTAGGGTCAAACCTTGGACAAGTGGACTGATAGAAGTCAGTAAAGACCATTTTAGATAACAAATGAATGGGTGAAGGATGTATTCCAATCAAATGAGCATTCTTTCTAGGAATAGTAACATGAATAATATGTGGGAAATCTTTGGCCAAAGTATCACAAGTTGTTGGTTGTGTTGTCCTATGTCACCTAGTTTGAGAAATGTGATTTCAAATGAATATGGTAACAAATATTCAAATAGATTTCTTAAACATAACACTCAATACCCAGAATAGGGTAAGAGAACCAAGTATACATAGTATACCCATAGTATTCAATACTTAAGTTAACATGAGAGATCAGTTGGTAACCGAGTCATGAAATGAGAGATCGATAGCTCACCGAGTCATTTACAGATTGCATATGGTTATCTATTATGAGATTGATTGGCATGGAATGTGTGTTCTAAATTATGATTATCTAGAATAGAGAACATTATGTATAAAAAAATTCCCTTGTTTCTAAAGTCTTAAAATGGGAATGTTACATTTTTGGTGGCATGCCACTATTGTCCATTCCCATGAACATTGTAAGTATCGTAAAAAGGTCACCCTTGATTTCTTCCTTGGACCCAGATTTGACACTGATGATATAATCCAATAATGGTATGATAAATATGAATACCTCATGTAATCCCATGAGAAGCACTAATATAGGATCAGCCATAACAAAGAACTTAAAAACCACTTTGTGCGTATTATTAAAGGGTCTTGCGATCATAACTAACTTAATTAAAAATATGGTAGTGTGGGTAAAATTATTTATCGATGTAATCCCACACATAAGGACCCCATGTGCATACCTAAAAATCCTTAACCTACTAACCAAAAACTTAATTATATATCCCATGCACAATTCATGGACAATCGTGATTTTTCAATGAGCCTCATCCAAAAATAATTCTTCCTTACACTTCCCAAACTCCCAAGTCTATAGCCATATAATTTCACAAGGATGATATTATTAACATTGAAATATTGTTACGTTTGATTATCCTCCCCTCCATTCGTGTCATCATTCATGATGTTAAGTATGAAGATTCCAAGTGGATGAAGGTTATAGAATCACTATCACTTCCTTTTCTCTCATTAAAAACCTTGTATTTTTCACTGATGACCTTAAGCATACCAATATCACTTGTTATGGATTTGATCAAAATTATTAAAATCCTCTTCATTGTATTTGGATCCCCATCACCATTGGCCCCAAACCATCTACACTAAACTCATCGCTCCTATAGACCTCTTTATTATAATATTTTATTAGGTAGACATTTGACACATTCCATGCACATAGTCACATCATCCAAGTATCGATGCCTTAAATTCATTCATAATAAACAATGGTATAATTATGATGTTTATCATAACCCATGGCACATATATGGACCCTTCCAGTTCCCTAATAAGCCTTTCCACATTTCCACTACTCATAATGTGCATAGTGTTCCATATACTAATGTATTTGACTATAGACTTGAGCTCAATGTCACTCTTGTTAAATCAAATAGTGATGATCCTAATGAACTAAAAAACATGGTTAATAAGAATCAAATGCCACAATCCATCATCGATTATCTTCTACCAATGTTTTACGCCAGTTGGTCTCCTCCCAATTAAAATTTGAGGAGCCTCTTTGTAATGTAATTGAAACCTCTTACAACATTAAGGAAGATATCTTCAAATTTCATGAATTCAATATTTCTAAACTATTTCATGATATTCCACCTCTTTCTCCATGTACTTTCATTAATTTGGGAATATCTGCCAAGGAGTCTTCTTTCAACACTATTTTCCCTAATGACACTAACATACCTACATGCACCATTCTACCATCCTATGATGATGATTACATCATGTCATAAAGCATAGTGTAAACTCCTCAATGTACTCCATTATTAAAGAGTATGGCTAGAAGGCATATCTTTAACCATAATACCAACATGATTGCAACTTTTATTTGGGCATCTCATAATTCCACTTCTTTTCCCACACCATATTTTGGGCACCTTATAGTGCCTACACTCTTTTAACATAAAAATTCAACTCCAAGAAATCTTCAAATAATAACATCTTCTCTTTAAGATAATTATTAAAATTAACTACTTCATCAACCTACTATTTTAATCTAGTTTCATCCATCTTGTATTTAGCATTCCCTCTTGGGTTTATACAACCATTGTTTCTTACCTTGGATACTTTGGTAATCTATTTATCTATACCTATAGGTTCACTAAATCTATGGCATAATGTCCTAGTTAGCACCTCTTATCATACCTTACTATCCTTATAACATTTACCCACTAGGTTTTTTTACTATTTAACCATATCAAACTATTACACTAAAACCATGAGGAATTATTGAATCCACATACCAGGATTGTAATATACCATCATGCTTTATAGCTTAGACCCTAGGATATATTTACACATGTATAGTGGGACCAAAACTAGCTATATACCAACCCTAAGTGAATATTGCAATACTAGTGTAGCCACCATGTTGGTGTTATGTTATGGAGCATGTTTTCATGTGTGGAAGTATTGAAAAGTGTGCACTAAAAGTAATGTACACTCTTCATAGTTTTCTCAGAGGTTTTGATCTATAGGTAAATGTGCTCTTTTCATATGGGTAGTTTTTGGACCCATAGGTTTATGGGATGGTTTTGGCCCATGGTTTTGGTACCCACTATATTGTAAAACTGCTTTATCCATTTCCTATTGATGTAGGGAGACATATCATTATAGATGAATGAGTTCAAGTGTGAATTTTGAGATTTTATTGAGCACATTTCCAAATAGATTTGGGTATTGTAATGAGAGAAATAGGTTTCTGTAATAAATATTGAGCAAGTGATTCTTAGTGGACATAGCCTAAATTGGGTGAACCACTTTAAATATTATCTTTGTGTTGTGTTCTTTTATTTTATACACTTTTATTTCAAATATGTGATATTATTCTACATATTAGTTTCTACTATTATGAATCTATGTGTGGTATTGTTCCGCATATTTTATCCTTTATTTTGTAACAAAAGGTATCGAGATCCTGTTTTGGTTTGCTAAAGTGTTGAATTACATGCAAATTTTTATCTTGATTGGGAGCTATGGCGGAGATGATGGAAGATCAAAGGTTGATAAATTCAACATGCATAATTTTAGTCCTTAGAAGATGCAGATAGAAGATTACCTATGTCGGAAGGATATTTATATTCCACTTTATCCTTTGAAAAAGGAAAAAAATGTTGATCATGATGGATGCGATTAGGATTTTCTAGATAGGAAGGCACTTGGGAAAATTTAGCTATGTCTTGCATCTTTGGTATTATTTAATGTTTCAAAGGAAAAGATCAATAAAATAACTTATGGATGCATTAGGGAAGTTATATGAAAAACCCTCTACCTCTAACAAGATATTTTTAATGAATTTTTTTAATATGAAGATGTATGAGAATGGTTTAGTAGCGAGAAAATTTGAAAGAAATTAATACTATTGTGAATATGCTATCTTTAGTCACAATAAAATTTTAATAAGAATTTAGGGCTTTATTAATTTTTGCTCCTTACTGAGAGTTGGAATAGCCCAATAATGGCCGTAAGTAACTCAATTCTAGATAAATCAAATTCAAAGTTTGAGGATGTTGTAGGGGTGATTCTAAGTGAGGAAATGTGAAGAAAAATATCGCGGGAATCTTCTACTTCGTGGAATGCTTTTATGGTTGAACCTAGAGGGAGATAGAAGAATAGAGGAAGTCGTGGAAAATCAAAAGATTGGGAAATGTCAAAATCCAAAAGAAATATGGTATACTATAACTATGGAAAGCCTAGGCATACAAAAAAGGATTGTAGGGATCTTCGAGACAAGAAGAAATAACAGGAAGAAAACAAGGAGGTGAATGTGGAAATAGGTAATGTCTTTCATGATGCTTTGATTCTCTCTTTAGATAATATTGTTGAATCTTGGGTTTTATATTCAAGGGATTTTGGGCATGTTTATTTTGTGATGATGAGACTTTCAAGATAGTTGGAAAAGTTCATGTTCAGGTTAAGATGTAGAATGGTAATATATGGCTATTGAAGCATGTCGGACATGTGCCTATATTAAGATGAAACTTGGTATCAGTGGGGTAGTTGGGAAATGAATTTTGTATGCAGATGATATTTACATTGGAATCTTGGAAGGTTACCAAGGGTGCTCTTGTGGTAGAAAGAGGTAATAAGGTTGGAACCTTGTATTTAACCATTGATAGCACTAATTCTTGTAATCTTGTGGCTTTAGATGCAAATACAAGATTGTGGCACTATAAGCTTGGTCATATGAGCCATAAGGGCATATAGATCATAAAGAAGAATTTTCTTGGATTTACAAAAACACGTTTTGATTTATGTGAGCACTGTGTATATGGTAAATGTAGATGGGTAAATTTTCTCAAGGTTGGACCTAAAAATAAAGAGAGTAAGTTGGAGCTAATACAAACTAATGTGTGGGGGGAAGCTCAAGTATCATCTCTTAGGAGTTTAAATTATTATGTCACTTTTATTGATGATGCAACAAGGAAAGTTTGGTTTATTATATTATAAATAAATATGATGTATTTGAACTTTTCTTAAATGGAAATCCTTAGTAGAGAATAAAATAGGTATCAAGTTAAAATGTCTCAAGGTTGGATAATGAGGGGAGTATTGCAGCAATGATTTTTATTATTATTGTTCTAAGAATGGAATCACATGAAAAATATAGTTCCAGAACTTTGCAAAGCATAATGGGGAGTCGAATGGATGAACATAAAATAATGGAATCGGATAGGAGCATGAGATTACATGAGGGAATGTCTATTTATTTTTGGGTATAAGAGGTGAGCATAGTTTTGTACTTGATAAAGAGAGGACCCTCAAGTTCCTTGGATGGAGGCATACCTAGCGGGTTTGCTCTAGTAAGAAGGTTGACTATCCATTTCTTAGAGTCTTTAGATGTGAGGTGTTTTTCCATATTGAAAATAATGATAGGACCAAATTAGAGACTAACTCGTATAAATTCACTTTCATTGGTTATGGTGGTGATGAATTTGGATATAATTGTTGGAGTATTAAGGATAATAAAATCATTTAATCTAGGGATGTGTTATTTAATGAAAAATTTATGTATAATAAATATTTTTAGGAAAATAGGGAAGAATCTAGGAAATAATATATGTGATAGAGGATATTCTAGATGGGAAAGTGACACATGAAATAGTTTAGAACCTACTCAATAGGAACCCCAAACTCCTATATTGAGGAAGTCTTCTAGGGTAATAAGAGCACCTAAACATTTTATTTCCTTATATTAATTATTTATTACTCACCGATAGTGGAGAGCCGAGATCTTTGATGAAGAAATGCAAGTTATGGATGAGGAGTATCATCCTCTCATGGAGAACCAAACTTGGGATTTGGTGAACCTACCCGAAGAGAAAAGAGCATTATAGAAGAAGTGGGTGTACAACATTAAAGAGGAAGAAGGAGGTAAGAAAATATACAAGGATTGGTTGGTGGTCAAGGGGTTTATATAGAAAAAAAGGTATAGATTTTGATGAGATTTTGTCTCCTATTATAAAAATGAATTCTATTATAAATGTTCTTGGAATAGTGGAAGAAGAAGACTTACACTTAGAGAAGCTATATGTAAAGACTTTATTTCTCCATGGTGATTTAGAGGAGGATCTATATGTAGCAGCCATAGGGCTATGAGGTCAAAGGTAAAGATGAGATGGTGTACAAAGTGAAGAAGAGCTTATATGGCCTAAAACAAGCTCCACGTCAATGGGTATAAGAAATTTTATAGCTTCATGATGGAACAAGGTTATATTAGATGCAATTATGAATATTGTGTGTATATAAAGAAATTTCAGATGGAAATATATTATACCATGTTTGTATGTGGATGAAATGTTGGTTGCAAGAAAAAACATGCAAGAAATAAAAGTACTCAAGAAGCATGCCAAGTGACTCCTTTTCTATGAAGTATTTGGGGGTAGCCCAAAAAATCCTTGGTATAAGGATATCTCGAGATATGAAGGAAAGAAATATGACTTATCTCAGGAATATTACATTAAGAAGGTCTTGGAGATGTTTAATATATAGGATGTTAAACTGGTTGGGACTCCTTTGGTAGGTCATTTCAAGTTATCAAAGGAGTTATGTCCCAAGACAGAGAAGAGAGAAACTAGATGTCCAAGGTACCTTACTCATCAGCGGTTAGGAGTTTTATGTATGCCATGGTGTGCACTAGGCCTAATATTTCACATGCAGTAGGAGAAGTGAGTAGATTTATGAGTGATATAGGTAAATATCACTGGCAAACAGTAAAGTGGATCCTTAGATACTTGAGAGGGACCATGGAGACAGTTTTGTGCAACAATGGTTCAGACACCACTTTGCGTGGTTATGTGGATTTATAAACGGCTAGAGATGTAGACAAGAGGAGGAGCACAAAATGTTATTTTTTCACTATAGGTGGGACAATAGTGAGTTAGATTTCATGACTACATAAGCTTATGGATTTTTCAACCACGGATGTTGAGTATGTTTTTCTATAGAGGCAAGAAAGGGATGATTTAGTTACAACATTTTCTTTAGGATTTGGGACATAAGTAGGAGGAAGGGAAGTTGCATAGTGATATTTAGAGTGTTATACACCTAGCTAAGAACTCTTCTTTTCCACTTTAGGATGAAGCATATATAGTTAAGGTACCATTTCATTAGGATAACTTTAGAGGAATGAAGTTAAGCTGGAGAATATTCATACCGTCAGAATCTTGTTGAAGAGATGACCAAGGTGGTCACAAGGGATAAATAGAAACTATGTTCAGATTTGGTTGGTCTTTGTGGATGACATTGAAGGGTTGAAAAGATTTATCAAAGAAAATCAGTCTCAAGTGGGAGATTTTATGTTGTGGAGCATGTTTTCATGTGTGGAAGTGTTGAAGACTATACACTAAAATTACTATACACTCTCCATAGTTTTCTCTTCAAGATTTTGACCTATAGGAAACATGCTCTTCTCATATGGGTGGTATTTTTTGACCCATAGGTTTATGGGTTGGTTTTGGCCCATGGTTTTGGTACCCACGTATTGTAAAATTGCTTAAGCATTTCCTATTGATGTAGGGAGACATAACATTGTAGATGTGTGAGTTCAAGTGTGAATTCAAGAGATTTTGGTAAGTACATATCCAAAAAAAATTGGGTATTTATTAAGAGAAAGAGGTGGGATGTAATAAAATATGAGCAAGTGATTCTTGGTGGACGTAGCCCAAATTGGGTGAACCATGTTAAATATTGTCTTTGTGTTGTGTTTTTATTTTCTACACTTTTATTTTAGATTTGTGATATTATTCTACATATTAGTTTCTACTATTGTGATTCTATGTGGGATTGTTCAGCATATTTTATCCCTTATTTCCTAATAATTGGGACTCAAACCTAAGTGGTTACTCTACACCAAATGTAATGAATCACTACACCAAAACCTCGATGCGTTAGTGAATATGCATGCACATGCTAATCATAATAACATAATTATTATCCACATTTTGGATATCCTCCCTCCCATGACCTCCTCATTAGGTGATTTATGTCTAAATTTACTACTTATCTTATAGTGTTCATTTTCATTCTTACTTATTCAGGGTTCTCGAGTAGCTATTGCACATGGCACAGAAACTCAGAAACATTGGTAGGTAAGTATAATGTAGGTATATATCATTTAGTGGAGTCCATTATTTTTACAAAACTTTCATTACTTCTTTACTTTCAAATTTTACTATATATTTTACATGATACTAGGATATTTTCCAAATACCATCTCATGTTTCACTATCGTGATATGATGAGCTTCATTTGGGGCATATATATACACCTCATTTTTATGTTTGCTAACCATTTATTTTATGCATGGATTATTGATGAATCTTCCTCGATTAGGTTCCTTAAGGGTCCTACCAATATTTGAGAGTGATTGGACTTGGTCATATGGGCTAGACCACAACATTTGAGATATGTTGTTATTATGCCATATTTACCCTACCATTCCTTGTTTCTTCCCATTGTTCACACATTACGCCCATCGTTCCTACTTGTCTTGTTATTTCTACTTGCTCATGATTATGACACTTTATTGTCCTTACTCTCATTCACCATGTACCTTTGTCATTTACCCCTAGTTACCTTATAGCTTCCATCTCACATGTTTTTCATACCTTTATCCTTAGGGTTACCCAAAGACCAACACCATTGACCATAAGAGATGGTGTCGGTTTTAATTTTCTAGGGACAATATCATTGTCTTTGAGTGATGTCGTGGGTTATATATACTCCACTACATTTTTGCATTTTCACCACTTAACAATCATTTTGAGCATACATGAAGGCACTTATAGATTGCATATGTCCACACTATTTGTCACTTATAGGAATTTAAGGCATATATTACCTTTTCATTTGCGACACCATAGTGAGTTATGACTAGAGATATTATTTTTATTCTTTCCCTTATCCACTCATATCAATTCTCTTTCAGCATTTTTGTCTCGAGGAGGGTTATGGATCGAGGGTTATGGATCTCTCACACAAAAACATTATGAGTATGTATTTCCAACCCTTATTAATCTTTTATATTGCACATATATGTTGTTGATTGGTCATTCATTACTATATAATAGAGTATATGTGTGTTTTTTTTTCTATTACAATGTCTTATTAAATTACACCCTTTGGCTTTATTTGTTCCTTAATTAATTTGATTCTAAATTCTAGTAGGTTATTTAATTTTATCTTATGCATAGGTGTTGGAAACATATAACTATCCTAGGTTTAGGGTCACTATCTTCTAGAATTATGACATTAGTGCTCCTTGTGACCCTTTTTATCTACATCATGTGTTTAGATTTATAGTTGATTCCTACATTTGATAACCCAACTAGGAACCTATATTTTCCCATCATACAAGAGGGTATTGTCATATAAAATTATACTATCTCGAAACTTCTCAATTTGTTGTTCCATTATGTTAAACTAGCATAAGAGACAAATTATGAGTATACACACTATATGGATGAAACATCATCTTCTATGGTCTCATTTTGGTCTCAATAGGCTTGCAAAATAATTTTTTACAATTCATATTTTAAAGGTTTTTACAACGGAGAGGATCTACTAGGTACTCCCTAAGCCCATCATTTCTAAATTCCAACACAAAGGATTAAATTGTTTATGTTTCAATCCTCTAGAAAATCCATATTACATCTATAATCTTCCTCAATGGGGATATTTCAACGGTTGTACCTCAAGTGCTAGAAAAACTCATCTCACCTCACTCTCTCAGCTTCAATGGTTAATCCCGACCAATCTACTCGATACCTATCTATCTCTAAAAAACTTCATATCTTAGTGGCTCCTTTTCTATTTATAGCCACGAACTCCTATCTTTCCCACTTCTCTCTCCTCTAAGTTGTCTTTTCCTAATCAAGTAGTTAAACTCGTATGATCAATATTCTCAACATTTGGTCACCATTAACCACGTGACTCTGTAGGCCCATCATTTTTACTTCTTTTGTCGTTATCACCTATATTTTCACCTCATGATTCACTCTTTCATGTTTTATAGATCTACTTTTCTTCTCCAAAACTTATGTGTGCTCCCTTCATCCTTCACTACATGCATTCATGTATTATTTCCTCTTTACACATGTTTTCCCTTTCAGCTCCCACAAATCTACTTTTCTACACATCCTTTCAACTCCTCATGTTAGGATGTCATCTCAAAAACTATTCTTTATGTTCCTTGTCCTTACATTCTTCACTTCTTCTCATGCGTTCTTCCATCGTGCTTCCCCTATTTTGTTGTTGACTACGATTTTTTCTTCTCATCTTTGTCCCCTCCTAACCAATTTATTTTGGCCTTCTTTATGTTTAACGCACCCATTTTTATGTGTCATTCTCACCCTAAATCAATTCTTCCATGCATGCCTCTATATTTTTGGATTTAGGACAATCCTTTCATCCGTGTCTTTGGCATGTTTATCATGGCTCTTCTTCCTTTTGACTAGTTTCCTCATGATCATGGTTCTACCAGTCTTCTTTCTTTTTCTACTCACTTTTTTATAACTTTTTATTTCCCCCTTAGCATATTTTCCTTCTACCATGCATCTCTTTCTTATTTCTCTCAACTATTTTCCTAATGGTGAGTAATCTACCAGTCTCACTGCTAGGTAGATCCCCATCCTTTTGCACATATCTTTTGCACTTCTTCTATGCCTATAGGCCACCCCTTCCATCTTTGTTACCTCTCTTTGTAACTCTCCTCTTCTTTCTTCTTAGCAATGTTTCCTAGACTTATTCCACACACACATATTCCTTGCGTTCTCTCATTTTGTCCTCTTACAAGTCTTACAATTTCTCACATGTTTCCTCCATTTGTGTAGGTTTTATTAAGTTTGGAATGAACTTGCATAAAACATATGGGGTATTTTTAATCTTGAGGTCCTCCTCAAGTGGATGTGAGTGATAGAATCACCCTTCAAACAACTAGTACTATCTCTTGCATCGAACAAGCCTTTATCTCCCCGATACTTATTTTGGTGCTTCTTCCAATCCCTTGTCACTTCCTGGTGACTTCGTTGTATTCTCTTGCACTTACTTGCAAGTTCCTTCTTCCCATGAACTCCTTTTCTCTAAGCAAATATTCCTTCTTAATCCTTAGAAATATAATGTTCTCCCTTCTTCTACACAAGTCTCAACCATCTCTAACTCTACTTCCTCCTTATGGACTTTACACCATTTCCTCCTTTTCTCTTTGTCACCGCTCTTTAATGTGACCTTTTCTTTCCTTCATGCTTTCTTGTTCTATACTTGTGCTTCTCCTTTTTCCCTTCCTTCTTAGGGTCATTCTCGGCATATCTAAACTCATCGTACTTCCTCCACTCCCTTACACATCCAACTTATTGTGTGCCTTATCCAACGTAGCTCCTCTACGCTGGTGCATCCTCCTTGTCTACAAACCTCTTAAGGGAGTCTTCTTTCCCTCATCTCTTGGTATTTTTAGACTATACTCTTGTCGACAACATTTTTTTCTCCTCCCTCTTGTTATGGTAATTTTTTTCCACTTCTTTATTTTGTCTCCTCTTTCTCTTCTTGTGCCTTATAATTTGTGTAAGACTTCTAGATCATTTCCATATGACTCCTCAAAAAAAAATTCTACCTCTTCTCCTCATTTTGTACCTCTCTCCATCATGCGCACTTCAAAAATTATTCATAGTTTTTCTGAATTTGTTTCCTTTGGGTGAACTTATTCTAGGTTAGACCACTCCTGCCTCTCTCGATCCCATCTTCATCCTCTGTATTCTCCTAGATTTTCTTTGAATTACTATAACACTCCCTTATTTTTTGTACTCTTGTTTACTTGTTCTATTCACTACGCACCTTCTCTTGAGATCACCCCGGATCTCCTTACAGGTATACCATTTTTCATCTCGTACTTTAATAACTACCTTGGATTGCTCAACTTTTCCCGCAATGGTTCCCCCATTACTACACGCATCCTCATATTCATGTTCCCGTTAGTGTAAAATCACAAAGACCCCTAGATGTTGATCAGATTTCTAGGTTGATCACTCTAAGCATCCAAAGTGATTGCACAACATTGAAACCTTTCTCCAAGTGTGGGACTTGCGAAATGAGAAAGGAATCTCCAAAGAAGGCTGGTTCCTACTCCTAAACTACCCGCCACGAGTTATTCCAAAGGCAGAAAGCTAATCTAATCCTAATCTAACCATGCCAAGGAGACAGAGAGAGAGAGAAAAGGGAAAAATAAAGAAAAGCCTACACTAAAATGGTGATACACCAGAGAAGGAGAATGTTGAACATCTATCAAAACTGCCATGGAATAAGAAGAGGTGAGCAATGGGAAGGATGGACAGATGCATCATAGGCCCAAGGATAGATTTCACACTGAAAATGTCCCAAAACTCCATGAACACAACTCCAAACTGCAGCAATGAACATTCAAACGTGCACAAATACACTGCAATGAAGAGAGGCAAGAAGAAAACAAGCAAGAAACGAGCAAGGATGGACATGATGCATCACAAAACACATTTTTGTGCTTCGAAGTTTACATAGAACATCATTTCAATAGTAAAGGCAAAAACACCATTACAGAGCAAGGGAGGAGGTTCAAACTCCATTTTCAAACCCTGGAGAAGAAAAGAAGGGAGGGCAAAGCCTTCAAATTGTAATAATATCCCTCTAAAATGAGCCAAATCTAGCTTTTACATTGCATGGGTTGAGCACAGGAGAGAGAAAACGTAGGAAAATTGCAGCAACCCAACCATTGACCAAAACGCATTCTTCATTAAAATCAGTGGTTGAAACATCTCCTCCCCATCTTTGAAGAAGAATGCGACCCATGTGCATTAAACTAGTTGTTGAAACGTCTTACTCGACGTCTTTGAAGAAGAATGCGACCCATTTACATTAAAATAGTTGTTGAAATGTCACTTCTTGCCATGCTCAAGAAGAATGTGACCCATTTACATTAAACTCGTTGTTGAAACGCTTCCACTAGCCATTACTACGCACCAAAGACGTTTCTTGATTTTCTCTCCAAAATGAACCAAAATGCAATATTGACCTGGAATCGTAGAGAATTTTTCCATCTTTCCAATGATATAAAGAACATGCAAATCGAGCTCGGATCAAAAGATATGGGGTCTCAAGTTTTAGGGCAAAAAGCCCAAAAAAGCGGATCATGGCAAAAATTTGAATTTTTCCACATCTGCTCGGCTCGGACGCCACGTGGCAAGCTACTGATTGGATGATAAATTCTCTCTCCTCTTCCTCTCGTGGGTTTCCTTTCAAATTTCAACCTTTTTAACTCTTTGGAAAATTTTCCATTTTCCCCCACGCCCGCCACTGGGACACGTGGCATGCATTGGTTCAACGAGGCGCATTTGCTTTTTAGTTTTTGGCCAAGAACTTTTGCAAAATCTTCAAAGTTTCCTCAAGCTCCGCACCTCCATACTCCATTGGACATGTGGCGTTGTTTCATTAGCTCGGGCGATCCTTCAAACCTTGCCCCTTTGAAATTTTCAGCCAAAGACTTAGCAAATTCATCATGCTTCCCTTTGTGACACGTGTCACAACCTCCGATTAGTTGGCGGCTTTTCCGGGTCTTCTCGTTCCTCACGTATTTTGGCCCGATGTCCCAAACCGTCTAGGACAAATTTCTCCGATCCGCCCGATTCGGGATTCCCTGTCCCTCTTTGAGGCGAAGACACGTGGCACATTTCCATTCGCTCTCGGCTCTTTCGGCTCTCCACGTCCCGTGCTTTTTTTGGCCCCTAATGTCCCAAACGAAAGTTCTCTGTTTCAGCCCCGAATCGGCCGGTTCGCGTCCTCTGCGCACTTTTTCCCAACCTGTCCCAGTCGCCTGGGACAAATATCTCCTGGACCGCCCGAAATGGAGTGACTTGCGCTAAACTGGCCGATCCGCGTCCTTCGCGTGCTTTTTTCCTGATGTCCCAACTATGCGAAACAAAGACTTAGAAATTTTTTTCTCCTTGCTTTCCGCCATTCCGAAGTTTTCATGTCTCACGCGTCCCGATGTCCCCTTTGTCCTAAATGTTGTGCACTCGCCCGAGGCTTTTCGGCCCGATTCGCGCCCGATGTCCCAACTGTCCCCAAGGACCGCCCTGGACTAGGACTCACCGATTTTCATGATTTTTCTCGCCCCAAGCTTGGTTTTCTACATTTTTCCATTTTCTCGACTCGTTGGGATTCCTCCTTAGATGGGAGAGTTAGAAGGAAGCCGAGGGACCCCAAAACATGATTTCGGCCTTGAATCAATCTATTTGCACAGGACTTGAATATTAACGATGCATGTTATCAAAATTACCTCTTTCGATAACAGCTTTTGGCGACTCAACAGGTCATCTGCCTCTAGATGAATGATCATTGTTCAAGCATCCATTGGGCATGGATTCATGAGTTGTAGCCTGCAAATTGATTTGAACTTTGAAAACCTCTCCTCTCGAGCCACTTGAAACCCACCGGACATGGAGTTGTTCTCACCAAAATGCCACCAAATGAACTGTAAGAGAAAACCAGCACCACAAAAACTATGTACAGGAATCGAAAATCATACATGCTCCAAATGAAACATGCAGAGTGTGCACAATCACTTCTTTTACTAAAATCAAACCTATCTACTCTACTCTAACTGGGAGCAAAGGCAAGCTAAAAAACCCCGCAATTGTGAGAGAAAAGCTTCCCTTTCTCAAAAGTGGCAGCCATGCAATTGATTTGGAGCTAATCATGGCTGTTAGGATGAGTGGAAAATCAACCGAGAGCTGGTCTTCTACCCAAATCATCAAGGTATCACCAAGGAAAATTCAATACCTCTTTTAGTTGCTCTGCATTTGGATTGAAGAGGTATGACAACTGATCCTTGGTACTTTGTAGCTCACCCTCATGCTCAAAAGCAAGCATGACTGGTCATGTGACTTCTCCTTTGGCTCCAATGAAGCCAAATACCTGATTGGGAAAGGTCCATCCATTTGATATGCCCATAGCTCTGATTTTCAACTCCAAGAATGGAGTCTTCTTGTAGATCCTCTTGAATGGATGGTGTGGAAGCGATGGCGAAATTATTTTGTCCTTTCTCTTCCTCCAATGAAGAACATGAAAGATTTAAATCTTCCAATCTTGATTCCAAAGAGCTGCTATCGAGATGCAGGCTCCTGTAAATGAATGTTGTCCTTCATGACAGTAGACTCAAGTGTTTGGAATGTGGATGATGAAAGAGAGAATGGTGGAAACTCAACCGGCTGTTCTCCATCAAAATAGTCCTCCAAATCGACGATGATAAACCGCCTCATGGCTGTCCTGCTGCAAATGCTCCACTTCCTCCATGGTGTCTTCTTGATCTCAGAACTTGACCACCATGGTTTCTTTCACCCTCCAACATTGAGTTTGAGAGATCAAACTCCTCTTCAGTACTAGAACTTGAGAGAGGTGAAGTAGAAAGAAGAACTGAAGGTTCTCCTGTAGCTTGCTTTGTGCTCAAAGCCCTTGGATCTGCAATTTTCTCCTCCACAGCTAGAATGTGCTCCTCTTCTTTTGGATTTGGAGCAGCTTCTCCTTTCTCCAATGTTTGAAGAAAATCTTGCTCTTGATTGAACTCTTCCTCCAACATGAAGTTTGTCAAGTCAAACTCTTCAATCTGCTGCTCTAGAGGACAAGTTGGGACTACAAGATCTTCTTCCAGAGCTTTCTTCCTTTATGGCTAATTGTGTAACTTGAATTGAATCAGCATTCCTTCAAATAGAGTGCCAACATGGACACTACTTTAAAGCAAACCATCACTGATCTGCTTCTTCTTTTTCTCTTCTTTTGCTGCTACAAAATCAGTCTTAACCACCATTTGTTCAACCCTAGCCTCTTCTTAGGTTTAACCATCAAGGGATCTTTGTCATCCCAAATTTGGCATCCCAAACCCTCAAGTTGTCTCTGTCATCTCTTTTCTTTTGGGCTCCTCTTCTTCCGTCCTTCATGGCCATTTTTGCAATTTCTTCTTCCCCACATGGAATTGGGAATGCAAGAGGAGGGATAGGTTGTAACTCAATTGATTCATTATTTTTTATGGTGGTGGAGGTAGAAACTCTTGTTTCTTTAGAGGAGGGGGTATTTCTTTTAGCTCTTGTGGAGGGGATGACTGTTTGGAAGGAAAAAGGAAAGAAGAATTGAGGTGTGGTGGATGACCGAGAGGTGGAGACATGGAATCAACATTTGGGACAAGAGATGGGAGTTTAGAATTTGCAATTCCAAATGAGATGGTCTTTGCTTGAGTAATGGGAAGAGAAAAACTAGATGATGGTGTAGAACTTACCCATTGACAAGGTTGTTCAACAACAAGTGTATAGGCCTCTACTTCTGCTATCCATTGTGCAAGTTGGGGTAGCATATTTATCATGAATTCCAGCTTCTCCCGAGGTCCGAAGTGTCTTAGAAAAGGGCCTCCCCATGGACAAGGAGTCCTGCAACCAATTCTAAAAGCTCTCATTTGAGCTGTTGCTCTGGACTGCACCATCTTTTCCTCCATCTTTTGGATTTTCTCCAACAGACCAGCATCTTGCATCTAATTGTCTTCATTATATGCATACTCTTGCTCTTGGAAAGCTCCATAGCCAAACTAATTTTGGCATTGCTGCTCATATGGGTATGCATGCTGATTTGGAGGATTTGTAAAACATGTTGGAGGTGTGATAAACTGCTATTGTTGAAAATGTGAATTCCATGATGGAAATGAAGTCATGATTGCACAACTTCATGGAATGGAAAAGAATGAAAGAGATGGAAAGAAGGATGGATGGGAATGGATGAAAAACAGTCTGCAACTTCGAAATGGGTTGCTTTGATTAGATGGAGTCGCCGGATGTGTTTGCGCAAGTGCCTCTAAAGGCTAAAATCTTCACAGGAACACACCAACCTACAAAGATGAAGTGGAAGACCTCTAAGGTCCCACCGGGCGTGCCAAAACTGTTGATGCAAAATCACAGCACCCCTGGATGTTGATCAGATTTCTAGGTTGATCACTCTAGCATCCAATGTGATTACACAACATTGAAACCTTTCTCCAAGTGTGGGACTTGCAGAAATGAGAAAGGAATCTCCAGAGAAGGCTAGTTCCTGCTCCTAAACTACCTGCCACAAGCTATTCTAGTGCAGGCAAGCTAATCTAATCCTAATCTAACCATGCCAAGGAGACAGAGAGAGAGAGAAAAGGGAAAAACAACAAAAAGCCTACACTAAAACGGTGATACACCAGAGAAGGAGAATGTTGAACTTCTATCAAAATTGTCATGGAACAAGAAGAGGTGAGCAATGGGAAGGATGGACGATGCATCATGTAAGGATAGATTTCACACGTAAAAATGTCCCAAAACTCCATAAACACACTCCCAAACCTCGAATGAACATTCAAACTTGCACAAATACTGCAGCAATGAAGAGAGGCAAGAAGAAAACAAGCAAAAATGAGCAAGGATGGACAGATGCATCACAAAACACGTTTTTGTTGCTTCAGAAGTTTACACAGAACATCATTTCAATAGTAAAAGGCAAAAATGCCATTACAGAGCAAGGGAGGAGGTTCAAACTCCATTTTCAACCCTGGAGAAGAAAAGAAGGGAGGGCAGAGCCGAAAAGATGAACAACTTGTAATAATATCCCTCCAAAATGAGCCAAATCTGGCTTTTACATTGCATGGGTCGAGCCCAGGAGAGAGAAAACATAGGAAAACGTGCAAGCAGCCCAACCATTGACCAAAACGCATTCTTCATTAAAATCAGTGGTTGAAACATCTCCTCTGGCCATGCTGAAGAAGAATGCGACCCATGTGCATTAAAATGGTTGTTGAAACATCACTTAGCCGTCTTTGAAGAAGAATGCGACCCATTTTCATTAAAATAGTTGTTGAAACGCATTAAACGGCCGTCTTTGAAGAAGAATGCGACCCATTTGCATTAAACTAGTTGTTGAAACATTGCTTACGCCATTACTACGCGCCAAAGAAATTTCTTGATTTTCTCTATCCAAACTGAACCAAAATGCAATATTGACCTAGGAATCATGTATATAATTTCACCATCTTTCCAATGATATAAAGAACGTGCAAATTCGAGCTCTGGATCAAAAGATATGGGGGTCAAGTTTTAGGGCAAAAACGCCCAAAAAAGCGGATTAGCGGGCAAAAATTTGAACTTTTCCGCTCATATTGGTGGACGCCATGTGGCAAGCGCCGATTGGACTAGCAATTCTCTCTCCTCTACATTGCGGGTTTCCCTTTGAAATTTTGACCTTTTTAACTCTTTGGAAAATTTTCCATTTTCCCCGCGCCCGCCACTGGGACATGTGGCATGCATTGGTTTGTTGACAGGGCGTGGGAAGACCTTTTCTTTTTAGTTTTTGGCCGAAGAACTTTTGCAAAATCTTCAAAGTTTCCCTGAGCTCCGTACCTCCCTACTCCATTAGACACGTGGCATTGTTTCATTAGCTTGGGCCGACCCTTCAAACCTTGCCCTTTGAAATTTTCGGTCAACACTTAGCAAATTCATTGCGCTTCCCTTTGTGACACGTGTCACAACCTCGATTAGTTGGCGGCTTTTATGGGTCTTCGTGTCCCTCATATATTTTTGGCCCGATGTCCCAAACCTGTATGGGGACAAATTTCTCCGATCCACCCGATTGAGCTTCCTGTCCCTATTTGAGGCGAAGACACGTGGCACATTTCCATTCGCTCTCGGCTCTTTCACCTCTCCGCGTCCCGCGCGTACTTTTGGCCTGATGTCCCAAACGAAAGTTCTCTGTTTCGGTGGAAACCGGCTGGTTCGCATCCTCCACGCACTTTTGTCCCAACCGTCCTAGATTTCCTTGGACAAATATCTCCGGACCGCCCAAATGGGTGACTTGCGCCAAACCTGGCCGATCCGCATCCTTCACGTACTTTTGTCCCCGGATGTCCCAGCTAATGCGAAACAAAGACTTAGAAATTTTTTCCTTGCTTTCCGCCATTCCGAAGTTTTCACGTCCCATGCGTCCCAGACGTCCCCTTTGTCCCCAAATGCATGCAGACACTGGAGGCTTTTTGGCGATTTCCGCCCGATGTCCCAAGCGTCCCCAAGGACCGCCTGGACTAGGACTTAGCTGATTTTCATGATTTTTTCTGCCCCAAGCTTGGTTTTCTACATTTCTTCCATTTTCTCGACCTGTTGGGATTCCTCCTTAGATGGGAGAGTTAGAAGGAAGCCGAGGGACCCCAAAAACATGATTTTGGGCCTTGAATCAATCTATTTTCCCGGGACTTGAATATTCTGATGCATGTTATCAAAATTACCGGGGGTGAATTTCGGATAATAGTTCTATAATCCTATTGTATTATTTTTGTGTAACTTGTTATACTTCTTTTTATTGTTGGGGTATCTTCCTTTATGCTCTCCATGGTGCTCCACACTCTTTGTCTCTCTAATATTAACTCTTATGTATTCAATGTGCCTATTTTCTTCTTTTGCACACCTTCCACCTCTTTACGTACCTTGTTCTCCAAGGTGTTTTCTCTTGACTCCATGTTTTTCATTAGATGCTCATGGTCTATATTAACCATATCTATTTTCCCCAGCACCTCCCTTACCAGGTGTAATACTCTCACGTCTTTGCCATCTAATGCGCTTTTTATGTATTACTCATGTTGTTTAACCCTCTACTCTTGGTGGTGCTCTTTTGTTGGGTTCTTTGTTTCTATTGTGTTCCTCTGTGTAACCTTTGGATGTGCCTTTATGCAAACATTTTTCTCCCGATGCTTTCCTTAAACACCTTGCACATTTCTACCAATAATCTCAATTCCGTTACATTCTTCACCTCCTCACCACCTTTGGTTGCATGATATTTCTTATTTGAGCAGATATTATTATGCACTCCAAGTATGATTTGAACCTCTCGAGTCTCTGAATATATTCCATCATTTCCTTGATATTCTTCATGATTTCCATCCCGAAACATATCCTTTCTTTTGTTTCATCTCACCAATTGTCACGCTTTATCTTAACTTGCATTCTATACCCACTTATCATAGTGGAGAACATAATCTCTCTGTTTTAGCTTCCTTGTATTCGGTGATCATCCGGTTATTCCACTTTCTCACCTTCCTACGGGAAGAGCCAACTCTGATAACATTTGACGATAGTGATGCTCTATTGGGTATTTCCATATTCTTAAAAAATGGTCATCTATAAAATTTGTATGACATATACAATATTCCCTCGATGGGGATATTATAATAGATGACACCTCGAGGATAATACATAAAATCCATATGAAAAATACAATCTTCCCTCGATGGGGATATTACAATGGATGACACCTTAAGGGATTTACAATTCTTTCAGTATGCCTTTATGTTTGTGGTTTTAGGAAACTCCTCTTTATTTCCTTATCTTTGGCCCACTTCTCATGACCTCTTATTTCTTTCTAGTATTTCTCTCACATTCGGTGTTTTTTTCAGTCTCCTTATTTATTCTCACCACTTAATTCTATGACTCTCTTTCTCCATCTTAACATATTTTCCTTATATCGTGCATCTCTTTCTTCTTTCTCTTGACTAGTTTCCTCACACTTGGCATTCTACCAATCTCCCTACTAGGAAGCTCCTCGTCTTTTCACACATCTCTTCCATACTTATTTTGTGGCTACATACCACCCCTTCCATCTTTTTCACCTCTACATGACACTCATATTTCTTCTCGACACTTTCTCCTAGAATTCTACCACATTTACATCTTCCTGTGTCCTTTTCTCATCTCTTGTCTTCCAATTTCTCACATGTTTCCTCCATTTTTGTAGGTTTTCTTAAGTTTAGGATTCCCTGCATCGGTTCACTAGAGGATTGATCATCAAATAACTTTGGCACTCATTTCAGATGTGTTCTATGAAGGACAAATAAAGAAGTGTTTAACATGATCCATATGATGAAATATTTCCAATTTCACATTGAGAGAATGCACCCATAAACACTTTGTGAGATACTTAAAATGAATTTATTTTATAATAGAAAGATCCAAAAAGATAGAAAATTATTTGTATTAGATTGAGAGGAAAGAATATTGGTCATTATATCATGAATGATGTAGAAAAAATGGTTTGTAGTACCCCTACTAACAAAGATCCTTACTTATATGGTTATATCTGACAAGGAATTTGTATATATCCTTCATATTATTCAATCAACAAATTGTTTAACATAGTATATTATCAAGGTGAGGTGAGTTCAAACCGTTGATACATGCCTTCAAGAATGTTGGTACTTGTTGTCACTTGAAGTTGCACCATTTACTGGAGTTGGGATCAACATCTTAGTGAAACATGCAAAGACCTTCAAAGTGTGGGATAATGGATACTTCAACATCGTATCTAATTTAAAAGTATGGTTCCTTTCACTCCATTTCACTACAACTAATCTAACCAACTCTATGCTCTACTACTAAATTTTTTAATTTAAGATTTCCAAATAACTAGGGTTCAAAAAGATGAAATATTGAATAAAATAAGGTGATGCACCAAAATGGAAGTGGATTATCTCCTTGAGATGAATAATGAGAGGGAAAATGAAAATCAAAGTGGGTAGAAATAAGACACATTCAACCCTACAATTTTACCAAAGTCTAATTCTCTGCAAATATGATACAAAGGATTAAAATCAAGCTAGTATAACTCACACACAATATGTCATAGAATAATATAAAAGAAAGAATACAATAACACATATTAAAGGGTAGAAAGAGAGACACAATAAAAAATATTATTGATTATAGTTTCCACATTCTATTATAAATATGGATGAAAGAAGCAACCGAGTACATTGTATAATACCAACACAGAAGTCTACAACTCATAATAATTAGCTACACAAAAGTACAACATAACCTTGCATTTAGGAGATGATCTATTACAATAAAAATGAGTTGCATATATAGAAGAAGAATGGGAGAGAGGAAATTAAAAATTAAGAATACCACCAACTTATTCAACCACTAAAGACCAATCAACATTCAATCTTAAAGCCAACATGGGCATCATTGACTTATGTACAACCCATACCTAAAAATGGCCACATGTTCATTGTTTTACATTTTTATCCTAAAATTATACTTTATTGTGACCTAAAATGCATTTAACATGTAGTAATCTTGAAGGCCTTTCCAACGATATAAATTTTGTCTCATTTAGTGACTTGGATCAAAATTTATGAGCATTTGAATATGTGTGTCCATATGCATAGTGACTTTGATACTATAAAATGTAAAAGTGCAAAACTATGAATTTCAAAACTACAAAATAACCCCAAAATCCTGAAAGTGCCAGAACTAAAATATGTAAAACTATAAAACATCCCTGGGAAATCTCAAAAATGTAGAATTGTAAACTACAAAACTAAAAATACAAACTGCAAAACTATAAAACAACCCTAAAATCCCAAAACTACAAAACTACAAAACTATAAATTGCAAAACAACCTCAAAATCTCAAAATTACAGAACTATAAGTTTGCAAAACTATAAAACTATAAACTATGAAATTGTAAAAGCGTCATTAAATATCATTGAAATCTCTAATTTGCATAATCGTAAACTATAAAAATTCCTAAAATCCCAAATCTATAGAATATGAAACTACAAAATTGTAAAATATCCCCCAAATCCCAAAAATACAAAATTGTAAAAGCAGTCCCGAGAATCTTGAAAAATGTAAAATATGCACAATTTGAAGGATTTTTCAATTCCTTGGGAAATGGGAATTTTTTATCATTTGAAGGAATTTTAAGATTCCCAAGTGCTTTAAATATGTAAAAATCAAAATATGAAGCATTCAAGGGAAATCAGTTTAATTTCCCAAAATGATGTGTGAGCTCATTTTGTAAACATTTTGGTGACCTCTAGGGGCATCTACCTACTAGATGAAGAATACTAATAACCTTGAAGAATTTATCGAGCATGGCCTCAAAAATAACCTTAAATAAAACTGATCTTAAGCCTTTAAATTTGTCTCTTAATTCACATGGACTTATCAACGATTTGAGTCCTGGTCTTTTGGAGATTTGAATAAATTGAAAACAACCACAAAATATTCTTATTTTCACCATAGAAATTAATCTAAACTAGACTTATCATATCTTGAATAAATTACCAAAAATCCCCACCTCTGCTGACCCAAATATCAACTCTGCCTCAACTCAATAATAAATGTTTTTATTTCCACACTTGACTCCACATTCTTTCCACCTTCACTTAGTTCATCATATCCAAAGAACCTATGAGGACTTCAAAAATTTCCAACACTTGTGTAACAATCACTTATTCAAGGATCACCACAAAATATTGAGGGAGGGCATCTCAATCGATGATCACATCAAAGAATAAATAAGGGGGCCTAACATCAAAAAAAAACAAAAGAGCAACTAAACCTACTATGTACAAGGTGTAACATACCCTCTCAATAAGAGTGTTTAAGATAAATCCCATTAACTAGGATCTAAAGTACTTCCCCATTGAGCTTTGAAATCTCAAATGCATTAGCTTGCTTACAAGATGAGATGATGTATGGTCCACTCCATAGTGCATCAAATTTAGAGTTTCTTCTTAGTTTTTCTTTTTGTATCCTACTTCAAAATGAGGTCTCCCTCTTTGAATTTTTTCTCACTATCTTTCCTATCAAAAAAATTTTCAGTTAGCTTTTAATGATCTTCTAATTTATTCATGGTTTATTTCATCATCTCTTCTAACCCATCTAGCTCTAACATTTTAATTTTTATTTCATCCTCACCTTCTAATTCCAGCTTGTGGTTTGCTCAATGAAGGAAATTCAAGAGATATTGGAATCCTAACCTCTCTATAACACATAAGGATGAAGGGAGAATTACATATTTCTCTTTTTGTTTTGATCCTATCAACCTCTAAAGAACATGTCTGAATTTTGTGTGCCACTGCCTCTGATTAATCTACATTTTTCTTCTCATGGTCCTGATTAAATTCTTGTTAGTAGAATCAGCTAGGCCATTACCTTGAGGGTAATAGTTGGAAGAATTTTTCAAATAGATTTTCCAAGGAAATATTGTAATAGTGATTTCAAAATAAGGATGGTTGAAATTATTTTTGGGTCAATAGTTATAGCTTCTTTTGAAACCACATGATCCAAGAGTTTCCCTGTGGGACTATAGACACAAAATCACACACTTGGGTACATTTCTAGGTCCTAATCACATACCACTATTCATATGATTCATAAGTGAGAAGACTAAAAATTGACAACTATCTTTGGCCTTTTATTTGTGTTTCTTATTTTCTATTTGGCCTTCTACACCCTACATCTCTCATTCTAACTTCATTGCTTTATCTTTCATGACTACGAGACACCGGCACCCTAGATAGGATGCCAATGCATGGGTGCCCTCATCCTTCTTGGTGCCCGTAACCTCTTTATACTTTAATCACTCTCTTTAGGCTTATTTTATATTTTAGGAATCTTATTTTCTTATGGTTCGGTCTTCCAATTGTCAATTGTAAAATTTAACCAAGGGAATCATATAAATACAAAGTTATGTGACCATAATAAAGTACCAAGCTCTAAGAATCTATTATCATCACCTAAGGTTGCATCGAAAGTAATTCTAAGTGAATCAAAGGAATCCATCTAGCACTCACTCAAGGGACAAGGGACTACATTTTCTGTATACATGCATAGGATGGGAAGTTCATTTTTCATCCACACATCTATTTACATTGGTACATCTAGATATCATCCGCTATCATGTGCACTTATATAAGGGCTTCTTAGGCATGATTCTATCACACACGCATAAGAACTCCATGGTTATAAGATGTAATGCAATGTTTAGTCATAAGTTCACTCTGTCGGTGAATTTCGAGATCAATTTGACTCCCCATTTACATATTTATTTTTAGGATTATATGTATTTATGGGTTTTTTACATATCATTTGTTTTGTAGGTTATAGGTGAATTATGTAATCATCCGGTGACATACTAGTGATGAAAAATCAAAGGTTAGAGACACTTGTGTGACACAAAAACTTGTTTCTAGCTCTCTGCGGTCATAGGTTCCCAACAGAGATCGATGGGACCTAGGTGCCTCACCCCTAGTCCATGCGTCCTAGTCCCACATATCCAAGGCTCCATAATTTTAGGGATGTAATTATGATAGTCTTATCATCTTGTTCATCATTTTTCCCATCCAAATCATCTTGAGAAAGTGCAAATCAACTAAGTCTTTATTTCCCTCTCTTGCACTTAGGGTTTTAATATTTTATCTATCTTATTTCTTATGTCATTTATATTCCAACAATTTTTTATCATTTATTTATAATATGTGACTCTATAATTAGGATTTTACAAATTCAATATTTGATAAATTAGGGACAAAAAAAGATGTATTTATTTGGATTGAATGATAAACCAAAATATCTACACCTTTCAAACACTTTCTCAATATGTTCCATGTGATCTTCACCTCCCTTTGAGGAAAAAAAGATATCATCCAAGTAAATCATAATAAAATTGTTTATGAAGTCCTTGAAATTAAAATCCATGGCCCTCTGAAAGGTAGCACCAACATTAGACAACCCAAAAGGAATTTTCTCATAGGCATATGTTCCCCATTTAGTAGTAAAATTGTTTTATACATGTCCTCTTCTTTAACCCAAATTTGATTGTATCTGGAATATCCATCCAAAAGGGATAACCTCTTATCCCCTAATACTATTTTCAAAATATGGTCCATATAGGGAAAAGGGTAGTGATCATTTAATGAGTTTCTATTTAGATCAACACATAGCCTAATCTCACCATTCTTATTTCTTACATGAACTAAATTTTCCACCTAAGTAGAGTACTTAATAGGAAATATAATTTTGGCCTCTATGAGTTTGGAAAGATCTTTATTCATTAGGGTTCTATCTTGGGGTTTACATGTATTTACTTTTTCCTAGTAGGATTGACATTTGGGGTCAAGATCTATAACATGTTGCATAATTTTAGGATTAAAACCCTTAAGATCTTCATAACTCCATGAGAAAATATCATGGTATTGCTAACATAAGGACACAAAAACTTGTTTTTGTTTCATCACATACCTTTCTAATCAACGGATTCTTATCTTGGGCAATATTTTGAGTAGACATAATATTATGCTAAGGAGAAGACACACATAGGATTCACATGTGGGAAACAAGGCACATATGAAGGTGCAGAATGATATGAAAAGAAACACACACTAGAACAAGTTGACTTAGGACTTAGCCATTTTTATGGATATGGTTATTTTTGGAGATAGCATGTGGAGCACACATTGGGATGGAGACTTTCACGACATGCAAATGGTATTTTGGGAATGAGTGACTGATAAGCGCCATGCATGAGCTTGAGTTAATAATAGGATTACTTCTTCTAGTTAACTATAAGATGTCTATTATTAGCACACTTGCATGTGTGCATGTTATTGTAAAGGTGCATGGCTATTATTAACATGTGACCTATTTTGAGAAGTGTGTAGGTGGTGAAGGGAAAGTCCCCACCCCTATAAATATGTATTAAACTATGTAGTTTAGTAGTGGTGAATTATTGTAGAGTTATGCTGTTGGATCTGATGCACGCATGACTTATGGTGATACTTTATAATGTAATAAGATTATATTTTTATAGTGTTTAATGTAATGGAGTATGTTGGCTAGATAATGGTGTTAAACATGACTATAACTGGTTCTTGTATGGTTAATCTTATTATAGTTATTTTTTAATTCATGATTCTTTAAGATCTAGATTTGGAATATGCTATGTGGAATGTTTATGGTTATTTATGGTTTTAATATGTTTTATCTTCATCACACAATATCTTGCACAAGTGACTCTAAAGAGGGACCTAGTACCTTTACGTGCTTTGGTGAGCACTCAACTCAAGATGGGTGATGTGTCATGCGTCCGGGTTATATACGAAGTGGATTTTAGGCTACATCATTGGTTTTGTTATCGGGTCCTCTTTTTTAGTTATTTTCGTGGATGGTTCATGATGAATACATACCGGTTTACCTTAGCAAGTGTTGAGAAGTAAATAAAAGATCTAGAAGAAGAGTACGCTCAAAGGTTCAAAGCATTGGATTTGATTTTGACACACGTGTGGGGGTGGAGTATAATTTGTATGACTATTTATATGAGATTATTTTTATCTATTTTCGGTAGAGTTGTACTAGTGGCTAGTTGTTTGTACATCTAAAAGAAATTAGAGGTATCACACACTTGTCTAGATGTAGGAATAATTTCAAGCCCTCTATGAAGCTGATTTGATTTGGACGTGTGTTATGGACACTTGGTTTTGAGGTGTTCTGAGTAGCTATATTTTAGAGTACTTAATTTCCACTTACTCTTTCCCGGAGGTAGTTGAGTTCTAGTTTTTACATTATCCCAGGGGAACTTATTTGCAAGGCATTCCACTGGAAATAAAAATCTTGATGGTAACCTTGAACTTGGAAGAAAAGTAGATGGCTAGCTAAACCCCACCACACATGGGGGAAAGAGTAGGTTTGGTGAAGGATGGAAGACCTAGCGGAAGAGAGGCATCGAGAAGAAAGGAGGCTTAAGTACAATGAGGTACATGAGAGGGAGATAGAGAAGTAGTGTGATATTACAGAGCAGGATGGCGTTGAGGAGAGAGATGGCTTGTGAAGGATTTGGAGCTCACGCAGAAGGTGTGGAGCCAGAGCATCTAGAACTCCCCCATTTGGGAAAGTATAATAGGGAACCCTCCTTGGCCTCACATGGGATTAAACCAATAGAGATGACATGGGCCATGGGCACGCATCTAAATCTACTTGGAAACCTAGCCCTTGTACTTGGTTTTCTAGTATCTAGTATAACCAATAGTTAGCAAGCTAGTTTGGGCAAGTAGGAGATCAGAGTTAGATAGAAAGTACATCTATGGCTAGGAAAATGTCTTCTTTTTTTTTGAGGTACCTTCTCAGGGTGCATCATTAAAGACGAACTCAAGCACACAAAATTTTGACTCACTTCGGGAGTATTACCACTTCAGCATCGTAGGATTTAAGTTTAGTACCACTATTGGGACATAAGGTAATCCACTAGCCTTCTCTACTTCGATTACAAGTGGAGGATCACGAGGCATAGGTGGATCTATCTCTAGTGGATCTAGTGGTTCGGTGGAAAAGGTAACATAAGAGGTTCTAGATCGGTGAGCAAGGTCCTCATCACCCCATAATATTTACATGGAGATATCTCTCCATCTTCCAGAGTATAGGGGCATAGAAGATGTTGAACACGTGCACATGCATGTGTGACATATTATGCATGTAAAAGGAATTACAGTTTTGAGCGTAAGGAAAGTCGGTTTTAACTACATTGCAGGGATGTGTACATAATTGGTATAGGAATTTAGACCCTAATCGGACTTGTGTAGATTATGTAGCATTAAAGGATGTTTTCCTTAAGGAGTTTCATATCCATGAGTTTGAGTGGAAGAGGCATGCTCAAGGATATTGAGAAGGGAAATATTGAGAGCATTTGGGAATATAATGCCTATTTCAAGACACCATTTTCTAAAATTTCTTAAAATATTCATGCATAGTGGTTTTTGGGGGCTTGATCATACCTTTCAGAAGGGCGCTGTCACATAAGACATATAAAGACTCACGCAAAGTAATGGAATTTACTTTACACATAGAAGCAATCAGGAGTATAGACACTATAGTGATCCCATTCCTGGAAGCAAAATTATAGATATGGAAAAGTAGTTGGAGAAACTATCAACAAATTGCACATGAGACACACACTAGTATTTGGTGTATAGATTATGAAGTGGAAGGGCACACTAAGGATAGTTTCCCCACATATCAAAGTATGTTCATTATTGAAGGACTATGAGATATTTAATTTTGATCATGATGCAAGCTTGTTTCCCATTATTACAACATGTAATAATAAATAATGTATCTTACTATTGTAATATTTTCCGGTCCACGACTCACAATACAGAAGACTCCAAGTTGATTGGTCATATCCATGATGCCATAGATATTGGTGTGTGACAATACAAGAGTATCAAATAACTCTAAAAAAAAGTGAGCACCATGATCGTGACCACACTTAAGCGTGTTATGATCGAAATGAAGGGCATTTTGAAGGAGATCATGGAAGAGGTCAAGGATACCATGGTGGATTGGGGGCCAGGCCGTGATGGTGGAAAAGGAGTTCCCTCATGGAAAGTGTTTTACATGCGGATCTCCTGACCACTAAAGGCATGAATTTCCTCATAATATTACTTGTTCTTTTTGTAGGAAGAATCAAAGCTATGAGGAATGCCCATAATTATATGAGCATCTTAGAAAGTAACATAAACAAGAGGAGAACAAGGGCATAGGATGGTTAGGATAGAGCGTGTTGTGGAAAATCAATGGATGTAAAGTTGGCATCGTAACTTGAGGTAGTACCTGAAGATTACTACATGCGTTGAAGCTACACACTAGAGAGACTTTACAACAGAACCCTACCATCACTAAGGAGTAATTTTTACATGTAAGGTACCTAGATCCTTGTATATCGGAAGGAGTTTTATCAAGAGACCATGGAAGTACTCAGAAATCTTTAGGGTGAAATATAGTGTTTAAAGGAACAGTCAAAGAAGTTAAAAAAAAAGGCAACAAATATAGTCCAATCAGATATTGATGACTTAAAATAGGTATGCAAGATGTTAAACTAGGAGAATATCATTCCATTATTAGGGAATTTGCTAAAGTAAAACACTCTGCACACAAGTATTGAGAATGAATGGAAGATCCTATACTAATCTTCCCCTTTAGTTTGGATTATAATAGGGAGATCAATCTGAATGATGTTGTGTATGGGTGGATCTTGAGAAATATATTTATTGATACAAGTGCGGAAGTTAATGTGCTTACTTTAGATGCATGGGTACAGAAGGGCGGACCTCTATTATAGCCATCCTCTAATGTATTGTTTATGGATAATCGGAACTAAGCCCACTCCCATCATAGTTTTAAAGGATGCATCCATTACTATACAAGGGCCAAGTTCACTAGGGACTTTGAGGTCTTAGCACTTGTAAAAGCATAAATCTTCCTAGCTCTACTTGGGCGCCCTTGGTGTTATGAAAATAATTTTGATCTATGGTTTAACAAGGGATATATAAGTTTTGATAACAAGGAATAAAGAGTGATTATCCCTTTGACAGATGGGAAATCTACACCTTATGTTGAACCTTTGAGTGAGGAAGACCTAAACAGAATTTATGTACACACCATTCGGGACCCAAAAGTACTTGAGCCATCTAAGGAAGGAATCCTCCCGGTGGGAGATGTGCGATCTATTAGTAATACTACAAGTATTACTTGTGATAACAGCGTATGAAACCTATGAGATGGTTAGGAATGAAGAAGTGCATTTGCGTGGAGAAGAAAACCTTGTTTAGGAGGATAGGTAACTATGTACCTCGGTACACTAGAGAAGGAGATCCTATGGTATTCCTGCACACCATGGAGTAGCAGTGGATGGATCAAGTGGAAAGAAGAAATATGTTAGTGTATACATACGTGCAGGACAACAACGCTGCTTTGGTGGATATTTCACAAGGATAATCTCCTAGAATGGAATGAATTTAATTATTCTAACCATTCGGTTCTTCAGGAGCAATGCGCCTACTACAATATGCATGTATAATGGTAATCAACCTATTCATCACCATGTTCAGCAATGTGAGAGATTATGTATAGAGGGTCGGGAAGCTTTACCACCTTCATTATGGGTGTAAAATATTTATTCCACTTTACAAGATTGCACATGTGCTTGGTATGTTTATGCGGAGCTGCATAGGGAGACCAAAATTGGCGGGAATTGATTACTAGAATGACCCATAATTTTAACTACTTCTATACTAAACCTCTGGTGGAAGAGGCATTAAGGGTCATAAAGTGCTTAACTATGGGAGATAGTGAAAAGAATGAAGAACTCATTCAGAGTTGTTTGGTGAGGAAGAAAAGGATCATTTTTCGATGAAGTAGATGATACATATGCAAACTATTTACCCACACTTTCTTTGAAAAGGAGAAAGTAAATATGGTCTACATAGTGGATGATGAGGAAGTAGAAGATTTGGACATAGTTCATTCAACAGGTACACGCGAAGTGTTAGACAAGATAGATAAGAAAACACGTGCCTATCATGAATCTATAAAGACCAAGAAAGTGAACATTGGCATGGATGCTGAACCTAAGCGAGGCAATAATTTAGCATTATTGGCTTGATTAAAGTGGCAAAGATAATTGAATTACTACGTGATTTCTATGATTTATTTTCTAGGGGTTATTATGAGTTAAAAGGAGTGCATGAGTCATTAGGCGAGATGAAGATTAAGCTAAAGGAAGGAGCACACCCGGTTAGGAAGAGACCTTATAGGATAAACCCAAACCTATGCATAAAATTTAAAAAGAAATTGAAAAAATGCTGAAATCTAAAATGGTTAAGCCCCTAGAGGAATTAGAGTGGGTTATCCCAATGGTAATCAGTATAAATAAATATGGTCGGATTAGGATTTGTGTGGATTACGAGAATTGAATGTTACATGTGTGATTAATCCTTTTTCTACACCTTTCACAGAGAGGAAATATTAGAGGGCGTTGTAGGGTGCGAAGTTTACTCTTTTACAGATGGATTCTCTAGGTATCATCAGGTTAGAATTGCATAGGAGGATCAAGAGAAAATTACTTTCACCACTGAATGGGGAAGTTTTACATATATTGTGATGCCCTTTGGTTTGAAAAATGTACCTGCTATATTTTCGTGCATAGTTGTTCAAGCATTCTAGGATTTTATTCACAAATTCTTGTAGGTTTACTTGGATGATTGGATAGTATATGGACTTATTAAGGATCATTGTGACAATTTGTGCTTAATTTTTGAAAGATGTAGACAGTTAAGAATCTCCTTAAACATCAAGAAGTGTGTGTTTGCTACACCTTTTGGAACTCTATTAGGCGTATAATTTCTAAAGAAAATTTGTTAGTAGATCTAGCTAAGGTTGTAGTTATTGTGTGCTTGGAGGAGCCTACCAGTTAGAGTGAGGTGCATAGATTCTTAAGCCACACGGTATTATAGAAAATTTATCAAAGGATATGCAAAGATGGCTGCACCCTAGAAGATTTACTAAAAGGAAAAGGGACATTCTATTAGGGAGAACCACTGCAGCGTGCATTTGAGGCATTGAAGGAGAGACTTACTACAACACCTATTCTATGTTTTCCCTCATGAAACCAACCATTTCATGTACATGTGGATTCCTTTAGCATGACCATTGGCACAGGTGTTAGGTCAGCTTGGAAAAAGTATTATAGATCATCCTATCTATTTTCTAGTAGAAATTTGACTCTTGCATAACATAATTACACAACTACAAAGCGTGAGGCCTTGTCAATGATCTACGTGCTTTGCATAAATTCAGATAGTATTTTCTAGCAACACCCTTTGTATTTTATATTGATCACATGGCATTAAAATACTTGGTAAATAAGCTCGTTCTACAAGGGCACATGTCGATGGGTGCTCTTATTCTAATAATTTGACTTTACATTCGTGGTAAAACTAGGTAAAATTAATTCTGCCCGACCACTTATCAAGGATTCAATCAGGGGAGGACACGTAGACAATTGAAGATACAATGTCAGATGCATAGTTGTACATGTTACATCGTGCACCTTCAGAATTGGAGGATATTGTTGTATTTTTATGCACATGTATGGTGCCAGAAGGAATGAAATCATTAGAGAAGAAACAAGTTACAATTTACGTGGAACCCTTCATGTTGATCAGTGGTGACATATAAAAACTAGGCCAAGATGAAGTATTACATCAGTGTGTACTAGAGCATGAGCGTACGGATATCATGGAAGAGGCTCATGGTGGTATTGCAAGTGGGAACTATGTAGGTGACCTGTACAAGGATTTTAAAGAGTATTGTAAGGCATGTGATCATTGTCAGCACCTTGGTGAAGCCAGGAAAAGAGATGAAATGCATTTGAGACCTATTTCTAGTGTAGAGCCATTTGAGAAATGGGAAGTAGACTTTGTGGGTCCTATTTCCTCGATTATGTGTAGAACTGGATCGTGTTATATCATCACTTGCATCGATTATCTTACTAGGTGGGTAAAAGAAACACCTACAAAGGATTGTAGAGAAAATACATCATCCATGTTCTTATGGGAAAATATACTTACTATGTTCGGATGTCCTTTGAGCTTGACAAATGATAGGGAACACACTTCTTGAATGAGACAATTAGGATATTTTTAGATGAATTTATGGCTAAGCACCAAAAGACTACACCTCATCATCCTTAGGAAAATAGGACTATGGAGACCTTCAACAAGATATTGAGGTAGACTTTGACAAAAAAATTGATGTTGGAAGGAAATATTGGGATGATAAAGTTTCTATTGTAATTTTGGTGTATAGAATAACCTACAAGAGGTTGAATAACATCACACCCTTTAAGTTGGTGTTTAGCATAGAAGCATCTCTTCCAATTGAATTGATGTTACCATTATTGTGTATTGTGCATGTTTGAGTTCTAGTTAATGAGCAAGCATTAGAAGAAAGAATTGACAGGCTAATATAATTGGATGAGAGGTGTGCCATAGCACGTTGGAGTCGAAGAAGAAAAAAGGACAAGAAGAAGGCATGACATGAAAGACACATCGGGGACAAGAAGATTGAGGTTAAATAGATGGTACTTCTTTATGATTCTAAGTTTCTTCACCATCCAGAAAGCTTAAGGTGCATTAGTTTGGACCGTGAGGTCACTCATATACTTGAATCAGGAGCTTTCTAGTTAGAGGGTCTTGATGGAATACGATTAGCGGTTACTTCAACAGAGTAGGTTGAAGCCCTACTATAAATAAGTCTTCTAGGTGTTTGTAATAAGGTAGTGTTTCCATTAAGTATAGGTTTTCCTTTTTATATTTTTTTTAATGTATTTCCTTATTTTTCTCTATGCTTTGTCCATTTAGTTTTGTGTTTTTTTGTAATAAGTGTGTTTGTGCACTAGAAGCTAATTACAATCTAAAGTATTTTTATGCGCAAAGGACTATACATACCATTGGTATGTGTGGTTGTTATTTTTATTCACAACTAGGTACACATGAGAACAAACTATTATAGGTGTTATTCAAGCATGGAAAGGAGTTGTTAGAAGGGAGATTTCTTCTAAAGAAGACCATAGATGGAAATGAATGAATGAATAATATAACGTGAGGTAAGAAGTAGTCATGGAAACTACTAGAAGAGGGCACAGTGGTGAGGTAATTCATGCATGGAAGCACGTGGAAGAGAAGTTTGTAGCCAGAAGGTAGGAATGCATGCTAGAAGGTTATAGTTGGGGTGTGAAGGTGTACCACATGAAAATTGGGAAAATGGTCAATTAATGAGAGGATTGGTGGTAGGTGAAGGAGTAATAAATGCACTAAATTTTTGAAAATATATATAAGGATGTGATGTGGGTTCATTTTTACCTTTGCGATCACAAGTATTCGAGTGAGCTAAGTGTGACCAAGCCAAGAAAATCATATTGAGGTGCGAAGAGCTACGAAACTAGATGTGGAGAGCATATTTGTGCATGGAAGTGGCTTGCGTCCCCATTAGTGAAGGGTTTGAGTGTAGCAGAAGCATTGAGAAGGATCTAGGGCACATGGTTTCGAGCTAGGGCATGTGGTTTTAAGCTAGGGTTTGAGAAAATTTTCAGAAATGCAATACCCAAAAGGAGTGATAGTTAGACGGGATTGGGATTCCCACGTTCGTCAATGCAAAGTAAGAGATTACAATCACTGCACCACTAAGTAACAGGGGAGAATTGGATGCGTTGTTGAACAAGAAGACCAACAAGTGCATGGTGGACGATATGCTAGTATATGATGATGTTGGGGAGAAGTTTCTTAAGAAGGTAGGGTTTTATCAGTTATATGAAATCCCATATTTTGGAAAACTATAAGCATTATACCAATGGCTTATGGATAGAGTCCGCGAGGAATTTTTCTATCTCTCGGATGGAGGGTAAGGATCACAACAGCCCTAATTTCCACATTGATAGGACTGAAGGGCACAGGGACAAATATTATGAGTGATTTGACTGATAAGGCAGCTATTATAGCCACCAGCAAGGAGTTAGGATACTCCAAAGGTCCATATGGAATGGACATAGAAAAACTAAAGAAGTATCATGTAGTACTGTAACCACACATCTGCTCACAAAGTTAAATGATCAAGAGATATGGTTGCGGGTAAACACAATGTGGCTACATATTGTAAAGAAAATGTCAAAGGGTGAAATCTACAACTTGGTTGGATACATTATAGAAAACATTACTAAGGAAGCGTGCACAAGTGAGAAGATAAGTTTTGGTGTTATCCTACTATCCCTTGTTTTTGTAGAAATTGGAGTTCCCAATGGGCCAAAGAACAAAATTTGGGAATACCCCACTAGAGAAGAAGTCCCTCACGGAAAGGTTCAAGAAATATTTATGTGAAGGATTAATGAGTGGCCCATTCAAGCAAAGGGAATAACTTTGGTATGATGAATGCAAGTGGAGTTTGAGGAGGAATGGCACATTCCAAAGGAACTACCTTCGGTAGTAGGAAAGGAAGTATAATTCGTATTATATTAGTATGTCTACATCGCACAATTTTCCATGAAGGATGGGACATGGAGTCTATGGTGTAAAATTCCCTATACCTTCACATCACGCTACTTCCAAGCCTTAATTCACATATTTACTGATGTGTTTCATCGAAATTGAACGCAAACAAGGTACATTGTGAGTACCACACTCTCAGAAAAACATATGTATATCCAAATTGGTCTACCTACATTTAAAGGCTCATTTCAAACATCATAAATATAAAGGTTGTAAGTTCAATTATTGGGGACAGTGGAGCCATGCTCATATATCTTTAGTTCAATCCTAGGATGGAGAATAAAAAGTATGTGGAGAATGAATTTTTGTTACCAAGGCCTCTAAGGGAAAACACATGATGGAGAATGTGGCATCTCCAAATACTACATTGAAAATAGAGATAGACTAGGAAGAAGAACATGAGAATAGTGGAGGCTTGGACCATGGAGGCGAGGGCAACCCACGAGATAGAGTGGAGAGTGAGCACAGTAGATAATCCACCACAAGTGCGAGAAGGAGAGGAGGACTTGGACGTGGATGTATTCCCTGATGAGCACCAATTTAAAAGGGTATTCAGAAGAACCAAGACCCAAGGCATAGGAACATCATAGCCTGTAAGAAGATCACCTTGACTCTCCCCTCAAAAAGAAGCACCTGAGAAGAAAAGAAGAAGAAAGATGAAGCTTAATGAGGAGGTAAATGATTCAAAAGGAGCGTGCACTGAACTCTAGTGCAACCAAAAGATGTGGAGGATCCTAGGGATGAATAAATGAAAGATGAAGAAAAAGGGGTGAAATAAGTAGAAGAAACTATGTGTGAGAAAACCAACACACTAGTTACAACTCAGATAGGAGAAGGGCCAACTCCAAACCTTGGCGCTCAGGTTCCTAAGGGGCCAAGGACAAGGAGAAGTGAAGAATATGTTGTGTCAGTATGGGCTATGCTGAGGACACAAGTAAAATCATTTACGCCTGTTTTCGAGTACAATGGACCTTAAGGAGTTATATGGGTGGGAGCTGATGGACCTAGATATGGCCACTACTGCACAAGGAAATATCTATCCTGGTCCATGTAGATACACAAGCACAAACCATATTTTTATGTGTGTGAGGAGTCTTGTGTCTCAAGGAGAGTAAAGAAGGCACCACAGAGTAGACACATGACCATAAATCCCACTATTATGTTTGATGAGCAGGTCGAAATGCCTTGGTCAAGGTATCTGTTGAGGTGGTGCGAGAAATATTGATAAGGCCACAACCATTCAAGCCTTGATGTAAGATAATAAGGATAAAAATGTGGAGATAGAGTGCTTAAAGGTAGAGAAGGAAGAGAGAACGAAAAATAATGAGGCCTTCATTAGCATGGAGGAGGAGATTGGAAATTACATTTTGAAAGAATTTCCTCATCTAGAAGTAAAAGTACATGAGAAGTTTCCTTCGTGATGCATGTATGCACATTGGTTGATTTGGTGCTAGAAGATGGACCACTTAGAATTCATGCACCAAAATATGTTGAACAAGAAGCAAAGAGAGAAATGGCCTCTATAATAAAAAAATTGACATATGAGGTGTTGCTCCAAAATTTAAAGGATGAGCTGAAGAAAGTAGACCAAGCTCTAAATTTGTGTGTAGCTCTAGAGGTAGTAATAAGGACCAGAACTCTGGTTGAGGATAATGAAGTTCTAGCAGCAATGAAGGATGAGACTTTAAGGTGCACAGAAAGATTGGCACTAGTGAAATAGAAGTGTGAAGCCCTTACAAACAGCCCAAGATCCACATAAGGAGAGGATATATGAGATTGGGAAGCTCATAGCATAGAAGATGGATCTTCTGGAGGAATGATGTCTGATATGGCCAATGTTGTCCATGTATTGCAGAATGAGAAGGAAAATATTACTCAGGATGAGTTGGATGCCATCACTACAGACATTCCACAGAAGACAAGGACCACACTAGATGGCTGACATACATTAGATGTTGAGACTAAAATTGAATATCTAGATTTGATCCTCCCGGTTGAAGAAGAGGAAGTTGCAGAGTAAAGATCCATTCTTTCGTACAGTGATTATTTACATTCTTTCAATTCTTATTCTTTATTATTTGGGAACATTAGAAATAATCCCCATTGTCACAAAGGAAATGTAATTTAGTGTGGGGTAATGTTGAGTAGACATAATATTTTTCTAAAGAGAAGACACACAAAGGATTCATGTGTGGGAACAAGGTGCATTTGCGGGTGTGGAAAGATAGGTAAAGAAACATATGCGCCAGAACAAGTTGGCCGAGGACTTAGATGTTTTTATGGATATGGGTTATTTTTGGAGATAGCGTGCGGAGCACATATTGGGATGGAGACTTGCATGATATGCAAATGGTATTTTGGGAAAAATGACTGATAAGTGCCATGCATGAGCTTGAGTTAATAATAGGACTACTTCTTCTAGTTAACTATACGATGTCTATTATTAGTGCACTTGCATGTGTGTATGTTATTTTAAAGGCACATGGCTATTATCAGCATGCAACCTATTTTGAGAAGAGTGTAGACGATGAAGGGAAAGTCCCCACCCCTATAAGTATGTATTGAACTACGTAGTTTAGTAGTGGTGAATTATTGTAGAGTTATGTTTTTGATCGGCGAGCAGAACGATGACTTATGGTGATACTTTATAATGTAATAATCTTCTATGTTTTACGGTGTTTAATGTAATGGAGTAAAAGCTGTCTAGATAATGGTGTTAAACATGACAATAACTGGTTCTTTTATGGTTGATCTTATTATACTTATTTTTTAATTCATGATTCTCTAAAATCTAGATCTGGAATATGCTCTGTCAATGTTTATGGTTATTTATGGTTCTGAATATGTTTTATCTTCATCACACTAACATCATGCACAAGAAAATATAAAGAGAGTGCCTAGTACCTTTGAGCACTTCATGTGAGTGCTTAGCTCAAGATGGGTGATGTGCCAAAGCGCCTAGGTTTTATACAAAGTGGATTCTAGGTTGCATCAAAATCACAACCTTTTGATATTCCTCTTCTCTAGCCATCATATTTTTCTTTTCTCCTTTGAAATCATCATTAGGTTTGAATATGATTTCAAGAGTAACCAAACCTCTTGGTAATTTCTTACTTTTTAATTGGATAACCTAATCCTTTTTATCCTTCTTGCAACCTTGACTATAACTCAAATGAGAACTCAACTTTATTCTCAATAAAATTGGTAATTTTCTCATCACTCTCAAAGACTTTCTAACTCACATTATTTTTCTGGATGGATGGTGTCACTACAATCTTGACATGTTGATCATGTCCTTGAATGATATATGTAGAGGGGTAAATTGTGACCCTACAATAGCCATTTGATTAGCTTCCACATTTAACTTTCTTGGCACTACTTGGAGATTAATAGCTTCAAAAATCTCAAGTAGGTCCCAAACTCTATGTTTATAAGCCTTTCGAATATTTTTCTTTTTATCATAGTTCCCTCTTACTTGGTAGATAACTCAGCGTAGTATCACCAACCACCCGTAACCTCTTAATGTGTCTCCTCCCAGCTAATAATACTCCATGAACAACATCATCATACTCAACTACATTGTTAGAACATGTAAATTGAAGCCTATGAGTAAAAAGAAACTTCTTACCCTTTTGGGAGATCAAAACAACACCTTCTCGCTCCATTTCTACTCCTAGAACCATCAATAAACATCTTCCATAGGCCTTAGGAATCTTCCTCATTTTATTTTAATGCACTTGGGATAAAATAACCCTCCTCTTGGATGCAATAAGTACCTAAACCTATCTCAACAACAATGTCATATGGATCAAATTCATACATTTCCTTATCCCACTCATCTAACATAAGATGAGGGACTAATTTTGATGAATGTACTGCTTCAACTAGTTTTGAATCACTATTTATTTCTCCTTGCACCATGACGCTTGAATTAATAGGGCTAGGATCATGGACTTCAACATGATAAGTTGAGATAGGCTCAAATTTAATTGTAAACTTAGTCCCATACCTCGTCCTCAAGAGCATATGAGACCAATCTGAAGACAAATAACCTCCCACCTTGGTTGTGAAGTCCCTTGATAAGAAAATGGAAAATAGAGGAGGTAAATCTATAACTGATATGTCTTGAGAAATGGTTAGGCTAGGGCATGCATGGAGAGTTAGCTCAAGGCATTTGATTACTCTAAATGTTATGATTGTAGTACCATCCAATTGAAAAAAAACCTTATTTATTGGAGTATACTCAATCCCCAAAGTGTCTTTTATCTTCTTAGGCATCATAAAGGTGTTGGCTCCTAAATATATCATATAATTATGCACTATATACTTTCCAATAATCAAAGAGATATAAAAGGGAGACTTGTTTGTTTCACTTTATCCTCCTTGGGTTTACATAAGATAATTTAAGGGCTTGGCCTTTTCTTTTTTATCCCATTTAATGGGGTGAGTTTCTTAAAATTTTCTTGCAAGATATCTAATTGATATGGAATGGAAAAGGCATCCCACATTGTCACATTCAAATTAGTTTTCTTCATTTTTTCAATAATGTTCATAGGAATGCCTACCGCCTTGTGCATCATTGGTGTCATCGTTTCTTTATTTGACTGTTCCAATGTTGGGAAAGATACTCTTGGTTGAGAGATGACCTCCTTTATGGGGCTAGGTCTATTAGAAGCATTAGGCATTCTATTCTTACTTAAATCTGATCCAATTTCCTTTTCCTTGTGAAGAGGATTGTCCTACTTAGAATAAGATAAAGGTTGAGTATCCAATACTCTCTTCTTATACCTTGTATTATCAACAACATGAATTTGAGGTATATTGGAGTTACCCAAAATTTGATTGACTACACAAAACTCATCAAACCCAAAAACATGAAATTGGCCTTAGGGGAAACTTCTTGAGCTTCTTCAACATTATTATTTGGAATTTTCATTGTTTATTTGTGTTGATTAAAGGAACCTTGCACTGTGAGAGCCTGACCTTTCACCCCATTTTCACAAGAATTCTAATTATGGGGATAATTACATGGGAAACACCATTTGATTCCTTGAGCCATATTGTTTTGAATAAAAACAAATGCTTTGCTCAAGCTAGGAATATGTGCATGTTGTGGAGGTGGTAATGCTTGAAGAGGTAAGTTAGGATTTGCACCTTGAAACCTAATTTTCTGGTAATTTTTCCCATACCCCGATTTGGATAGTAATTCCTTTATTGATACCCTTGATTATGATTTTGGTAGGGTCCAGGGAGTTTGGGTTTGTTACTTCTTGAGGGAAACTATCTCATTTGACATATTCTTGATCAAGGATTTGAGATCATCTATCTCATTGGAGAAAATAGATATAGGGAATATGAACCATTTTTAGACTCAACGGATAGGAAAGACAAGGTTAAATTTCATAGGGAATCTCTAGGAAAAGAGGATTTGGGGGTCTAGGGGATATTTTACCAGCCTTAACCAAACAATTTTTCATCCCGAATAGCTATCTCATAAGTAGCAAGTAAATCCATAACTCCATTGATAATCATTACAACAATATCATAATTAAGAGCTCTTAAAAAATAAAAAAAATTCACCTTGAGGAGATGTCCTTAAGAGGGGTGGAATTATTTCCCATGTCCTTTGGAACATGAAGTTGAAGTCCATCATTAGCTCACAAGGGACCTTTTGATAGTTGTTAGTTTTCCAATAAAGAGATATTATCTTCCTTTTCTCCAAAATGCTTACAAAGCTTCTCCCCAAGTTCATCCCATGTATGAATATAAGCATGTTATAGACTCCTATACCATTGTAATTATTTTCCTTTGAAAGATGAGGCCAAGAGCCTGACTTGCCACATCATCTTTAGTAACAATATAAACTAAACAAACATTAACAAAATCTAAGATGTTCTCAATAGGAGTAGTTAAATTTTCACCAATAAAAAATGGAATGCTCTTTAGGGAAGATATTGGTATGTCATGTTGGGCATTCAAAGCCAAGGGACTTCCACCATTAAAGGTCACAAAAGGTTGATTTATTTGATGGGCCATAAATGTGATGGGTCTTAGAACCCTATAAGACAACAAGAAAGACCTACCAGGAGGAGGAGTAGAGAGAAATCTATTTGGAGGTGATGGTGATCTTTGAACTGATTTGCCTCTTCTTCTTCTCCACAAGTGACAACTATAAGTATTCAAAAGGCTATCCACTTGTTATTATGTCTTGTTTGAAATATTCTTGTAAAATTGAGACACTTGACTATTAGAACCAGTAAATGTATGGTTAGGAGTCATCATATGTGTTTAGAACTACATCCAAAAGATGAATATCACCAAGAAAACATCAAACCCGATGATATAAAGTTGTAAATAACTTCAATTCGTCCCATTAGGCATGCTAAAAATTGTTGTCACTTGAAATTGCACCCTTTGCTAAATCTAGGCTCAACACCTCAATGAAACATGGAAAGACCTTCAAAGTGTGGGACAATGGATCCTTCAAGGTCAATATCCAAGTAAAAAGGATGGTTCCTTTTAATCCAGATTCATTATAACTAATCTAACAAGCTTTATGTTCTACTAATAAATAGTTCTAATTTAACATTTCCAAGGAACCAGGGTTCAAAAAGATGAAATATTGAATAAAATAAGGTGATGCACCAAAATGGAAGTGGATTCTCTCCCTAAGATGAAGAATGAGAAGGAAACTATAAATCTAAGAGAGAATAAATAAGACACATTCAACCCTCCAATTTTACCAAACTCTGATTCTCTACATAAATGACACAAAGTATTGAAATCATGCAAGTATAAATCACACATAACATGTCATAGAATAATACAAAAACAAGAATACAATAACACATATTAAAGGAAGAAAGACAACCCTAATAAAAAATATTATTAATTATAATATGTATAATATATTACAAATATGGAGGAGGCGTTGATTACATTGCATAATACCAACACAAAAGTATGTAACTCATAATACTTCCTTACACAAAATGGCAACATAACCTTACATGTAAGAGAGAATATATTACAATCAAAATGAGTTATATATATAGAAGAATAAGAGGGGAGGGGGAAATTTTAAATTAAGAAGACCTCTAATCTCTTCAACCACCAAGGAACAATCATCATCAAGCTTGCATGGAGCTAAGCATGGGCATCATTAAATTTTGCGAGATACCATGCCTAAAATGGACATGAGTTCATTTTTACATTATCATCCTAAAATTATACTTTATTTTGACCTAAAAATGCATTTCCAACAATATAAATTTTGTCTCATTTGGTGACTTGGATCAAAAGTTATGAGCACTTGAAGATGTGCATTGATATCCATAAGTGACTACGAAAATATAAAATTGTGCGCCGCTAAAACAGCCCCAAATCCCAAAACTACAAAACATCGCAAAAATCCTAAAACTACATATTTACAAACTAAAAACTGCAAAACAACATTGAAATCCTCAAACCGCAAAGCGCCCCAAATCCACGAAACTATAGAAGCTATGGCCTTAAAACTACAAAACAACCCCATATTTCTAAAACTACGGAACTACAAAACTAGAAAACCAAAAATTGAAAAACTACAAAAATAGCCCCAAAATCCCAAAACTGTAGAACTATGAAGAAAAAATGCGTAAATATAAAACTACAAAATAGCCCCAAAATCCTAAAATCGTAGAATTGTAAACTACAAATTGCATAACTACAAAATAGTCCTGAAATCTTGAAAAAAATGCAAAATATGCGAAATTGAAGGTTTTTTTTTTTGGTCCATTAGGGAAAAGGGTATTTTTGATCAAGTGAAGTCATTTTGAAAATTCCTAAGTGCTTAAAATATGTAAAATTAAAATATTAAGAATTCAAGGGGAAAACATTGCTAATTTCCCAAAATGAAGCGTGATGACTCATTTTGGTCGAAATACTCGTCTAAATTTTTGAATTTGCTTACAAATTAATGGTACTTTGGTGCTCGGCTCATATCCGTTTAATTTTTTTGAGTTGATATGATTGGTGGATACCATGTGACCTTCTTACATACAAGTAGTGTCTATAGTTATTTTACCTAAAATAATAGTGGGAAATGTTATTTACATTCTTCCATCAATGTACAATCATGATTGTTATCTGTAGACACCTATAATTACGCCCAAGCAATTTAAATACTTAAAATGTGCTAATTATCCCCTTTCTCGCAAATCAATGACATATCGTCAAAGGCACTCATTTTCCCTCATATCATCATTAATTAATTACACTAAGCTAATTAATTAAGTCATTATCCAACAAATACCCTAATTAACGACCTTACGTTAATAAATCACCCCTTCTACCTAGACTAATTAATTATTATTAATTAATTAGCTTTCCCTTCCATTTAACCAATAAATCAATATTTAATTGATTTAATCCCCTTATAATAGCCTAAATCACACTAATATTCCTCTAATTGGCTTCTATAAGCTTACACCTACCTATTAATTAATCACCTTTGATTAATTAAAATACCTCAACTCCCATGACTTGCTAAACATGTATTAAACCCTTCTAAAGTAAGGTTACCTTTAATAAAGCAACCTTATCCATTCCTAATCATGTTTTACCTTTATCCCACATTCATGAGAATGTGTTGAATCCTTTATCCTTTGGGCTATATAAAGAGCCCTCCACCTACCTTTTTACTTACACCTAAACTTTCTAAGAGAGCAAATGCAAAGCATATAGCAAAGAGACTAAGAGCTTGCACCTTTCCCTTTTGAGAGTTCATCATCTTGAAGAGTTAAGCCTCTTTCTTAAAGTGCTTGGGTCATATGGGAGGTGTCAAAAGGGTCTTGTGAGCTCCAACTTTGATTAGCCCCCATTCCTAGGTTCTTGGAACATTAAGGACAACTATTTTGATAGCCATGGAGCTTACTTAGGTCCATTCATTTATTTGTTGTTAGAGAATAGAGGAGTTTAGATATTTAGCATTGTTAGTTTCAAAGTTTGTATTGATAAATGCTAGCATCTAACCCTTGTTTAATTCTTATCATGATGGTGTTTATGCTTTGTTTTAGCTAAATTGTAGAACTATTTTAGGTGGTAGTTCTTGCTTCATTTGATTTAGCATTAAGAAAATTATAGCACACATTTGGCACGCCGGTGGGACTTACTCCATTGTCCTTTGCACTTAATTTCAAGTTTTTGTAGTTAAGTTTTATTTTTGGTTACTAACCCTCTTTTACACATGTTGATCTAACTTGTTTTTAACATGTTTTGTTGAGTTTGCATGTGTTGGGTCTTCCTTGTAGGTATGAAGGAGGTGAAGTCTTTGTCAAAATTGGAATTGAGGGAAAATTTTAAGATTTCTCCATGTTTTCATTTTTAGAGCTTACTTTTTCAACATTTTACATGCTAGTTTTGTCAATTTCTTGAAGATTTTAAATTCTTGAGCATGTAGGTTAGTGTTTGATAGTGCTTGAGTCTTCTATTTACATATTAATGTGGTGGGTTCTTTGTCAAAATTTAATCTTGGTGAGAAAATTTCAAGATTTCATCATGTTTTCATTTTTAAGCTTACTTTTTCAACATTTTACATGCTTAGTTTTGTCAATTTCTTGAAAATTTTCAATTCTTAAGCATGTAGGTTAGTGTTTGATAGTGCTGAGTCTTCTATTTACATATTAATGTGGTGGGTTGCTGTCAAAATTTAATATTGGTGAGAAAATTTCAAGATTTCATCATGTTTTCATTTTTAGAGCTTACTTTTTCATCATTTTACATGTTAGTTTTGTCAATTTCTTGAAAATCTTAAATTCTTGAGCATGTATGTTAATGTTTGATAGCATTGAGTCTTCTATTCATATATTAATGTGATGGGTTGTTGTCAAAATTGAATCTTGGTTGGAAAAATTTGCCCATTTTGCATATTAAGGGACGTTTTTTTGACATTTTTAAGTGCATGTCAAGTGCATACCCATGAGCATAAGAGCATATGCGTAACCCATCTTCCGAAGGCCATAACTTTTTCTCCCGACCTCGAAATGACTCCATTTTTTTGCGTTGGAAAGGTATTGAAGTTAACTATGCAATGAAAATATAAATTTGGGATTTACACTTACAGAAGTTGTAGGTTTTTCTGTTATTTTAAAACTGGTCATTTTCTAACATGTCTAATGTTTTGATGAATGTTGTATTTCCATGCTTACTCGATTTAGATCAAAGCGTGTGTATGCTCTTCTCTTGCACCTTTTGGTGATCTTGAGAATCAAAAACAACTTTGATCTATATCTTTTTAACATTGGGATTAAACTTGGAAATTTAATTATTCATTTTGCTTAAGGGAATGAACCTTTTACAAAGCATTTTTCAACGGTCCTCTGATTTGAAGTTTTCCATTTCTATATAGTTGGGCTAAAGTTTGTGTATGATCTTCTCTTGCACCTTAGGGTGATCTTGAGAATCAAAAGCAACTTTAGTCTTCATTTTATAACATTTGGTAAATTGGAAACTTCATCTTTCACTTTTGGTTTAAGGGAATGAACATTTATCAAAAATTTTGTATGGTTCATTGATTGAAAAGATTTTATTTACTTTTTAGTTGGATTATTTGTTGTGTATGCTCTTCTCTTGCATCCTTGGATGATCTTGAGAATCAAAAGCAACTTTTAATCCTCTTTTAAATAATGTGATTTTCTTGGAGAACTACCGTGCTTAAGTGCGGGACCTAAAAACGCTTGTCAAAGAAAGGAGGAATCGAAATGAAATCAAAAACTACTAATACAGTTGTTATACAGGTTGCCAAAAGGTGTTCAAGCAAACCACACCTAATTAAACAAGATAAAAAGAACAACATATTCAAAACATGTATTGCAGGTTTCGGAAAAGGGTACGTCCCTCTCCGCTCAATTGGAACATAACCCCTTTGGCATAACGCCTTAAGCTACAACAATGGGGGTGGTTCCAGAACCCCAAAGTAGTCCACGCAGAGGAACCTTGTGGATGAAGCGGAAGTGCTCCGCACTACCTACTTGACTAGTGATTCCTTTGTGAGATAGAGTTACAGGTTGTCCATTGTGGCGACCCCAAGGTGATAGTACACGTAGACGCACTGAAGTTACTGTTGTTCTTGAAGGGGGTAAAGTAAAGCCGAGATACTCCCAAACTAGTCGGTGTGACTTTTGGGTAAATCGTGCTCGCTCGTGGCAACTTTGTAACACCTAGGGTGAGAGAACCACCTAGGAGAATATACTTTGGCCAGGAGCCCACTTTGACCATTTTAAAACAGTGTTGAGTTGTGAACCTTCTTTTTGAGAAACGTGTGACGTATTACTTTCGCCTAGTTTTTACTTGCCTTAGGGCAAGCGAAACTCTCTGCAGAAGTAAGACTAGCATTTTTGTCATTTTTTCTTGATTTATTTCCTTCATATTCTTTTGACACTTTGTTGATCAAAAGAGTGTGTGATTACCTTTGTGTTGCCATTCGATTGTTTTCTCTCACTTTTATGTCCATTTATGCCCATCCATGTTTGCAAGGTAAGGTTAGTTAAACGTCTAAAGTGAGTGGAGGTGTTTTCACGTCATTTGGTAGCCATTGTGATCTTAATACCCACGTCAAGATCGTCATTGTAGTTAGGCATGGTTCATCACTTTGCGGACTTCCATAAGAGGAGTTAGTTTGTTTGTCTCATATCATTACAATTTCGATATTTACGTCTTGTTTCTTAAAACTCGACATAAATACCTATATTGTGCGGTTACCTTTGCACACATTCTTAACTATTCCTAGCTATACTTTGAGCTTTTTTTTTTTTTTTTAGTTTTATTATTACCTCGATTTCAAAAGGTGTTAGGAACTACCATTTGTGTGTGTTATATCAATAACACCTCGATATCAATACTCCACTTTCTTGCAAAGTGGGTTAACATATCTTGGTGATATTGTTGTGTCATTCGCAAATCGTAATTGACACTTTTTGAGATATAGGTCTTAATCATACTTGAGCTTGCTCATCGTATATCTTGATTGGGAGATCGCATTTAACTTCATGTATTTACTTACGTTTTGTTCATTCCTTTAAACTTGGCATAAGTGGAGACATCTTGTTAATCATCTGGCGTCGTAAATTACTTTAAAACGTAATCTAGGAGGTACTTCATTTGATTAAGTTTTGATACCAAACGATTGTTTCATTGGTGACTTTATCATTCTATCACATTGGTATTCTCACACTGTTAATTTACTCTTAACACGTACATCTTGTGTTTCACTTAGGGGTAGTCATTGAATTTTGAACAAATCTACAACTTACCTTAGTGAAACTTATCACGAAAACATGGCTCCTAAGACGCGTCTAGGGTTAAAGAAACAAACATATGAGGAACAACAGGCGCAAGCTTGGGAAACCTCTAGCAGACAAGGGTCAAACCCATTTATCGGACACGATCTAGGACCACTATTTTTACGCGAGAAAAGGAAACGAAGAGATGGTCGATCATAGTGGAAATGAATTAGAATCACCACACGCAGACTTTGATTTTGACCCCACTCTACTAGATGAGTTTCTCCTTAGAAACAAAGATAGAGTTTTGGCACGGGTCATGGAATTAGGGGCCAAATTGCCCATTGAGAAGGAACCAATACTACAAACAAATGACACTACTAAGGAGGAACACCCCCTTATCAATATGGAAGATATTTTAACAGGCGGACATGCTTCCACTTCTTATGTAGAAAATGATAAAGTGGTAGGGCATAGAATACCCCTCATCAAAGTGCCACGAAGAAACAAGATAGAACATGAGACAGGGGAAGAACCTCCACAATACGAAGAGGAGGAACCTTTAGAAGAAGAAGACACAAACCAAGTCACAATCCAACAACTCAGTAACTTAAGCCGACAACTAGCTTTGCTTACTTTCCAAGTACAAAAAGACACAAACAAGAATGTTCAAAAGTCAAAGCCTAAGTTTAGGATCCACAAACTCCATCGAGAAAACCAAGGAGAAGAAGACATAGGGTATCATCATGTACACATCCCCGTTTCTCTCACTAAAGAACAATTTCTCACACAAGAAGTACAATCTATGAAAGCAACGCTTGCGAGCATACAAGAAAGCAATATAGGGAGTATTAGGAAATACCAATACGAAGAACTATGCCCCTATCCTTTTGACAAGACAATGACCCTTGACCCTTTCCAAAGAAATTTGATATGCCAAAGTTCGACAAATACAAAGGAAAGGGAGACCCAAGGATCATGTTAAATATTTCTACATGGCATGTCAAGAGGTGTCTTATAGTGATAATTACCTCATTATACTTTTTCCTAAGAGTCTCGGAGGTCAAGCATTAGAATGGTTTACGCACTTGCCCACGAGGATCAATTTTCACTGGCCAAAATTGGCGGGAAAGATTCGTGCGTCATTTCTCATATAACATAGAGAGTGCGTCACCATGGCGAACTTGTGCAAAGCACAAAACAACGCCCAAATGAGACCTTCGCCAGCTTCCTCCAATGATGGAGAGGGATAGCTAGTCGCTTCCCTTGCGCTTTCCCTGAGAAGCAACTGGTCAGTATTTTTGTCCCTAATCTCAACCTAGATATAGCTTTCCACCTCCAAATGCATTGTGTCTGCACCTTTGAGGAGGTTATCGAGAAAGGGATTCAAATAGAAAAGGCTCTCATTGCCAAAGGCACCCTCAAAACCCAATCTAAAGACAACCAAAGTGTCAAACCCACTGAAAATCCAAAGATCTTTAACAAAAACAAAAATGTGGTGGGAGACGGAATCACTGATTCTAAACGTGTTCAAACGGTCCAAACCAGTCAACCTTTTAAACTGACCAAGGGCCCAATTCAACCACCACCAAAGTGAAGAACATTCACCTCCCTCAATGAGTCGTTGTCTGTCATACTAAAACAGTTGGATGCGGCCCACATGATGACCTATCCTACAACACAACCATTCGATGACAACGCTCCTAAACCTTCATGGTATAAGGAGCATGAATACTGTGAAATGCATCGCGTTAAAGGTCATAAAACAGACAAATTTTTGTGACTTCGCCACTATATTCAAGACCTCATTGACAACGGGGAGATAGAGGTGGATAACCCTAGCCACATGCAAAAACCTAATGAAAAAATGGGGATTTATAAGGAACCATTCCCCAAGCATGATAAGTCGGAAAAGGCAAAACCGGATCGGGGAGAGTCATCCCAAACCTATAAAGCCACAAACTACTTATATACCAAGAGAGATAACAATCATTACGATTCACTTATCGGATGTATTCGCTCCCCTGCTGACCGTGTCAATACCATCTGGATCGAGGGAAAGGATCTGTGGCTGCAGTAGCAAGGCGTGCCCGCCTCGTGATTCCAGAACCCTCTCTGTTGACCCACTGGTAAATATAACCTTTTAGAACAACTTGAGAAGACACCTACTAAGATCTCGATCTTAGATCTTCTCAAGATATCCAATGTGCATAAGGACATTTTGTATCAAACTCTTCAGGGGTTGGGAGTGCCTTTAGAAGTCGATCCTGCATACCTTCAAGCCGTGGTGGAAAATATTGCACCCAGTGAGCATCTCACTTTCAACCATAGGGAGGTCCCTACCGAGAATCCTACACATAATCTTCCCTTATACATTGAGGTAGTTGTTACCCGCAGGAAAATCAAATGGGTGCTTGTGGATAACGGATCTGGATTGAACATCTGCACGCTTAAATTAGTCAAACAATTGGGACATACGGAAGAAGATCTTGAGTCCCATATCATCACTATCACCGCATACGACAACACGGAAAGAGAGTCAGCAGGCACCATTACGCTGCCAATGGAGGTGGGCCCCACTTGCCATCAAACAAAGTTTCACGTCCTAGACTTGGAACTTCCATATAATATGCTTCTAGGCCGACCATGGATTCATGCCATGCAGGCCGTGCCATCAACATTTCATCAATGCATCAAGTTGAAGCATGAGGGACATACGGTTACAATACCAGGAGATTCAGAGCCCTTTGCTCATTGTAGAGCTCTTAATAGCTTTGCACGAAAGGGTACATATGCATGTCCCTCCACAGATATAGTTGTCCCTCTTCATTCTAAGGCCATGGAATCTCGAGTAGATTCAAATTCTCTTAGTTCTTACGCTCATGGGGCGTCCACTTCCACATCTCCATTTGATTCATGGGAGATGAAAATTCTAGAATATGGTTGTGGGGAGTATAATGTACAACAAGCACTCTTGGTTTCTGACCTCTCCTTGTCGCCCAAGACTAGAGGTCGACCCAACTACCACTTCAGGAGACCTAGAGAGGAACACACTATTGGGTCATTCCTACCTAGAGGCTTGTTAGCTGAGGAAAAATTACTTGATCCACCTACTACTTGGGTCCCTGAGGACACTCAGCCATCTTGTTATCAAACCCCAGAATATGAAAAATCTAGCAGAATGATGTACTCCATGGGCTACAAAGGCCTAGGATGTGGTAAGAATGAACAAGGACAAAGGGAACCAGTCCCTCTCCCCCATTTCAAAACTGAAAGATATGGCATCGGGATTCGCCCTTATGGGGCACACCCTAACGATCAAGATGCGACTTGTTCAGAGCATGAGGATGGCTCCGATTATCTAGACAGCGATACAGGATTCTGTTGTAGCCAATATGAGGATCTGGCCTCCACGAACCTTTTCATGAATAACGTTGTCCTGACCATAACCCCCACCGAACCGACCCTTGACCTTGTGTACCCTTCCCTTGTTGAATGGGACCAACAACGTCACATGCCACTAGATTTATTCGAGAATGACGAGGCTATTGCAGAGTTCATGGGCATAAGGGATACAATTCCCATTGGAGATCACAAGAAGGGTTTCTTTATCGACTTAGACACCTGCGCCTACTTCGGCGAGGAGGTGAAACTTAAGTGGTGTCAAGAAAATTTAAAGAAAAGTGAGGGAAAGAGTTCTAAAGAAAAGCCTCAGCAAAAATCAAAGTCCAAGTCACACAATAAAAACCTCTTTGAGGCACTGGTTGACAAACAAATAAGAAAATAAAAGGAAAAACAAAGTGACCATGCCAAGGATGAAAATCTCGTGGAGACATCCTTGGATGAAGATCTCAACCTACCTCGCGATCCCACACGTATGGAGGATTTATCAAAATTGTTAGTTGAAGAAACCATTGATGTTAATATTGGTCTTGAAGAAGATCCCAAGATAGTAAAATTGGGAGCATCACTCTCGGAAGAACAAAAGACGTTCACTATGCTACTGCGAGAGTTTATTGATGTGTTCACATGGTCTTACAAAGACATGCCCGGCTTAGATCCAACTTTGGTCATGCATAACTTGGTTGTGCACGCAGACGCTAAGCCTATCAAAAAGCTTGAAATATGCACCCAAAAGTGGCCTTGTTAGTTAAAGAAGAGTTGGAAAGGTTGCTTGCAGCAGGATTCATCAGGCCAATTGATTATTCTGAATGGATATCGAACATTGTTCCTGTCCAGAAGAAACCTATTGGTATCCGAATTTGCACATATTTTAGGGACATCAATAAAGCTTGCCCTAAAGATGACTTTCCGTTGCCCAACATTGACATGATTGTTGACTCAACCGTAGGGTATGAAATGCTATCACTTATGGATGGCTTTTCGGGTTATAATCAAATTAAGATCACTGAAAAAGACCAACACAAAACAGCTTTCACAACTCCTTGGGGCACCTTCTGTTATCAGGTGATGCCATTTGGCCTTAAGAATGCGGGAGCAACTTATCAGCGGGCCATGACAGTAATATTTCACGATATGATTCATGACATCATGGAAGACTATGTAGACGACATCCTGGGAAAGTCCAAAACAAGAGAGGAACATCCTATCATTTTGCGGCGTATCTTTGAACGCCTACGTGAATACAAAGTCAGGATAAATCCAAAGAAGTGTGTCTTTGGTGTGCTATCTGGGAAACTATTAGGCTTCATCGTGTCAAGACAAGGTATTGAGGTAGACCCTGCTAAAGTATCTACCATCACAGAAATGCCTCCACCTGAGAATATCAAGCAACTGCGTAGCTTGCAAGGGAAAATTCAAGCCATTCGCTGCTTTATCTCCCAGCTTGCAGATAAATGTCACTCATTCACTCATTTTCTTAAGAAGGACATCACTTTCATCTGGGGACCTGAGCAACAACAAGCATTTTCTTTGCTTAAACAATACCTGGCTAATCCACCTGTCCTCATGCCTCCCACTCCAGGAGAACCACTTTTTCTCTATATTTCCGCTACGTAATATGCTTATTGGTGCCTTTGCTCGCCCAATATGACCTTAGCCATAAAGAGAAAGCGAGTGTACTATTTGAGTCACACCCTCATCGCCTATGAACGTAATTCTCCTCAGTTGAGAAGGCTTGCTTGGCATTGTTTTTACCTTTCGAAACTTCGCCATTACCTACTAAATACTAAGACCAAGCTCATATCCAAGGTCGACCAACTCAAGTATTTGTTTTCCAAACCCACCCTCACAGGGTAGAATGGCTAATTGGATCATTCTACTCGGTGAGTTTGATATAGAATTTGTCCATCAAAAATCAATTAAAGGACAAGTACTTGGCGACCCAATGTAGGAAGCACCTTTCGCAAAGCATAGAACCTTTGAGTCTAGATCTCGGATGCATCTTTGCTCTACATTGAAGAATCTGTCATATGCCGATACATTTTGATGGATCTTTTACGTTTCATGGTTCAGGTGCAGGAGTGGTCCTTATTACTCCTTCGGGTGATCCTATACCACAAGCTTTCCGCCTGGCCTTCCCTTACATGAACAACATTGTGGAATATGAAGCACTCATTGCAGGGATGAAGCTAGCCATCAAGTGGAATATTCAACATGTTAAGGTTGTAGGTGATTCACAGCTAATCATCAAACAGGTTAATGATGAGTATAAAGTTAAGGATGACAAGCTCATACCTTATAAGAAGTTGGTGGAAACTCGAAGGAGTATTTTGTGCACATTACCTTTGAGCAAATCCCGAGAGAGCGCAGAATAGATCAGCGGATGCTATGGCGGCAACGGTGGGATCTATGCTTCGTATTCCACCAGGAACAATGATATGCCATTCTTCGTAGAAAATCTACGCCCTACCACGTATGACATGCGAGAATCTTGCTTGGCTTGTGAGGTTGTTGGTCCCCATTCACCATGGTATGAACCCATTTTCACCTATCTTAAGGACGAGTACATTCCCTCCCGAAATCTCCCGCTCAAAAGCGAGCCTAATTTGCCAAATATCCCATTACACCTTGTTAGGAGGTACACTTTATCGTCGTGGCTACGATGGGAATGCATTACATTTTCTGGAAAGGATGTGTGGAGTCAATCCGGGTAATTAAAGAAGTACGAAGGAGTATGCGGAGCACATACAAACGGAATGGTCTTGGCTAAGAAACTGTTAAGAGTAGGTTACTTATTGGCCCACCATGGAAACCGATTGTTGTAATTATGTTAGAAAATGTGTGCTATGCCAAAAGTATGGAAATTTCATCCATGCTCCATCACAACCATCACTGAACCAATCACTACCCCGTGGCCATTCTCCAAGTGGGGACTTGATCTAATAGGGAAGCTTACTCCTACCTCATATGATGGTCATACACATATCATCACGGCTACAGAATACTTCACAAAATGGGTGGAGGCTGTCCCTTTAACCTATGTCACATGAGCATAGATTTCTAAATTCATCATGAATCACATTATTTGCCGATATGGTATCCCCTGCCATTATCACACGGATAATGGGAAGTCATTTAAGAACAAAGCGTGAAATGTCTTTGCCAACGGTTCCAAATCAGATTGAAATGGTCCACGCCATATTACCTCGGGGTAATGGACAAGCTGAGAAACAAACAAGAATTTGGTAAGGATAATGGAGAAGATGGTTAGCAAAACTTTGAAACCGCACCTACAAATCCACCCACCCTCTCCTGGGCCTACCGAACATCAATTCGCACTCCTACGGGTGCGACGCCATATTCCCTCGTGTTCGGGATAGAATCTATCATCCCTTTAGAGATTGAACTCCCATCCCTGCAAATTTCTCTTCGGGACTATTTGGATAAGGATGAAGATTACCGAGTGGCAAGATTGGCTGAGTTAGAGCTCCTGGATGAGAGGCGCATTCGCGCTCTTAATCACCTGAAAGTATATCAACATAGAATCTCCCGCAACTACAACAAGAGAATCATCCCTCGCCAGTTTGAGGTGGGTGATTTAGTTATGAAGGAGAACCAGTTCAACACCAGAGCAGAGCAAGAAAAGAAAGGGAAGTTTGAACCACACTGGTTATGACCCTATGTCATAGTTGCCAAGTATGGCACCGGGGCATACAAGTTGGCTCACCCCAATGGTGATGAGCTCGGGCCCATGAATTCCATGCATCTTAAGAGGTTTTATGCCTAAACATGGCACAAGGAATTCATAAAAATAAAATAAAAAATATATAAAAAACATCAAAAAAAAAGAGAGAGAAAACAGGTCGTCCACTAGTGAAAACCACGCAATTGTGGCACTTTGGACAAGTCCTTGGGTGAAAACCGGTTTCCGGCGCCTCGGGAGGATTCGTTGTTCACAAGCATTCTGTATTAGAAGGGTAGTTGTCTTTGTCCTAGACCTGGTTCTACCTTCGAGTTTCCTTGTGCACACCATCTAGTCCAGCCTTGATCCGGCTTTGCCTTCTTCTATTCATCTGTAAGGGACGTGGTCTTTCGTTATTTCCCATCTTACGCTGGGGCAACTCAACGAATTCACCTTCTTGTTCATAAGCGTGTGGCTTCTGCCCTTGTATATTCTCCACCTAACGCTGGGGGCATCCATGCTTTCTTGGTTACCTGCACATAGCTTTGGAAAACTATTAAAAACACAAAAACAATAGAAAATTGTTTCACAAAACACAAAAACAATAGAAAATTGTTTCAAACAACACAAAAACAATAGAAAATTGTTTCGAGAAAAACACAAAAACAATAGAACATTGTTTCGAGAAAACAACAAAAACAATATATATATATATATATATATATATATCAAAAAAATCTAAAAACAAGGCAAAAAATTTCAAAAAATTCCTAAAAAGTAAAACACCCTACAAAATGGTAACTTGCTTCTTACAGCTGAAACTTGTGTCTTGCGCATGGTATTTTCTCCATATCCTGTTGGTTTGTCTCACATCTTCCCGATTAATATGACTCGTGGATCAACTGGATTCGTAACCATTTACAAAAGCTAGCTACTTGCTTAAATGCATCGTACTCTAGGCACTTTTGGTTGCCTGGTGTTGTTTCGTTGCGCACAAATGCTTTTCATGGACCCCGTGTCCATTTTCATTTCCCCTTGCATGTATCCTTGCTTGGGGCATCATTTTTAACCCTTGTCGTCAATCACGAACTTGTGGATCTCTTCAGCACTGATAACAAACCATTTGTACAACTGTCTTGACCGTTGTTGGGTTAGATATGTGCGTTCGTACTTGTTTTCCCTGTTATATGAGCTTGTTTCCTTCTCGTATTGCATTGCATTATTGTATGTTGCGTGGAGTTGGTATTTTCAGCAATGGACAATTGTTCGTATTATGGCTTTTCATGTCATTCTACCTTTGTCGTATGCTTATATTTTTCATAAGGACCGATGATGTAGTTCCTATGGCAATATGATGACATCAAATTTGTTCCAAACAAATAAGCGGCTAGAGGTTAAGCTCTTCTCTCCCCTCATCCATATTTCTTCTACACCACTTCCCTTTCACCCCTAATTCTCCCTCTCCTCGGGGCATCCTGCCTCGTCCCCATTCTTCTGCCTACTTCTCACCTTTTTCGATCGTCAATCGAGTTCTTCTATCACCCCATCGACACTCGAGGGGGCATCTCTCCCTCCTACTAATTTTTCTTCCATCTCTTCAAAATCTCTTTTGTCTACTATCTTTGAAGTGGCATCACTTATGCCACCCCAAAGAGGGGCAAATGTAGACACCTATAATTACGCCCAAGCAATTTAAATACTTAAATTGTGCTAATTATCCCCTTTCTCGCAAATCAACGACATATCATCAAAGGCACTCATTTTCCCTCATATCATCATTAATTAATTACACTAAGCTAATTAATTAAGTTGCTTATCCAACAAATACCCTAATTAACGACCTTCCGTTAATAAATCACCCCTTCTACCTAGACTAATTAATTATTATTAATTAATTAGCTTTCCCTTCCATTTAACCAATAAATCAATATTTAATTGATTTAATCCCCTTATAATAGCCTAAATCACACTAATATTCCTCTAATTGGCTTCTATAAGCTTACACCTACCTATTAATTAATCACCTTTGATTAATTAAAATACCCCAACTCCCATGACTTGCTAAACATGTATTAAACCCTTCTAAAGTAAGGTTACCTTTAATAAAGCAACCGTATCCATTCCTAATCATGTTTTACCTTTATCCCACATTCATGAGAATGTGTTGAATCCTTTATCCTTTGGGCTATATAAAGAGCCCTCCACCTACCTTTTTACTTACACCTAAACTTTCTAAGAGAGCAAATGCAAAGCATATAGCAAAGAGACTAAGAGCTTGCACCTTTCCCTTTTGAGAGTTCATCATCTTGAAGAGTTAAGCCTCTTTCTTAAAGTGCTTGGGTCATATGGGAGGTGTCAAAAGGGTCTTGTAGCCCAACTTTGATTAGCCCCCATTCCTAGGTTCTTGGAGCATTAAGGACAACTATTTTGATAGCCATGGAGCTTACTTAGGTCCATTCATTTATTTGTTGTTAGAGAATAGAGGAGTTTAGATATTTAATATTGTTAGTTTCAAAGTTTGTATTGATGAATGCTAAAGCATCTAACCCTTGTTTAATTCTTATCATGATGGTGTTTATGCTTTGTTTTAGCTAAATTGTAGAACTATTTTATGTGGTAGTTCTTGCTTCATTTGATTTAGCATTAAGAAAAGTATACATGCACACAATCCACACACACATATTGTGGATAGATAATGCAAAATCCAAAATGAAGGAACTTCGTAATATTGAATCGATGAAGAAATATGAATTTGTTATATTGATACTAGTGAATCATGAAAATTGGTACTTCATAAAGTTTTTTTACTTTCTCTGTCCATGTATGTCAAAATGTATTCAAATTAATTAGATGTAGGTCAATAATGAAAGTTAAAAGGACACTCAAAGTGCACGATCTGAGCTCATAAGGTGACAGTGGAAAAATCAAACGGGGAATGGTGAATTCTAAGTTTGACTTGTTTATATCCTTAACATTATTCCATCACGCATCTTAAGAAATTAGGCATACGTAATATCCTTTTTCTTAAGATCCGTCCTAGACCAAATTATTTTTTCATGCTCATATGTTCCAAAATGGCATGTAAAACAAGACAAGGTCCCAATGTCAAAAAGGATAAATTAATTATTTTATTATATCAATATGTCAAATTTTATTTAATTATGATAGAAATTAGTTTTTCAACTACTTCTGGGAACGTGCCAATATAAGGATGGAATGCAATTATAACAATGATCTCCAATAATCTCTCGTTTCTCTTAATTTTGGATAAATTGTTACAACTTTACATGTGCATACCATTTTTGATTCCATGAATGAAAGAATGTACTAAAAATGAGACGATTCTTACCCTATGGTGTTAATTCTCTCGAATCATAAAATCATTCTTTGTTATTTATAGTTGGATAATATATTTAATACCTCCATCATTCTCCATTGCATGTTATACTTTGATATTACAACATTTGTATTGCATATCTCTCGTGATTGCAATTTGTGCCATGTGCATGCAATTTGGGAGCACTAAAGACTTAGTACTTCCGGTTCATATTCGCTACAGCTTATTTTTGTATTCTACCTTTCATGGGAGAGAGAGAGGATTCTATTTTGTGTTCACCTTGAGATATCCAAGCAATTATCTATGTTTATTCTATTGCGATTTTCTCACTTCCTCCTCCTTTATCCATCCTTTTTCCTTCCCATTATTTTTCCGTTTTTACTTTTAGTTTAAAAGAACCAAAATATTAAACACCCCCATCATAAAAAGGAACTAACCTCTCAAATGCAAAGGAATATCACCCTACCAATAGGTGATTTTCCCTACTATTACACTTTTATGCCACTTTTGATTGGGCGAGTCATTGAAAACAATTAAATCATGAACAATTATATAAAATCTTGCCAACATGTGTGAGTAATGTATGAATATGGTAGGATTATACCTTGGTGGATATTATGTCTTTTTATATTACATTGTATGATGTGGTTATTTTCTCGATATGTTGTTATATAATTCATAAAAGAATTTTTTTGTAAACTATGCCATGCTTATTGTTGTAAAGGCGGTAAAGTAGGAGTGTCTAACACCAAAATAGATATTGTTTGAAGAGATAGATGTTTTTATAGGTTTTATGGTCATTTCTTTGCAATACTTTTTGTTTTTGTAATGAATTGTTTCAATATAAATGGAATAATATCAAAATATTAAATATATAATTAGTCACTACTACGGGAAACCTCCAAAATATTACAATAAGACCATAAACCACAATATGACACATGTGAGAGATATTTACACATCAGTGTGTGTGTGTGTGTGTGTGTGTGTGTGTGTGTGTGTGTGTGTGTGTGTGTGTGTGTGTGTGTGTGTGTGTGTGTGTGTGTGTGTGTGTGTGTGTGTGTGACCACATAGGGTCACACACCTCCATCCTAATTAGCTCAACCTAAAGTAACGACTAAAAATATATATATAAAGATAAATGTGTCATAGGTTGGATCACATGTATATCAATATCTGTTATAGGTTTAGGGTCAAATCATACCCCTCTCTTCAAGAAAGTGTTATCCTCAATTTTGAACATCCCTATATTATTATTTAGAAATTCATCATTAAATATGCATACCTTTATGTTTTCTCGCATAAAGCCTTTGTTTAATAGCCAACCTATGATCAACACTTACTACCATATCTCAGTATTTCCCCACCCTTATCCAATGATTTCAAATTAACTATATAGTATTCCATGGAACCATGCCAAGCCATTTTTTATGTTCTTCATCCATATTTGGTTCTACCTACTAAATTTCTTGTCTTGTCTGATATTAGTCAAATTTGATGAATGGCTCCACATAAATGTCTAATTTCATATTAGGTACAAATTCCAAACCCTATACATCAAATTCCATGAAAATTAAACCTAGTATTGGTACTCATCTTGTGTTCCCCATGAAAATTCCTCAAGGCCGTACTTATCTTGTGGTCCACTTAAAAATCTTCATTATCCATTTTCTCTCAAAAAACATGCAAATATATCCCATCAAAATTATTAGGTCTACTCATATCATTTTTAAATGGAATTTCTAGTGGCATGACTTTTATCTCCAATATAAAAGGTGTTGATATCCAATATGTGCATTGTATATCTCATTCATATATGACATGGTGAATCTATCATTAGCACATGTTTTCCCTACAAATTGTCTTTGAACTAACCTTGAACCTATCTCACATAAGGTTTCCCCTCATTTGCAGCCCTCCACCAATTATTCTAGTTACATACTTTTTGCATTTACTTTGAAAATCTTGGTGATTCAACCCAATTTATCAAATTCATGCCTATGCTCATATAATTCATAGTTAGCATGCCTCTTTGTGCTTCCACATTATCTTCAATAACCAAAATACATAGTTCTTTAATAACCATAGGTTGGTCACCTTGTACATTAGAGACATGTGGATTAATGTTATTATTCATTTAAAAATTAAATAATTGATTGAGTCTCTTCTCAAGATCATCCAATTGTTGTTTTATTTTTTTGCATCGACCTATATGTTGTGCACAATATATTCAAGTGTTCTCACTTTATCATCCATTAAAGGAAACGTTGTGTTTAAAGTTCCACCTAGTTATATAATAGATTTTATTTTATCTTTATAAGGATTTTTCATGGTGTATATAATTTTTTTCCCATCTCTAGTTTACGACCTTGGCTTGT